>CM075196.1:14615074-15127574 GCA_037577475.1 Chaunax sp. Z400
AACCAAAGCAAATATGGCAGATTATTAGAGGTAATAATCCTGTGCAAATAAGGATTAAGATGGACAAAATGGATAACGTTACTGTTTAAGTTATCAGTGATAATTAACGTCAGATCTGGGGGCTCCTACATGCTCACAAGATGCATATTGCTTTGCAAAATATTCAACTTCCCTGCCTCAAAAAGACAAAAACCTTTCATGATCTCATCATCAAATTTTTTTCCTGAAATTTAACATTTTTGAGCTCAGAAGTTGTTGTCAGGTTAGAACTAAATGGGAGACATTGAAAGTGTGCTGAAGGGTAAAATAAACATACTAAGTTACGAATTTTAAATATCAGCTATTCCTCACTAGCCATATGGCAGAATACATCCAAAAGAACTTGTTTTCCAAGCCACACTCCATAGCTCTGGCGTGGGAACAATATGGGTTTAGGCCAAATAAAGAGGAGAGCCCATAATGCAAATGAACCGGTATGTCAATACAGTGCAATGAGAAGTGGTAATACAATAACCTTAAAGCTCATCTACTGTCATCTCTATACCCCTGTTAAGTAATTATTTAAAAGCATTTTTTATCTTTTATCAACAAATCCCCAGAGTTAATTTTAATAAATGTTTTGGTTGTATTGTTACATTACCTTCACCAAGGAGGTTATGTTTTCGTCCGGGCCCATTTGTTTGTTCGTTAGTTTGTCCTACGGAATTTCACATCCCATATCCAATGTCTGAATATTGTTAGAAACTGAAAGCCAAGCCACCCAAGGTGGCGCAGTACAGTATAACCCTCTGCACGCTCTGCTCTCTCCAAATGCCAGGCTTTATTGCCAGGTTGAGACCTGGTTAGAGCAATCTGCACTTCTATCCCCTGCTCTCATATCCTTTGACATAAATCCGTCTTTCTAACATCACAAACTCCCTTGATCAATACATGGCTCTATTCCTCCTTTAACTCACAAGCATACATGTCAGCCATACAACTGAAGGGATGTTGGATTATGTATGTTTAACTGACTGTGCTTTGTACAAGAGCTCCTTTCTTCCTGTGCACATGGAGTGTTTCCTCTCCCCTAAGCAGGAGGTGACAAAGCATTTAGCAGCTCCTCTGCAGCAAGTGACACATTTGGCTTCAGTTTGCATTGAGCACAACAATTAATGCACGTTAATTCTTAATTATGCTAATTTCTTTTGAAACTGGCTGTGAGGTTCTAACAGGGTGGCTGGGTGAGAGAGGTTTCTTTGACAACATGGGGTTGTTGTTTTCTCTGGTAATGCTCCTAGCACATTCACATGTCCTCTGGTGTTATGGACCCTTAATGAGGATGGAAGTTCAAACATGACATGCTCACGGCTCATAAAAATAATTGGGCTGTTTTTTTATCTGTCAAAAAATCGGAAAACAATGTAATTCATTTGCATGCATTCCGACCAAATTTAGTGGAGCATTTTAAAAGAGCTTGATAGTGTTTTTAAACACTTAACAGTCGTGCAACCGGGAAACTCTGAAGGTTTTTTTGCTGTATGAAACGTGAAACAATAAACAAAAGACAAAAAAAGTGCTCAGTGTAGCTGGAGTGTAGTAAGGAAAAAAATGAGTTTATAATCTATTAGAAATATGATAAATAATTTTAACATGATATTTTACTGTCTTGTAGGCAGAGGGTCTTCCATCGACCTCAAAAGCAAAACAAGGCATCAAAATTTCATGTTAATCAAAGAGCTGTTAAAGTTTTCTCTGTCTCTGGTGGTTGACATATTTAGGAGAAAAGATCAATTTAATTTTATTGTCATCCTATCTTGTTATCTTTTTTACTGTGGCCGACAGGAGAAAATGTGCTGCAAATTAAGAAAACACATGCAAATACCACAACACATTAAGAAAACACTACAAATACCACAACACATTAAGAAAACACATGCAAATACCACAACACATTAAGAAAACACTACAAATACCACAACACATTAAGAAAACACATGCAAATACCACAACACGTTAAGAAAACACTACAAATACCACAACACAACACATACATACATCACAACACGACGGATGTGTTTCAAGAGGACACTTAATAGTGATGCCCACATCCAGACGTATACTTGTTTTGGCCGCGGTTTGTGACTTACATTACAGGAGTCGACTATCCGTCAGTGATGTTGGAAAATGAGCTGTTGGTCACGGTGGCCGACCAAGGCCACGCCTTCCTCTGAGGTAACCTTTCTCATTATTTAGTGAGTATAAAAAGTGATTATATTTTTCTGTGATACGTGCATCACTTTTAAGTGTCCTCTGGAAACACTTCCGTTGTGTTGAGGTTTTTGCAGCACGTTTTCCTAATATGTTGCGTTGTGGTATTTGCAGTGCGTTTTCCCCTGTCGGCCACTGTAGTTTTTATTTTTCGGGTTCAGTCCTATGTCCAGTCATAGCTTCCCCCTCATTATAATTCTCCTGAGTTAGTCCTGTACACATATGCTGTAATGAGATTCAATTAAATCAAACCAAATTGTGTGGATAAGTTACATTTATCTAGTTTTCAATTTTTATTTATTTATTTATTTTGCTGTAAGCAATTTTAAAGCAAATTTTTAGAAAATTCTAATGTTTGCATCAGAAAAATGTCTCTGTACTTCGTAAAAGGGTGCCATCTTATTAGCATAATTCCCTAACCAGAAACCTGCAAAATGTGCACTTTTGATTTTACAGTTCCATAAAATGTCTCTAAGTCTCTTGAGTTTAGGGTATTCAAGGAAAATGAACAAGACATGCTTTGCAATGTTAAAGACTGTGGCAGTCGGAATATTTCAACTGACACGAGCAGTGCAAGTCGCATGGCACAACCAACCACAACTGGGCCATTAAATATATGTAAATGAAGAGAAACACAAGAGAGCCGGGTATAATAGCACGCACAAGGGAGAGATGGATCCTGGGTAGTGATTAATTTATTTGATGATGCCTCTAGTGAGGAATTTTAGGTCACAAATGAAGTGACAGGATGACAAATTACCATTTTAAAGAATTTACTGGGATTCATTAATGAACAATTGTAAGGTAGTTTACAGCAGGCAGAGAAGATGGAATAAATGTAGCTCTCTTTCCTTATCTGTGATAAATTATTTTATTCTTTTTTAGCACATCATTTCAGGACGGCCTTATTATATAAAATTCAGCAAGCGAGCCTAAATGAACAGCAAGTTTAATTAGTTTAGGAAGAGGCACAATTAAATAACTTGTTTGCTGGGAGGTAAAAATTAAGTTCTGTAGATAAGTAGCAGTCAGCATCAACTTATTTATTAGGATAAACCCTCCTGCACATAACATTTTTATCTACAGTGGCACAGCTATCAAGTCACATACTGTACATGAGAGCAAACACAGTAATTTAAGATACGCTTTTTATCATACTGTTTCTAACTAATTCATATAATTCCACTGTAGATAAACACTTATAATGATGCTTCGTAATTTCAAGCACATGTCTAATTAATCAAAGGAGTATACAGCATGATATAAAGCCTGGCATATTCCTTTTAGGAAGAAATATATAGATTGCTTTTGGCATCTTTTAAACAATTTGGTTTTGTCACTGACATAATAAATCAATTCATTAATTAAGATTAAGTTCATGTGTATCATAGTTTATTTAAGTGTTAAGGGAGACAGATGCTCTTTTTAGAGTCGCTGTCAAGCTTGTCTGTCCTGTTCACTTTGCTGCCTTTAAATGGCTTTTAAAAGCCAGTGGTAAAAGAGAGCTGAGATGACAGGAGGAATCTTCACTGTGTGTATTAATTCGACAGATTCCTTGATTCCCCTCCTGGGCCCCTCTGGAGGAGCCAATGCTTCAGCGACTTGATGGTGCATTACAGTAGGTGTGACAAATATCTTTGGTTTAGAAGTGTTAGTGGTACGCTGGTTCACAGCTGACATGTCACTCGGATGTCTAAAAACACTCATAATTGCACTTTCCACAAGGGAAGCAGTGTCCCAATTTGGTCCCTGCTGAAATGATCTGTCCCTGAGAGGAAGATACACTGTGTGTCTGATATTGTTATTTTTGTTATATGTGGGGAGTAGATTCCGCTTTGATTAAAATAATAGAGTGTCGCTCTAGTAAGAGCAGCTATGCAGTGATACAAAAAGCCACTGATAATGTGAAAAGTTTATATATATATATATATATATATATATATATATATATATATATATATATAGTATGCCAAATTAAGAAACTGGTGCCATATTTGTTGTGGAGTTCTGTAAAAATGTCTCAAAATTGTTGGTCACTATATGTGAGTTAAGCACTTCCTAGATAACTCAATGAATCTGTACACAACTCTGTACTTTACTCTTTGTGGTGTATCGTGGACCACTATGACCTGCAGTTGGGTCCTTTGCAATTACCATATCTGGACCCATGAAAGTAAAATAGTAACACCCCCACCCCCCCACGTTATTTAAAAATATAATATAATGCAATATTAATAAGTTGCCTGACAAATCTCTATGTTACATTTCCTTGACACACTACTCTTGGTTTATGTCACAGAACAAAGAAACAGTGCACAAATATCCCTTTCTCTGTCCCAGAGTGTATTCAATCAAACGGGGGGGAGAAACTATGATAGATCGGGGTTACACTGCTCACAAGTTTCTTTTAGATTAATTACATGAATGATTACTTTGCTCAGAAAGCAACATACGTCTGGCAGTAACACAACAGCCTATCACAACTCACTGGTGCAAACACAGCCTATTTTTGCTCACTTCACAAGCATTGCATCAGAGGAAAACGTGGAAATTGGATGCTGAAATTGAAAAGTCTTCTTTGAAGAGCCTGCTGTATAGAAGAATGACTAATTCGTCCTGTTCTCTTTCAAAAGCCCCAAAATAAAAAAGGTTTTATTGACTTATTAGTAGGATGGTTTATCATTATTGTAATGTTTATGGTAGGAATCTTATATCTTTAGATAGATAGATAGATAGATAGATAGATAGATAGATAGATAGATAGATAGATAGATAGATAATACCCTGTAATGCATGGTACTCTACCTCTGCATAACCTCTGACCAAACCTCTTTGGTGTCACAACTGAATGCATGAGTGACCAGGGTAATGTTCACACTCTGCATTGGATACACACTCTGCATTGGATACACATTGCATGTACCATGAAAGTGACTATGAGCTTCTTTCCAGATTGTGCCCAATTTCATGGTGCTATAAACACACAGCATCACTTGATCACACCGATTTGCCATATACTGAATGTCTTCTGTACTTCAATGCACTGTGTCAATAGAATGCCATATCATGGGTAGTAATGCCAACAATAGAGTACTGCAGGAATGATTCCTAAAACCAATAAATTAGTTAACTATTTTTGCACTTCTGGTTCCCTCTTCTCAATGGCAATGCTTGTTTTAAAATGGGTTTTGGTTCAATGGCTGAAATAAGGTCTGTGGTTAAAACAAGTTTAACAGATTTTCACATTTTGTTCTATAACATAAGCTTTTTAAGTATTGAAATCAGAAGTTTGCTAGAGACATTAAACGTCATCACATACTCATCTACGCTCTACTCTATACTCATGTTCATGCAAACTATTATTATAACTCAAACTCCATCTTGTAGATTTATCGGGTGTGTAGCATAATGTGGCAGGAAGCTCAGTGGTTGTGAAGTTAATGTCTTGCAACTGTGTTGTAGTTGGTTTATAGCCTAACATTATTTTGTGCTATCACTGAACAGAACATGTAAGTATGAGAAACTTTTGTTTGCCACACATCTTACTTTCTTTAATAATCCAAAATCCAAGGGAAACATTGTGTTTTCTCAAGGGTATCGGGGCAAAACTTTTGTGAGGGCTGACCTACAAAGACACGTCATCGATGCAGCACTAATGGAGCATTTAGCATTTTAAGTTCATTTATTACATATAAGGTATATGTATTTCTGCATTTTAAAGCTGTGATGGTCTATGTGCATATTTAATGAGAACCTGAGATCCTCCAGAGATCATCTCATCCTCTCTTTCTTCATCTCCTGCACTTGGCCTTTGTTGCAAGAATAATAAACTGGATGCAAGTGATGTGTGTGCTTGCGGTTTGATTAACCTCTGATCTAAGTTGTTGCTCCACACAATATCATTGCCTATTGACCTGCAGGCGCTCAGAGGTAGGGCCGTTGCAAAGGTCTGTAGATGTGGGACTAGCAGTGGTAACAGGCCCCGGCCTAATTGTCTGTTCTTTGTAAGCTGAAGTTATTGGCAGCTGCCACTGTCTCAACCATCCTAGCTCTGGCAAAACAAACCAGGGCCTGCTAATTGCAATGGCCTTTTCATCATCTCAAATCAAACACTTTCATACAAGCCAAGAGAGGCACCATCCTCTCAGACCATTAGTGAAGCACTGTAAGTATAGCACTGGGCTCTTAGCTGGACAGACAGATCACCACCATCACTCCCAGGATATTTGCACTCTCTCCCTCACTAGCTATGGGAGTATTTAGCACACAGTCCCATTGACCTGCTCTCTCTCCTTACCTGAATGCCATAACCCGATTTTACCAGTCATTTAAGAGGCTGTTTGGCAGGAGAGCGCACAGCAGCTCAGATAGCGGGTGCGATGGCAGTGTTCGACGGTGCTTGATTCTAAGGGAGGGCAACTGGTCCCCCTGACAAGAGATCAATACTGTCCTCAGAGTGGCTGGAGTCAAGCTGCTGGGTCTGACAGGGGGCCGTGTGGCGTAATTGGATCAGGGGGCGCAGCAAGTTGCCTGCCCACCCCCCTTCAGTACTGTCACAGCTGTCACATGTCATCCCCCTGCACTGCTGTCACCCCAGGAGGCTAGTGGTTCTCTACCTCTACCCCTCCCCTTGCACCCATGCAAATGTCCACTTAGAAGATTAATGCCACCGATATAAGGCACATTCTTCATGCTTTTATGCAAAAGTAAAATCTATGTCATTTGAGAATTTCATGGAAATAAAGTCGCCATTTATTCTGAGCCGAAAGAGTGAAACCGCCTATAAAGAGTAAAAATGGTTTGGTTCAGCTTATTAAAAATGGAAAGGAAATAAGGCTTAGGAGAAACAAACAATGAGGGAGCTGAGGATTAGAGGAAAGGAAAAACAAAAGCGAAAGACACTAACTTTGTAGGCATCTTACAGAAATGAATCTCTCACCACTATATTACCTCATAATTCCTGGTAAGTTATAAGAGGTATGAGGCTAACACTTAATCCAGAAGTATCGATTGATTGATGTCTAAGGTCGCAGAATGTCTGTAAATTGAACCATGCATTGTGAGGTATTGTGTGTTTTCCAATAAATGTTGTAGCACCATTGTCAGTTATAACTTAAGTCAATATAGATATGGACAAAAAAGATGTCCAGCATCTTAAGCATGTTCAAAATGAACTACATAATAACTTTAATCTGTCATTTTTCAACACAGCTCAAGGGAGATGATGGTCATTTTCAACTGGGGAGACAATTAGACAAATCTAATTGTTCAATTGTTAATTTGATCAACAACAAAAAAAAAACAGCCGAGCATATTTGCAATAATCACACATCATATGACAGACACGGATATTTCCGACTGCAGACATCACAGAGCTGGGTGGATTAAAGACTGGTTAAACATAAAACTAGAATCCATATGTAAATTTACAGTGCTAATTAGGAGATGCTGTCTGTGATGTTATCCTCCAAGAGACTCTCTGCCCTCAATTTTCACACACTTAATCAAATTAAAAGCTTAGGAGAAGCATGATTATTGGATTATCACTGATACATGTACAATTCCTTTTAGTTTGGGCAAATAATGCACCGATTCTAATGCAACCCATCTCACTGTTTGTTTTTGATGTCTATGGTTTGGGAGTGGCATAGCAGTGCAGTGGTGGTGACCGTCGCCTCACATCAAAACTGGCTTTGAATCCAGAGCTGTTACCTTTCTATATGGAGTTTGTTCTCCCTGCGTCTGTGTGGGTTCTCACCAGGGGCTTTGGATTCCCTCACAAAGACCAAAAACATACAAAATAGGTAAATTGGTGAATATTCTCTGAATTGCTCATAGTTGGAGAAGCGATCAGAAATTGTTGTTGTCACTATATGTGTAAGTCCTTTGATGAATTGGCAACCTGTCCAGGGTGTAGCCCACCTCTCGCCCAATGTCAGCTGGAATGGGCCCCCCCACAGCCCTGCAAAGGATAAACAGTTAAAGAAAATACATTGATGGTTTGGTTTAAAACAAAACAGAAAAATCACTTATCTTCATCTAGCTCAAAAAAAACAAATCCAGCATTTTCTTTTTCTACATTTACACAATGGCTTCATTTCTACATCTCGTGAAGAGGGATTTGATCTGGACATCTGTAATGGCACAGTTCAGATGGACCTGCTTTGATCGTGACGACTGACGACTATGGGGACCTCAGGGCTGGAGAGGCTTTTCACACAGGCAGAACACGTTTCCACACATGTACGCGCACACGCACGGACTGTGAGGGTTAATACACTAAAACAACCATGTGCAAGTGAACTCACATAAACACACGGGTGAAGCTGAATCACTGTTTCACTGATCTATGACAGCAAAGCCTCCTTCTGGGATTGCACGTTCACCTTGGCAGTCTCAACGGTTCAGCGGCCCCAAGGATATGGTTAACAAATCAGGAGAAAGCTTCCCCTCTTCAGGGCGGCCGTAGGCTTGTGCTAAGTGATCTGTATTCCCTTTGAATCTGCTGTTCCTTCACCCTGTGAAATTAAGATCACTTCCTAGAACTCGCCCCCCAGACCTCTCACATAATACAAAATTCAAAAAGCACCATGCATCACTGTCTGTGTGTAATGCAGGGGTGGAAAAACTGGCCAGTGTGGAGCGAAGGATTTTCTGGAAAATTCTTACAGCTATCTACATTACATAGAGTAACTCTCACTGTGTCACAATATGCAAAATGGCATGACTGTTTAATTTATGTTCTATTTGTCTGTCTCTCAATTTTGGAATCTTTTCACCACAGTAGGAATTCCACCAGGTTATACCCAAGTTTTGTCAAAGTGTTTTGTGAACATAATTTACCAGATACCACCTGCTGTAAGACAGTTAACAGTAAAAAGAACAAGGCTCTCCGCGTTTCGAGGAAAGTAAAGATTGGCAGGTGAAAGTGACGCTTACAGGTTGACCTACACACAAGACCTCTTCATCCGTGACTCATAATCACTACTCTGGGGGAGTCACATGGTCTGCTAAAAGGCAGCCAAAGCCATTATGGGGGTGCTTAAAACTCCACTTAAAGATCACTTTATAGGCTATTACTTTAACTGTGGTTAGGTATTTACATGACACCTCCTGCAGCTTTTTGGTTTGACAATACATTTGCTTGTGAGCAGAGCATCATCTGTGACTGTCTGCTGTGACAAAAGTAGTCAACATGCAGGCAACCACTATGTAAAGATGCAGTGTATGGTGCTCGTCTGATGAAAATGTGTGAAAAACGATAAAAACCAAATGTTCACTGTAAGAGAGGTGCATTTTAAATAGCATTTTTTTCTAATCAAATACATTTCTATACATACTGAAATGCTACATGTTTCATTATTTCTAAGAGGTCAATTAAATGCTGCTGCTACAATTACGTTGTATATTACATGACCCGGGCCTTGCCCCCTACCAGGGTAAACTTGGATCAGTGGAGACAGGCCCTATCCTGGGGTCAGCCACGACCACGTGTCCACTATACTTTGACGTGGAGCCAGGGCAATGGTGTGTAAATAAAGGGAGAGGGTTGCAAATCTTGTCATGGCTGCAGCGATCGGAGCAGCTCAAGCAAAGCAGGTTGCCCGCAAACCTCACTGGGAGGTGCTTTGTGGGGTCTTTGTGGAGGTGGCTGACTGGCTTGGCTGCGGTGGAGAGTGACTTTGTCCATCCCACAACCTCCCTCTGGCCTGACAGCTCAGGAGCAAATCACCCAGCTGCTCAATTCTGGCATATGACTTAATCATATGCACATGTGCACTAATAAATGGCCATATGAAAACAATTAAAGATAACAGAGTGGCAATTGCAGGTATTATTCATGTTTTTGTCTCAGTTGCTTTATCATATCTGGGAAAGTAAGATTACAAACACATACAGTAGATGACTGGTTGCTGACAGCTTCCAATTGCTTTCTTTTTCCCCTGCCACTTCGAATGTATGCTAGATAATCATGCTAAATAAAAGGACATTATCAGCCATTTCCTGTCAATTAAGCCACAGATTAGTCATGATTATTATTTTACTTCAATATTTCAATATCCTGCTCTGTGTGAATCCCATGCATTGCGCAAATGTCTCCTCAACAAAGGATTACAATCAATTAAACATTTATGGAAATGGCATTGCTTCCTGTAATTCCAGGCTATTTCCCCTGACATTTTACACCTATTATATTTTCAGACATTTGATGATGGTCCTGACTCATACTTTGAGAGATTTTGATAAACACTGACACGGACAAGATTGAGACAAGGCAATCGAGTGCATGTCTCTATTTGAGACAACATATTTTGCTCCCCCATAGTTTGTAGGATTTGAATGATCAGACTTTCTTTATAAGGGTAGGCATTGTTTATGTCTTTGGTTTGAACTTTTTACAGACCAATGAAGGTTGTAGTGTCAAAAGTGTTGTTTTTTTTCCAAATAATGTGAGGTTTAACCCTAAATAACACAAATTGAAGCAAAGAGAAATACTATTAATCTTGGTGTAATGATCCAAAATGCTTAAGTGAGATGTAATAATTTCTTAGATTTGCATTAAACTTTCACCTTAGCTCGAACTGTGAATTTGTGAAACCACATAGGTTGAACTGACAGAAACCTTTATAGCTAAAAACATTAATATTATCTGCTTTTCATTCATATCAGTGTTTACGCATAATGCCATTTCACATTACACAGTATGACTTAGTTTAATCAACAGGATTTATGTGAGGCAGACTTCTCTTCTGACAGAGTTTGTCTAATATGAGTGAGGCCATGGGGAGAGGATGTCAAATGTTTGCCAGTGGGTTTGCTCATGGATGAGACTGTGATGAGCATCTCATCTCACATGCAGGTGATTTTAATTCAAAAAAGCAAATTCAAGCAACTTAATTGCCTCTCAAAGCTTTAAAATTATTGAGTATTTCACAAAAAGTTGATTTTGACACACAGGGTTTCAACATACAAGCATGCTTTTGATCCAGCAGCGGTCTCTCTTCAATAGGGAAGAGCAAACAGTGGCCTGATGCATTCATTCTATACCTCAGTTCAACGATGAGTTGCTTCAAGAATAAACCTTGAAGTGTTGCTTGCATTAATGCATTTGCACATTGACAAAAGGTCTAAAAATGACACTGTTACTCAGAAAAAGAGGAGTTTGGATAAACAGCATGGTTCATTCCATCATAATTCGTCATTCAACTGGCATATAATGTAAATTTCAACAGTCATAGCAGATTAACCTTGTTTGTGCTTCCTGTGGGCCCCTCTTTGATACATTTACATGCATCCTGATCAGAACCCTGTTTGGTGAATTACTTTATTTACATTTTTTTTCTCACCAGCTTGACCTTCCTCTTGCGAAATAATCACAACTGTGATGTTGGAATATTTAGTCATAGTGATTATATAAATAATGAATCCCTTGAGATTGGAATATTCTCAGTGGACCATGTACAGAGAGCATACCAGTAACACACTGTATTGCACATATCCAGTGTGTTTTCACAACTGGTAGCTCATTTTAAGCAACACAAAATAAGGGGCACAGGTATTTTCATCCCAAAATTGCCTCCCATCGTTATGGCATGTGTGATTACTGTAGTGTTGTAATGTGAAAATGTCATAACTTCAGTCATAACCTGATACCAGCAGTTTACTATTTATTTTCATCGGAGGACAATACAAGTTATCAGACTTAATGCAGTCACAGAAGTCCAAGCTATAAAGGGTATTTAAGTTACCTTACCATAATGTACTTAATGTACACACCACCTTAGTCACTGTAATGTGATCTGTAATTTATTTACAAGTCTGTTATTGGCATAATCTTCTCTTTTAAACCTGAACTATATAAATCACAATCTCCCTTCTCGAGACTTAATGTGTTTCATTGTTCCCAAAGCCCAGAGGGAACCGGGTAAGAAGGCTTTTAGGTTTTCCTGCACCTACTACTTGGAACAATTTGCAGACTGATCTTAAACGTCAAACTTTAGTGACTCTGAATGAGTTTAAAGGTGAAATCCATGGAATCCACAAATGTCTTCTCTGATTTCGTCACGGTTATTTTTAATTTATGTGATTTTATGTTCAAAGTTTGTGTTGCTGCTATTCTTAAAAGAGATCTTTGATCTTTATGGAGCATCCCTGCTAAAATTAAGGCTAAATAAATTTGAAAAAGACAGAGCCAAAGGAAATTTTCTAGCTGTTTTTTCCATCATTTAAGATTTTCATTTTAAGCTATGCTAACTAGCTGCCAGGTGTAGCTTCATATGAGGGCTCAACACTAACTTTTATTTCTCAAGAACATCTGCTCCTAAATACTAGGACCACAAAAGGAAATTTAGGAAGACTGTGAATGTACATTTAACAGTTTATTAACAAGAAATAGCTAGGGAGATGAATTTCTTTTGACACAAAATAAAAATTGGTTAATTGTGTGTTCTAATGATAGTCTCATCAAACACATACAAACACATGAGAGGGGTGTGTGAGGAAGAGGCACAATGGTGATTCAAATACATCGCTTTTTGCTCAAAATAAAAAGCTTAATTTTTAGTGATGTCTTAAGGACACAGACAGAGACTTTCCTGTTCAACTTCCAGACTGTAGTCAGGAACCGTTTTTGGTCAGTGCCAAAGCTGATACTTACGTGGTATATAACCCTGTTTACTTTTCCAGCAGGTGCAGAAACAGACAAGACTTTTCTTGGTCTTGAGAAACTGCAGAATTTCTTAATTGACACAATGTAGCCTATACTGTATATTTACTGCCAAATTGACAACTTAGCGCTAATCTTTGCCTGTCTCCTCCTGCCGTGTCTTCTCAACCCCCGGAGTTATAATCTGCTGTAAATCACTTCTGTACTTATTACTTATCCCCTGTCATCACACTAGTCTCTGCTGGTCCCAGTCTGGTGCCCAGCTGTGTTCACTGTAATAAAAATCAGTTTTCCATATTTCAAAGATTGATCTGAAACCTTACATTCTATTTTTATTGGGCGTTTTTTTCAATCATGTAACTAGAGCTACACGTAAAAAAACATGCAGTGTATAATTCTGCAATAAAAGGTGCCATGTTTATCTTTAATAGCAACTTCTCCTCCTTCTCCTCTTCTCTCCTTTTCTCTTGATATTTGTGTTGAACACATGGCACTGTCGATTCTCCCTTGGTTCCCTGAAGAAGAGCTACAGTGTCGTCCCAGTATCTTTGACAGTAACAAGTACTCTCTCTCTCCATGACATGGTTTGTCCTCTAAAGCAAAGTTGGTGACATTGTTGAGGGATGGGTGAGCACACTGCGGAGCAGCGATTGAGATAGAGTTCACATTGGACTCTATTCACTCCACAAATTAGTAATGGTATCTCCAGGTGTAGCTTACAATATACAGCTCTGTGATTACAATATCCATATGCACCATGGGACTCAAGGTATGTAGGGAAAGATAGGAATCCTTCATACAAATATGAAAATCAACAGTGTCTCCCTATTCCACATGTAATCAGTCAGTCTGTGGCCAGAAGAGATATCAGCCTAGCTTTCCATTTGCTGATAGTGACATGCAGCGGCATTAAAAAATCACCCTGAATGTGCCGGGGTAGATAACTGAGCATGTTGGGTGTCCACAAGAGATATATTTACACAAAACAGGGTAGATCTAATTGACTAGGTAGCGGTTTGCAGAGGTTGTTATGGCAGGTCTCAGAGTCTAGTGGATGAGGGGTTTACACGGAGGCCGTCAGAGAGCAAAAGATTAATGCTGACGTCTCTGCCACATCAATTACAACTCGCTGCTTGGCTGGGGAGAAATCCCCACCACTGTCTCTTCAAGGCCATGCAGCACAAACTGGGTGTGTCAGAGGTCATCCAAGGGAGGAAGTGCAAGGCCTTGGCCCTCCCAGTGGGATTCCTCCCCGTGGACTGGTGGCTCAGGGTCCCCTGTAGAGGTAGGTGCCACAGAGAGTTTCACAGCAAAACCCAAACCTGTCATTCATCAAGCCACACGGTCCTGCACAGGAGGAGGAGAATAGCAGGGATGAGGGTTAGAACACAGGCTATTTTTCACTCTCTGTTGCATTCACTTATCACATCGCATATGATGTGATACTGATCACATATGACTATTATCTTCAGAGATAATTGTGTAATTCTAAAAAATTGTGAACAAATACTCTTAGTCCAAAATAATCTGATGAATTGTACATATAAAAATTTCAATGGACAAATGCTATAAAATCTGTGGTTCAGATTATGTGTTATATAAAAGGCATCTGGGAAACTGTTTAAGGTTTCCACAACAATCACCTTTAAAAGTATCATAGCGGTTTCTGACATTGTGAGGTCACATAATTTGAAGTGATACATTTCTTCTAGACTACTGTTAAACCCAAACAACATCTAATTCCAAACACTGCTGACTCAAACACGTATCAAGGTCTCAGCTAATACAAACACGATGTCTTGGTGAGCCGGCCACCGGGCCAGAACGGCAGGAGGGCATCAAACAGAGTTAGCCTGTCTGCTATATCTGGCTGTTGCTGTTGGACCAGTCAGAACCCCCACCCCAGTGCATCCAGATCTGCATCCCATCAGTGGGGGGCTGACACCAGGCATTAGCCAACAGGGCCTCTGGTAGCGCTAACACCTTCACCTTAGGACTGAACCCCTACCATGAAGCTCCACCACCAGACAGGAAACACTACAACTGGAGTGGCCAAAATCTTTACACACCACTAAACACTGTTATATATATCAGCATTATTTCAGCTGCAATGTCAAGACAGTCTCTATTCTAACAAATAGTTTAAAAAAAAAACTTTTTAAAGTATTTAACACATTTTACCAATTTGCCAGTGTTCAGATATTGACTTTAAGGGTATTACATTTACTTTATTTTCTACTATAATCAGTCTCAGAGTCAAGTCCATTTCTATTATAGGTACAAATGCTGTCATTCAGTCAGTCAGATAATCCGGCACAGACACAAATCAAATTGATGATGCATGAAGAAGAACTATCCTTAAGTTGCCTAAAAAACTCTTAAAAAATAAATAAATAAATAAATAAATAAAAGACTTGAGAGGCTCAGAGAATGGGATTATAATTCCATTAACTTTAATTAGATTAATGTGATGCTCACCTTTCGTCTGTGACAACAAATTAATGATAAGCCAAAGAGAATTAAAATAGTGGTAGGTGAAACCCTTTTCTTCCCTCCAAGGCTCTCTACTGGGTCCCAGCCTTACCTAAAAGCTTATGAGAGTTTAGATCAAACCCCTCCTGCAGAGAGCAGAGTGAGACCAGCCATAAATTGCTAATAGACTAAATGAAACGAGGTAGGAGGCTCCTGCTCTGCAGCAATTACCCCTTAGATGTAGTCATTCATATCCCTGCATGTCTCGTTTCATCAAGGCAGCGCCGGCATTTTGTCAGGCTGTCTTTGTGGCACATCTCTGGGTTGGTTAGAGGGCTGACCATGGTACTGATATGCAGGGGAGCACTTGAAACTACAAAGTGCTGTTTGACTGGCTGGTCGTTCACAAGAATGGCTCTTCTTCCTGCCTTTCATGTAGCATGGGTTTATATAATCAAATATTAATCAAAGTTACGTTTTGAAACGCTCCCTGTGTTTTTTATTTGCTTGGCTGCCTTTTCATGGCTTTATTTATGATGCTCTGGGATAATATCTTTATGATGAGTTGCTGTTAAGGAGCAACTTCATGCAATGGCGGATTAGCGTTTTTGGGGGGCATGATTTATACAAGACAAAGGCCATAAATTACTACATCTTAAATAAATCAGTACAGCTTATCCAATCAGATTATATTAATAAAGTTACATATTCAGTATACCATACAGTGTGTTACATTTAGGTTGCTTTTTGGTCAGATATATTTGGCTTTAAATATATATTTATATACATATATATATATATTTAAAACTGAAAAATACAATCATATAGTTTCTATTACCACTCAACATGTTGCCATGAGGATTTGAAAAGGTTGTGTGTTTCATGCACTTTAGTGTTGTGTGAGGTCTTCTGTATAATATGAGTATCCATAGAATGTTTTATAGTCTAGTACTAGTTTAAAACTGCTAATTTGAAATGTCAAATTTCATATTGCAACAACAAAGCTCTCAGATATCAGTGGCTGAGTAATGTTAGAAAAATAAAAACAAGAAACAATTAGATGATGGATTATGGAAAAAGTAGACTATTTGCTATGCCAATAACATCATATAAAAGTACTGTTGCCACCTTTGAGGGTGTATTGTACCTTGTGGGCCTTAACAGTGTTTCTTTACAAAGGTTATGACAGGGTGAACATAACTTTATATACTTAAGGTTCAGTGCCTCTATTATTATTTAATTCTCTTTAGGTATAAAGAGCCACACTAAGCATGACATGTACAAACAGTGAAAATTGAGGATGAAAAATCAGACATGTAAATCATGAATCATTAATCATGTTTACACTCATTTAACACAGGATGAGGAAAATATAGCTCACATAAAGCTCTACACTTGTTGTATCACTCACTTTTCCAGCGGAATCTCTCTGAATAAAGTCCTATGAATAAATATTGTGCCACTTGCAACTCAATTCAACCATTTGATAAAAAATTCATCCGTTGTTTGGGAAACTCCAACTCTTCTGTCCACCTTTTATTGTTAGACAAATTGAAATGTGCACTGGGAGGGAGGCTGCTGGTAAACACAGAGAATCTATTTAACCATCCCATTCCAGGGCTGAGAGGAGATTCGGGCCCTTCAAAGGCGGAAGCAACAATGTGAGTGACATCAGGTCATCCTGCCTCCTCACAGTCACCTGGCTGATAGAATTGTTCTGTGGGGAGATAGGAGGACCTGTGAAGCACAGCTTTTTTGTTACTGCCATATCTTATGATTGATGGCTCCATGGCTGCAGTGAATCTGCCCTTTTTAAATAATTTATGTTGCCCATCGCTGTGGACAAGTGTCTTATAACCAGGTTGTTATTTTTCCATTGACTGGAGAGATCAATACTTTAAAGACATGACATAGCCACTAATGAACTACTTAAATGGCTCTCTGGAGTACAAAACAATTTCAGTGTTTACTCAAAGCAAAGAGTGAAAAATGTTTTATTGCACTGTACTGTAAAGTTAGACTTAAATACATTCACTAAAAGATGCAGGCCAGGGTTGGGGTCAGTTTGAATTCGACATGTGAGCAAAAATCTAAATAAAAACCCTCCATCATCACATTCTCAATAATGCTGTACAGAAATATTATGATATTTGGTATTAAAGTGTGATAGGCATACAAATCTTGGCAATTACCCTAAAATGATTAAACCCACACCTTAATTGATGAAAAAAGGTAGAGTTCATTCTCGGTCTGCTCTATTAGACATAAAGGTGTACCTCATAAACCAGAGGTCACCAATTAGCGGACTATGGGCCAAATCTGAAACACAAAAGCGCCAAGCCTTTTGACATTAGGGGAAAAAATATAGATAGCCTATTTATAATTTTTGATACAAGAGATTTTGAACAGGCATGTTGCATACAGCTCCACGGAACAGCTTCGGTCCTAATGGGTCCTAATAGTGCTAGACTACTACAATACTGCAACAAGCTCTATGAGGCCGATGTGCCTCAAAAGTGGAAATATTGAGCACCATTATGAAGCTAAACACAGACAGTTGGAGAAAAGTTACTGACAGAAGTCTGAGGTACGGACACAGAAAATAAATGAGGTCAAAGCCCAGAAACGGGTCCTCTCTCATTCCCTCACAGCACAACAACACAGGGGTACAGTGATTACGATACTCGATATGAATCCAGTGGGTTTTAGGAAAATATAAAAAGCCCTCATCTTTAAGTGATTCTTAAGCTCAGTTCAGCCTAAAAAAACAAGACTTTTTTTTTGTTCTCCTTAGAGGATCTTATTCTGTTATGGACTGGAAAGAATGTGTTTTCAATGCAAATTTAGAGATCAAGAGTTTATTGTATTGTCATGAGTTTTTTTGTTGCTGTTGTTTAATAAAAATGTGATTTAAACCGATTTCTTCAGTCTGGCAAAAAGCACAAGCCTGTATTTGCTAGTAGTTATTTAGGCTGTTTTTAACTTCATTGTCTCTACCTCATTGGATGTGTGTCTTGGATTCATGCGTACTGTTTTTTTTGTTTTTTGTTTTGTCTTTTGTTTTGTTTTTATTTCTGCTGGGGCCTCTTGCCAGGTCATCATTGTAAATGAGAAGCTGTTCTCAATTGATTTTCCTGGTAAAATAAAGGTAAAATAAATAAAAAATTTGTAGGTGTCTCACTGTTCAGAACTTAGCAAAGGAGGAGTGTTGACTTACTGGACCTCTTGAATTTTATCTGAAGGATAAAAAATAAGTGTGTTATCCAAATAAATAAGCAATGTGATTCCCTAAAATAGTCCAGTAGAGTTATGGGTTGTAAATGAAGAGGCCCTTGTTCATTCTCCCGCTACCAAAGTGACAAATTAGCCGAACAATAGTGTTTGAATTCTTATTAAAATTGATTAATTCATATCATTAGTTGATCGCACAACAGCTCATAAAATATACTAAATTAATTCCTTTACCGTGATTAATACACGAAACACTTGAATTAACATCAATAAATCAATTTGTGAATCAATTACATTATCATGTTTAAATACAGAGCTAATAGTGTACATTAACTAGCAGTGTAGAAGTGATCATATATCATTTGGCATTTCAAAGAGGAAGAGCACCAGAGCTTCCTTTAAATGATCAACGATGAAAGGGATCCAACTCTGACCTTAATAATTCCCAATACATTTTACATGATGTTGTTACTGTGAAACCAGAGGAAGTAATCTACCGCAAGGATTCAATGTAAGCCACGCTTCCTTTAATCTCAGAATTATTAGGACTGATTACACTGTTCCTATGAAATAATAATAATCAAATAATAACATGACAATATGGCAAATACTGAAAGTATGGCATGATTTAGGCTAGTTCAGATAATTATTCTATAAGAAATCTAAACATGAGCAAAAGCCCATTTTTAAAGAAAACTGACAAATTAACAGTTTTTCTATCTACTACATTAACGTGTAAGTTGAGCTTGTTTTTATCCCCATATGTTAAGTACACTCGAACTGAAGTGGAGACACTTTGCCCAATTTAGCACTTGCAAACTGCCTTGTATAAGTGACAGTGTGCTTCAGTGTGAACAAGCCAGCAATGAAATGTACGTCAAGGCTTCTTTCTGGTTGCACTGCAGATTGTAACAGACATTGCAGCTCCCTTACAGAGCTGCTGCAGGTGTGAAAAGTCCCTCCAAACAGCTGTTGTGTGGATCAGTCAACAGAGTTATCGTGACACACTTTGCAGAGAATTACACATCTACCCCAGCAAGCTTTGGGCCTATATGGTCTCGCTAATAAACCTGGACCTTGTAATGGCTGTCTGATCACTCAAACGTAGGAGCAGCAGCAACTGGAGGACAGGGAAATGTCATCTAACACGGATAGAAAATGTACCTCCTCCTTTGTTTAAGGTTCATGTGGGCTGAGTTTGATTGGTTTCTGTGTTTGCGCCACGGATTGGCTTGTTACATCTTATATGGGCCCAAGACTCGACTTTTATTTTAAACCACTCAGTCTGCTCAGGAGCCTGGCTCTCCAATACAAATTGCAAATGAATAAAAGTATCCTAAACCTCAAGGAGCAGCATTTGAACTGAACTTAACACTCCTGTGTTAATTACAATGAAGGAACAAGTCAGCCAGTGCAAATTAGATGCTTATTTGTGTGTTTTTATACTGGAGTCTATAGTATATATACAGGCTTTGGCTTATTCAGGCAAGTGTTTTGTGGCATGATGTGTACTTGTCACCTAAACATTTCATTGAGATGCACCATGAAGATAATAAAGAACAGTAAACTAGTTACATTTTATTTTATGAGTCTGAATATTCCTCTCTGTTAAGATGGACACTTAAGTTACTTATTACTTAATGATATACAATAAGATTAGTATGTAATATCCAGGGTCAATTCATATGTGACCTAACAAAGGTTTTTGATCTTCCTCCATAGCAGCTCCTATTGACACGACTGATGTATTCAGAAATGATAAAAGACATACTTACAATTACATAGTTGATTCAAAATGCTTACCAACTTGAAAGAATCCATTATTACAAAGGCGGTTGAATTAATTCCGTCTCTTGCACCAAGAAGTGCTTGATGTCTCTGAAGATAATTTGCCATGTAATTCTTTTCACCTACACAGATTCACTGACATAGAGTACATGCCTTTTTTTCAACCCTGATAACGACCGTTAATTCATCAAG
This sequence comes from Chaunax sp. Z400, assembly GCA_037577475.1. Classification (NCBI taxonomy): domain Eukaryota; kingdom Metazoa; phylum Chordata; class Actinopteri; order Lophiiformes; family Chaunacidae; genus Chaunax; species Chaunax sp. Z400. Next base: position 14,635,674 of record CM075196.1, read on the forward strand.
AGTAAATAAAATGTTTAGTTGGGAAAGGACATTAATTATCACATTCATCTGCTTGCTGTTTCCAAACTGGGCTATAATGAAATGTGCTGTAATAGAGATTGCTCTTGGGGAGGCAATCCGTTTATGAATCGCTAGAGGTGCAGCAGCTGCCTTCCCCCTTGAGAGATAGAAATTTATGCCGTATACCCCGCTGATTGTTGAGAAGGTAAAGAACCAATAGCAGCATGTTCAGAGGTTTAATTTAAAGTGTGTTTCTCACTAGGCTGCTCACAACACTTAATTAAACTCTGCTGTTTTGGCAATGACAAATGCTGTGGTGCAGGAGGAAGCTGGGCTGCTGTGACTGAGAGGCTTTTGTAATTTCTTTCATGTGCAGCGATGGCCAGATTCAGGTCAGAAACTGTAGAATTAAAGAACTAAACAAGATTTAGACATGGGGAATGGGAGGGCAAGGGGGTGGGCGGTTACAGTCATTTCATCCACAGGAATACATCTATTTTTCTCCTTTTTTGCGTCCTCTTTCTCATTGCTGGGAAGTTTTGTCATAGATTTATGAGAGTTGAGCTTCTGTTCCTGGTTTTCTACGCTTATTGCCTTTCACACTGTCGTTTCCTAAGGCTTGTGTCTGCTTGATGGAAACTTCAACATTTTACTGAGGTATGAATAAAACGAATAGCAGGCTCCTGCACAGCATTTTGTCCGTATTATTTCATGATGGTCTGATCTTTCTATTAAGTCTCTTAGCATGAATCTTGATTTGCTCAACCATATTTTCACTAAGGGAAGCATTAAGTTTAAAACATGCAAGTAAGTGTGAAATTTAACTTCAGAGGTCTAGTACACAAAAACATCAAACTCAAAGCAGTCAACGAACTGACAGGGAGTGACTAATAGCTTTTTTTCTGGGTAGAAATCCAATTCATGCCAAACAGAAAACTTATTTTGTTTCTGTAATGGTATGACTGTATTACTGTGCATTTCATGAGATCCATTTAAAAGGTGGAACCAGTCTAGCACATAGACACCGCCAAGCCCTACCCGCTTCTGTGTTATGAAGTCGCAGAACTCTGGCTATACTACCAGAAAATAACCACATAGATGCCTGCGAGGCATAAACAGGAGCTGGAGCATTTCATTCAATAATGTAATCCATACTTTTAAGTAAAAGACCTCAATTGTTATGTCCTTTTTTTATTACTTGAGTGAATGGTATGACACATTATTATTTCTGTCACATGCCAATCTTTATCACAACTGTATAAATAAGTAGTGGTTTTACTGGTTATGTTTCCAAGAAAGAAAGACTCTATGTCCACTTTTAAAAAGGTGTTTCCCACAAAGCATTCACTCACACAACATATTTCAAGGCTTGCCTTCATTTTATTTTCATGTAGTATTTTATCACATGTGAACATTTCCTTGCCGTGACCCACTATAAACACCTACAATTAAATTAATACAAATCTGTATCAAATTTATTCTACTTCTTATTTATAGGCTTGTGCTATTTCTAATAATGAAATTATTAAAGGGGGCCATAGTTTTCCATTTTCATTTACTAAACTGTCAACCCTGATCTGTGCAGTATTCTAATATATGTGGACAGACAACCACAAATATCTTCATTATCATGTGAAAATTACATTTATTTCATTCATTCATTTTGAAATGAAAGAATTCCTCTAGTGAAAGATGTTTTGTTTAATCCAGAACATTAAACAATAAAAACAGGAGCATATGCAAATAGAAAAAAACAACAACATAGTATTTATTCTGTTTTATATAGGGGGTGCAAACAGCTCCATATGTATTTTGGTGTTCTGTAAATGCCAGGGAGACACGGCAGCATCCGTTGGAGTTAACGGTGCAGCACTTTTGTGTTCAGTAGCACAAATCATTAATCATGAGGCCGGCCATATTCTTGTAGTGCCTGTGCTTTCATTACTGGGCCTAATTAAACAGTTCTGTGAACTGGAATCTCAGATTCCTCTGTTACAGATTATCATTAATTATGGTGAAAGTGCTCAGAGATGTTGGACTCAATTATATTCTGCTCAACCCTGGCAGTGGGGTGATTCATTGTTCTGAGCACTCCACAGCCGTACTGTCTCTGCTTATCACCAACCTCCACTTTTGTAAATTGGGCTCTGCCAGCCAACAAACTAAGAATTATGTGCTGCTTTTTCATTACAAACGTGTTGGAGGAGCACAGACCAATTAAGGGTGGGATATTTTGTGTGGAGTGATGAGGCAGGCATTGGTGCAGGGAGATGGGGGTTGGATGGGGGGTACTACGGGAATGAGCTCACCATGCTGAAGTTGTGGCTTTATTACCATGTAAGGTGCAGCCCTCCACCAGGTCTATTGACTGATTATGCTCAGCATACTTCCTCAATATCTCAAAGACATCAGCAGTGTAACAGTGAAATTAGAATGTGGACTATTGATATTTCTGTGCACACAGATTTCCACTGTCCTGGGGGAGGTTTAGATGGAGATTTCTATTGTGCTGCCAGCTATGAGTGAGTATAGCTTGAAGGGAAGCGTTAACTTTTCATAATATTTGTGTATGACATGCAACTTTTTATGCAGCGGAACAATGTCAATATTACTTCTATGGTCTTATGTAGAGTACGTGGGGGTCTATGATGGAGACAGTGTGTGAATGAGATTATTGGCCACCTTTTTGGGGGGTCAGAGAATGTAGAGGGAAATCTGAATCAAAGAAGTAGAAGTTCCAGCGTAAGCTTAGGCCTTAGCAGTTTGCACAATTTCATATGCCACAGTAGGTAGTGATTTTAATATATATGAAAATCAGCTGGAGCTGTGTGCATGGTCTCTTATAATATCACCGGTGAGAGATTTTCTCTGCCTTACAAAGCAGGTCTGTTTTCGTTTGTCTTCTCTCCAGTGTTGCCTCAGTGCAACTCACAATAAAATATTCCTATCTGTTCCATTGCTTTCAAGAATTAACACAGCGATTCAGCTAGTACACAAAAACCACGTGAGCAGGAAACAAAGTAAATTCTCACATCTCATAATTAAATTTTACAATATATTTGTTTCTTTCATAGTTCCTTAAACTCTGATTGGTCTAATCCCATAATTCCCACGGCAGAGGAGCAAGAAATGGGATTTTTCCCTTCAGTGTCATAGAGGCAGCTCATTGAAAATGTAATACACTACTTCCAAGTCACAGGTCAGCTGGCAATCTGAATTTTAAAAGGACTGTGAATAATATCCTGTTTTATTTTGAAAATGAACTTTGTGGCCTCCATCATGAATCCAATATATGTCTTAATCTACTGGGCTCTTGAAACCCACAGCTCTGGAATAAGGCCTTTGACTCCTCAACCTAATAAGGAAATCACTTGTTTTCTCATCTGTCTTCCCATTTTTTTGAGGTTGACACAAAAGGGTCCTTTATTTTATCAGTAAGTGATGAAGCAAAAAAAATCAATGTTTTATAATATTAAGGCTTTTCCTCACCTCTTCTGCATATATTAAATGCCTGTGTACTGCAAGATTCTGAATACAGTAAAACAGAGGCATGAAAAAACATTAAATGTTTATTATTATTATTATTATTATTATTATTATTATTATTATTATTATTATTATCATGTCTTCTAGGTTAGTGTGCACAGTGTATCTTGAAGATGAAAAGATCTGAGCATCTTTTGTTATTCCGAACTGAACATGGCTGACAGTGGCAGTGAATTTGAACGTTAATTACACACTAACCTTTTCAGAATGGATATTTAGATACGCTGCGTCCTGAACTCTGAATGTTCAGGAAATGAAAACATCCAACAACCAATCAGTATCTACTCACATTAACATTGTCTTTTAAAGCCCAATGCCCCAAAATATGCCACGGAAATCCTCTCCTATTTATCTTAAAATAGCCACTTAACTTTGACTGACACTAATTCTTATTACATGAAACCGTAGAAACCCCCTCATTCCCCCCTTCTGTCTCTGTCAGAAAATTATAAAAGACAGAGTTTGTGATGTCCCCAGTGTGCGAATCCTTTTATTCTGTCAGATTACAGTATTTGATATGACGTAGTGCGGCGTTCTGGCCTCACATGCCAGCCAAATAGAAGGGACCTGTCAGCAGCATAAGAGAGCAGTGCAGATCATCACTCTGACTGATCCACACACCCAGATACTGTCATCTCTCCCGACTGTACAAGTCAACACAAATAAAAGTGGGGAAGGAAAAGCCATAATGGCGGGGAGGGATCCAGGCTCATTGTGGCCATTACTTTTATTCAAACCTTACAGATGACATGATGTGAAAAATGAGCCTGTGTCTAGTCGGGTGCCCATTAGTGAGTGAGCACATTATCTCCCCTTTTTCACATTGAATCTCCTCCCTGCATGCAGTGGCAGATGCTCCTGAGGAGTCACTCACTTTTATGGGCTTTTGACTGCTGTACTCTTTTAAATAGTGGGGCTTGCACCAGGCAGAGATGACGTATGGCTGTCAGTGCTCTTTACCTCACTGACATATGCCTTCAGTGGATCCCCCCTTAAACCTTCTGGGGGACAGCTAACCTCTTCACTCACAGAGCAGATAAGCATGCATCACATTGATTACCACAGCATAGGGTTTTATTTCTCAAAATCTGTGTTGCCAGTCAATTACAGTGCGATTTACTTAAGTACAGTCTAAAGGCAATCATAAAAATACAAGTTAAGAGTGATACAACACAGGGAACTTGATACTTTGTAAATACTGAGTAAATCATGAGGATTTTTGAGAAATGTTATTGTTGAAAATGATACAAAAGCAAATTCACATAATACAGTATAATAAAAAGCTCATTTTTGGGAGGTTTTGACAAACATCCCGTCTAGGTCCTTTTTTCCCTCACGCTTCTCACAGTCGTTAATACACCTCCTTCAGCTGATGAAAGAAAATCAATTACTTTGTCAAATCACTGTGTTCCTGTGACATTAGTTGTGGCTGGAATCGGAATGATGAACAAGAGCTTTCTTTGTGCTTTCCCCATCTATCTAGACTGTCCAATTTGCATTATGCACACAAATTTACTAATGCGAAGCGTTGAGACGCCTAAGCAACATTCAGACTCACTTCCTGACACACACGAAGCAAACCACATTAACAACCAATTTGGCAAGTTTCTCAAATAAAACACCATAAAAAAACTTTCTCAAATAAAGTTTAATTTAATAAATACAGTTGGACTTTCATTTAGTGCCGTTCCACAAACATACATCTGATCTTGTCAACGGTTGTTGGGATTAAGGTTTTAAAATCATCAAGCAAATCATTAACTGGAAGTACATGAAATATGAAAATATCTGAAGGATTACGTATAGAGAGAAATCAGCATTGACATAAAATAACTCTGAAAATTGCAGCATATAGCTTTGTCCTCCTTCTCAGTGGCCCTAAACGCACAAGGGTATAAAGTGTTCCACTATTAACTTATATTAAACAATATGGAAAACCCTTGAAGCAAAGTTGAGTGTTTTTGAAAATAACATATATTTTATTCTACAATGGGAAATGAATCTGGAAGCAGTAATACAGAGCAAAGCTCAGAGGTTGCGGTCAGTGACAGGGAGTCCTGGCTTCTCTCAGGCATGAGCATGAACCAGATCCGCTTGATTCAATCTAATCTCTGACAAGAAACAACAAGCCTCTGGGACACTCCAGCGCTCCACCTCTACGCCGCACAACATCATAAGCAGCTCAACTCAGAGGGTTAGGTCTACTGCAGCTGTCAGGGGAGAAATATGTTTCCATTTTGCAACTTCGGTGGCAGAGAAGACCAAACAAATGCTCCTCTATTTCCCTCACTATTGCTCACTCGTTTGAATCTCTGCTCTCTCTTCTGCTCCTGTCAGTTTTTCTTCAGCACATACACTCAAGGGGTTCCCTGGTGATTGCGTCCCATTTCTATCCAGAGACTGCTGCACGACGGAGCCGCAACTGGCAGTGTCCCCAATGATAGCGCTCAGATTCCCACATTGCCAGGACGAGCAATTGTGCAAGGCACACAATATTTGGTGGCGAGCACAGTTTTCACTCAACCGCTTCACTTTTGTCTTTGAGAGTTCAAGATGTTAAAGAGCTATATGATAACTATAAGTAACTGATTATATGACTAAAAGGTTTGATTAGGTTCAGTATTGGTTCAAGGCCTTCCATAAAGATACTAATACAAGTAGAATTCTTTCAGTTCTTTAGTAATGGACATTTCTGGGAACATTTCAGCAATAAATTTGTATTGATCAGTTCATCACAGCTGAAAATATATTTCTGTTTATATTTGACAATGGATGATGTGAGCTTATCGCAGAAATCCACTCACAGGCATGCCTACAGTATATGTTGGCTGGTAAATAACAAGATATTGCAGCAGAAAAAAGCCAAACATACTGTATGTTTGAGGTCATTCAGCAACAGTGCTCTGTTATACAGTCTGTGAAACAGAGAGCATTGGAAATGTTTAACTTTTAAAAGAAAATCTACAGAACTATTGCTATTTTTGAAAGTAAATAAAGTAAGTATATACTAAAGAGTAATATCCAAACTTAATATCAAAATGGCTATATCATTTTCAATGTAGTATAATCCTATGCTCAGACATGTCACTGATTAAAATGAAGCTTTAGCAGAAACTGAATTGCACTAATGACTTAGACTCATCTGTGTGTATTTAAAGGGCCAGTCATTTAATTTGAGCATGTGAGCATATTATAAACCCTTTGTTTTTAGGTGGTAGGATGACATTTTATCTATACAAGGTCAGAGAAGTTCTATATCATAGAGGCAATGCTTATCTTATAGAGTAAATCGTGCTATATTATGGTTTTAAAGGAGGAAAAAAAAGTATATTATTCACATGGCTCTGTCTGCATTGTCAATGTTTTTTTTTTCCAAATATACCATGTTTGTATGATTCCTCAAGGATCCCAGAAATGATTGTGCTAATCACCTGACACACCTGATTTCCTGTTTCATTTTCTCCATTCATCTTGAGCAAATGTAGCGACAGCTTGCAATATGTTTGTTTTGACTTGTCAAAAAGGAACCAAAGGCATGTATCAACATGGAATTATGCTACTGCAAGATGTCACCAGCTGCACATGATATGATGAATTACAATCATATGTTAATCAGCCGAAGTTGCAGTAATGGGTTGTTTACACAGCCTTCCACCACAAACCTTCTTGGACTGTTTTCTCATACAGATATGGATTCTTGAACAGACACGAGTACTGTACTGTTTGCAATACTAATGACTTAAGTTTTTTGTCCTTAATCTTATTAAATTGTTTGTTTAGCACAGAAAGAAGTAAATTTGCAAGAAATGAAATGTGTCTTCAATGAAAAATTAACTTTGAGTTTGTTCATGCATTTATAATGACTTTGTTTAAATCAGTTTTCCTGTTTGTTGTGTTGTTTTTGTTGTTATGCATTTTATGTATGACAGCTGCTACCAAAGCTGCTTGGAAATATGAGAAACCCAGTGCTGTTTTTATCTCATCACTCACCCTATTTCTCTGACATGCATGCAAAATCATATAATGTATGTATGGGTGCGTGTGTGTGTCTGTTGTGGAAGGTTGGTCACAGAGCAAACAGCAGTAGGTCCAGCAACAAGGTCAATACTAGCGCCAGTACCTTTTTATTTCCCTAGCCACCCATAGTGTTAGATCCTGCAGTTTGTCCAGCAAACTCACTAATGAGTGGAAAAGCCTCAGTGCTTCATGAATGTTTTCCTTGTCCATAGGTGGGTGAATGAGGAGGACCTAGCAGGTGTTTACAGTGATAAATTGGCATTTATATTAGAAAACACACAAGATATGTGGGCTGTTAAATAGATCAAATGAATTGTATTTTTTTTAAAAATAATAATAGTTAGCTTTAGAAAATCTTAAAATCTGTGACATTTGTCTATATCTGACCTGTTTTTTTCATACATTTTACAGAATTGACCTTTTTTTCTATTTTTTTTAATTTTGAGTACGTGTTAGTACCTTAGAGTAGATTAATTATATAGTATCTTTAAAAACTTAATGACAATATGTAAATACTAATTGAACTGTAATTTCAAAACTAACCATAAGTCATTTAAATCAAGACGATATATGAATATTCATTAGCAGCCAACACTGTCATGAATCCACTACATATTTGACTAATTACAGCTGGGTGACATGTTAAATCTGTACATCACAAACGATTAAAATCAGAGATAGATATTGACAGATAGATTTTAGAGACTAAAATCAATCAGATGGGTGCTCAGTGATGTATGTTCCACTATTATGCTCTACTTCAGACAAAATGCCTTTTTTATCAGTTTGTAAGGAGTCAGTTTAGAGACCGGAACTTAATAGGTATCATATATGATGACACCATTATGACAAAAATCCAATGAAAAACTATAAGACTATACAATTATATTGAATTTTTGCCCAAACCCAAGTCAAATGTCCTGATAGCTTAAAAAGTATCATCCACCCCATCATAGGAGGAGTGAAGTCAGTGGCTTCAGAGTAAAAACACCCGACAACACTGCATCTTGTCTGAGTGGTAGAAGACTTACTTCAGTCATCTTAAACATGAAGTATATTGAACATAATGAGTACAATGACACATTAAGTTTTCAAATTTCAGCTCACTAAATGACTTTGAGAACTTGATCACTGCTGCTCGATAATATAGCTATAAATAAAGCTATATTCTCAAATGAATTAATTAAATAAGTGAAAGTGCGTGAAAATATGTTTATGAAATGGGAAACTACAATATAAGTAATTAAGTAATTATAACCGTGCAAAATATATGGAGGGAGGCTAGTAGGTATAAATAAATGAGAATCAAGAGTACACAGAAACATTACAAGCACAGACACACTTATAAACTATGCTACAACTAAATTGCTTCCACACTCCATGGTCTCCAATTGCGATTTAAAAGAGCCTGGCACTGGCAATATTCCTCTGATATGGTGTTTAGTTTTAATAGGAACCCTCAGCTCAAATACGAGCTGACAAACACAGCAAGACAAACACAGTCTCTCTCCGGCAATGAAATATACACTATCAAATAGACCTGTACCTTTTTAGAATCCACTGTGTGGGTGAAACTAAAGCGCAGAACAAACAGCATTCTGATATGGCTTTGAGGGTGATAACAGCGTCTGACAGGGCGGAGAGAGCAGGCTTTGGGCTCGGTGCAAAAACACAACCTGTGATTGACATGATTCCCTGGCCTTCGAGAAGTTTACCTTTTAATAAGAGCTCAGAGAGCCCCGCTCAACAACCTGGTCCAGGTTTTCACTGACAGCAGGCGACGGCTGGGGAGTTGTATGTGCATGTATTTATGCATGTGAGGGTTGTTTGTGAGGGTGCGTGCATGTGTGCGAATGTGCCCACTTATAGCAGATTTCAATCAAGGATTTTAGCCATGCCCAAATATCTCTTCTCTTTTGGGCCTGGTTGTTTGAAGAAAATGAGTGGATTCAGGATCAAGAGCCTTTCTGGAGGAATTTAAGTCTGTTTGAGGATTATGACTTCTTCATCCTGTACAAAGCCTGCAGAGAGAGCTATATGCTAGCCTTTGGAGGTCCACCTTACCAATGCATTCCAGACACAGCGATATAGAAGAAGATAAAAACCCTTTGGATACAGACCTTCAAAATTAATATGGGAGATTTGAAAACTTTCCTGTATTACTCTAGAGGAGCAATTCTTTCACAGTGTAAGAATCAAAATAATAATATGGATTTGCAGTGATGAAAGGACACAAAATGAAAGTCTCTCCTCCTACCCTCATAATGCTTAGGCTCTTAAATATAATTGCAAGCCTGCTAATTGTCTTTGTAAAATTCTTCAAACATTTCTCTGTACTTCTTCATATTTTTTCCTTTCCTGTATGAGTTTGTTTCTCTAAATTCAAAAGCCGCTGCAAAGGCCACACCTCCTTTCATCAGATTTATGAACTGTTAGCAAAATAACATCCCCTGCCAGCACTGATCAACATGTTAAGGTCTCAACCAGATTTTCTGTTGCATCGACAACATGCCTGGTCTGTTTGTGAGATATGACCACTGACCCAGCCCTCACTGAAAAGGAAAATGACTGCATCTGCCACTCTAGAGATCTTTCATTAGTTATGCAGCTGAACTGTGTCAGCAGCAAAGCCAGTTAAGTGTGGATCATCTCTGAAGGGCACTCTGATCAAATCTGTCATTATTTACCCTGTTTACAGCATAAACTGAAAGCAAAACAAGAAATCAATAGTAAATGGGGACAAATTACTGTAAGTGTCAATATTTCAGACAGTTGAGATTAAGGACTCTCTGCCTGTAATAGATTCTTCCCATTTACCTTAAGCTTATCGAGCAGAGGGTTCGTCAAATGCTGATAAGACCATTAGTTAGTTGTTGATAAAACAATTTAGTATCATTATAACTCTAAATATAACAAATGAAGGTTGTTCAACAGGAAGGATCAACACCCAGCAATTATACTGCTTCTTATTTCACAGTAAATTGTTTTTGCAGAAAAACTTTAGTGTGATTCCTGCAGCCTTCCATCACAAAGATTTAACTATTAGGGGTACATGAAATACAGTGTAGCCAAATCAGTTTATCTTTAAGCTTAAAATGCAGGAGATATATAGTCCTCAGAATTACCAAGTTAACAAACACCCTTGAAATAATAGACTGGGAGGATTTCATCATTTCGTACTAGGCTACAATCTGACATCACCAACAACTTTATGTATTATCAAGCCCAATAGTGTTGGCTATTATATAAATGATTTAAACATTTTATGGGCGATTGTTATGTAACATGCTGTGGTACACAACAATTTTTTTTAAAAACTTTTTTAAGTTAACACTTTTAAAAAGCTATCTGGGTCCCAACAGTGTGAGTGTCAAAAGTGCCTGCTTTGTTGACAAGTTACAGGACTTTGTTTGACCCCAGGACAGTTTGCCTTATGGAGCTGTGGCTCCACCGCACTTCACTATTAAATCTTTTGATCTTGATCAAGTGCACCCACACCCCCATACAAAATACAGCCAAATAGGCAGAGTGAGGCGATCATTCAGGGTAAAAGAAGCCACGAATGAGCCGGAGAGAGGAAGCAGCATCTCCTACAGACAGTCTCAGCAGGGGCTGGACTAACTATAGCCACATCAATGACTAAGTCTCACAGCAAGGTCACCTCCCTTCACTTTGAAACGAAAATAAATTAAACAACAAAGGGGAACGGTGACATTCACTGCCTGTCAGTTTATTGCAACAAATAACTGCTCGTCATACGTCCAGCGCGGGATCATTGTTGAGTTCAGCGGCCAGTAACACAACAGTGAAATGAAAAATCATTTTAAGAACAAAGTTTCCCTCCCAGCAGGAATGATGATTGCTATATGGATTTGTAGATGAAGCAGAAAAAGTTCCCTCATCTACTGGCCTAATATGGTCATTCCAACACAGGAGGAGACCCATCTTTGTACTTCTTCATGCATTACGTACACAATCAATAATGGAAAAATATACACTGCGAAAGGCCTTAGTCTCACTGCCTGCATGCGGCATTGATAAATGATTTTGTGCCAGTTATGACAGCAAGGTGCATGCAGTGAAGAGAGTAGAAGGCCTTTTTAATAGTGCAAGAAGAGAATTAAATCAAACCCAGGAGGGCCTCCACTGGAAAGGAGAGATGCTGCATCCCTCCGCTCTAAATCAAAGCTCTACTTAAGCCCAGCCCTCTCTTTCCCCATTTTTCTACATTATCTGAGGAAACCTGTCACCGCTGTCTATGGGTAAGTTTACAAATCATGATTTATCAGAGAGAGGATTTCTAAACACCTGTGTGAGAAAATAAGCATCCCCTACATTATTATTTGTAGGCAAAAAAGTTTTTTTTAGTTTTCCTTCAGAAAGTATCTAAAATATTTTACATACAGTACCAGTCAATAGTTTGGACACAGTTTCCCATCCACTGTGTCCAAATTTTTGACTGGTAGTGTATATTTTCGCACTCTTTAGATTTTCAACCACTGCATAAACTTTGAATGCCTCAAAATCTAAACAACATAGAAAATAATAATATATAGGCCTAATATAATTACTATTTTCACTATGGCCATTGTGTACCTGTGGAATTCATATGCAAACACTGGTAATTTTAAGTCACCAGTATAAAACTTTTTTAGAAAACAGCTCCTCACTATCCCATGGTGAGTAAATATAAAAGAGGGCTTAAAAGAAATAAAAAGTTTCCAAAGGTCAAAAATTAATCAAACTTATTACCTGTGGAGGAGAAGGACCTGGTTGCTGCTAACTCGTTTGGCAGATTTTTAACCTCTGTTCTCTTTTCAAAGGGATGCAGGTTCCCAAAGGATCACACGTCCATGACTCCTCATTTACAACATGATAAGTTAGTCAAAATGATCCTCCTGCTTCTGAGGACACAAATAGAACACTTTTTACAAACAGAAAGACAAACTGCGTACAGCTAACACATTTACAGTATATCTAAACAAACAATACAGTACCCAGTTAAATATTGCATTATTTAAAACCTGAGACTTCATTCCTTCCAGAACCCTAAACCACAACCCAGTTTCAAGCCACTGTCCGCAGTACAAACCAACAAAGCCACACCAGCTAGGGAGGGAAAATCCTTCTTACTGGCCACCAAGGCCAGTTGCAACCACTTTATCCTGTAAATACTGCAGAAGAAAGCAACAGAGCGAAAGCCGTATGAGGGGAAGAAGTGAACCCAGTGTGACGGGCACTGTCTAGTTTCTGCTCCTAATGTACACTCCAAAAAGAGCAGCTAAAATACGAAACAAAAATCACTGAATTTGAGGAGAGAATGGCTTGAAACTACTGAAATAATATATGCAGCAAGATAATTTAAACTGTCAAGAAATCTCAAAATAAGTTCATTCAGTCTAGAAATGAAAAGAAGTAAATAACTTTTAAAACAAAATAATTCATCTATATTTCCAGATGTAAAATTTTAAATATTGACAAGTACAGAGCAATTTGCAGGGTAGAACTTTCTCCAGGCAGGAGCTTATCGAGGAAACACACAACAGCAGATGCAGATGGTTGGAAATATAAGCTTGAATAAGCACAGAGTTTTATATAATAGGAAACATATTAGGATATCATTACTGCAAATATCTTAAAAATACTTGTCTGAAAATACATGACTCTAAATGACTGATGTTGTCAGACAATAAAACCAAGCACATAATTAATGTAAACTGTGAAAATACGTGACTCAACACAAACAGAAAAAACATACACATGTTCTGTAAATGTGAATAAAACAATTTCAAGACAAAGATTTAACATCCTAACATAATATTCCATGTCATGTTTAATATTGATGCCTATTTATCATTAATTTTGTTCCTTTCACATTTCAGCATACTTTCTCACGTCCATAAAGTCCTAATTTGGAAAAGGAAGTGGAAATTAATTTATTTTAAATCAGGATCAGTGTAAATTCTTTTCTCACAGGGAAAAAGATACAAGACAGCATTTAAGGTGATTCCTCACGCATGCTCATAGCTATGAGCCTAATTTGAGCTGATTTGGCTGGTCAGGTTTATGGTCTAGATGAGCCGAACGCTTGGTGATGAAATCTTAACGGGCCACAGAAAAGTGGGTTCCAGTCCCCATATGGTCACATTGTGACCAGGTCTTTGAATCAGATCAAACAATTAAACTCTTGCTCTGTCAGCCTTCACAGTTAAAGAGGAGTTGTTTTTTATAATTTGAATGGTTTTATTTAACAAATTAAAATCAATCTATTCTGCTTCAACAGTAAACAGTAAACGGCATGAGTCCAAGACATGAAAAATAATTCATATTAATTGTATGAAATTGTTGTATTAAATTAAATTTAAAAAAAATGTTTAACAATCAAGTGTTATTTTCCCACAAGAAAGAAAGAAAAAATCACAAAAAAACAAGAAAACTGTTAATGCTCTAAGAGAAGTCCAGGCTGGAAATGTGCACAATATTCCACATTATATACATGTCATTTCAGAGTGCACTCCAAGTGATGCAGTGTCAAATCTGTGTGACAGATTTAGGTGAATGCTGGTGAAGGGAGCCCTGCGTGGGGAGAGCGGCTTAGGGCTGACTCAAGCAGCCAGTACAAGATCTCCAGCAGGCAGAAAGGAGCCCTGCTCACCGCGGGGCTGCTGCCTGTCCAACCCACCAACACTGACAGCCAAGCAATAACCAGACACCATTGCCATCTTCCGACTACAGTCACACATGACTCTTTGTGTCAGCTTCACACACATGAACTTCATAATTAGTTATAGGAGGCATTGCATTTGCTAGGATACTGATAAGAGGGTAACATTTTAGAATACTACAAGGCCCAGAATCAAAGGTACAAGCCAATGTAAATCTGTAGACTGATTTAGTTTATAAATCTCATCATATACAGAGCTTTAAGAAAAGACATTTGTGTGAGACACACACAATGTGTGGAGCTCTTACACATGGAACGAATGCTTTTATTTATTCTTGATGTAATGTCTCCCTCTTTTGGTGGCTGCTGGGGACAGTAATTCCGAGCACAAGCAACAATCAACCTCACTGCCAGATTAAAAAATCAGAATATAAATAGATAAATAATAAACATATACAAATTTTCTTCATAGCGGCCTATGAATAATATTTTGACTGAAAACTGTTCATCTGGTTTTTTTAAACCGTCCCAGTGATCAGTGTTTTTATGCCTCATTTAAAGAATTAAATTAAAATATTCTATTGTTTCCCTAAAATCAATAGGGCCTGGGCGTATTTTAATTTAACGCATGATGAAATATGATAGTTTCCTTTCCTTTGCTCCTATTTGGTTAATCTAAAGGTAAATGTATGAATCCACTGAGTGCTGGATGCTGCTTTATTCATTCTCAAATCTAAGAGCTTTCTGACATCTAGTGGACAAAATTTAGACTGCCTCCAGTGATCAGCTCTACAGGCGTCTAAATGACAACAAAAATGTTGCATTAGAGCAAATGTATGGCTTGAACGTTCCTACAAACACTCTAGAAACCGCTTATGGTATGCAGTGAAATATCTTTGGCCTATAGTATCCATAAAGCATATTTAATGTTCAGTTATGGGTTTAGGAATCAAATTATGGAGCTGAAATCTTTATTAAAAGCTTTATTTTAGTCTAACAGGAACACACTGAGCTTGGTAGATGCACAGCAAGTGTCCATCAAAGAATCACAAAGAATACAGTAGGCCATCTACCTGATCAATTCATCCTTTATTGTACTGAGATCCTGACCATATACGTTTGAAATACTGGAGCCGAAATGTGCTGTGTACTTATAAACACATGGTGCTGTCCGTGGTGCTGAAGTTGTTCAATTCCACACTATATAGTAACCTATACATATATAGAGAAGTGTCATCTCTATGATGAAAGTGACAAGCAGCAACATGTAGCTGGAAAAGAGCAAGAGAATCCTAGAGACATGTGCTGCCTTCACTGCCTGACAGAGAGAGAAAGAGATGCTGTGGAACACCTTGTGTTTTTCTTTTTGTGTAACAGTCTTGGCATCAAGACCAAGTGCAGTTAACTTATGGCAAATCTAAGACTTACATAGACAGAAAACTGTCTTGGAACACTGTAGATGAGGCCAACAGGGGACTGCATGCTTGAAATGTGACCCAGTGTCACATAGGTGATGGTTTTTGTATAGGATAGGGTGATCAATAAATGTTCCCATTCACCTGCAAAGGCCCAGCAGAGATCTGGAGTCAGAGGTAAGGAGTGTCCCTGAGGAGGAGAGGAAGCCATTTAAAATGACCAATAAATCTTATATAATACTTAAGTAAATTTACACAGTTGCTTTCCAGCACTCGGGGATGAGTATCCTTAGCACCTGATCCACATATGGGGCACGATCAGATGAGATCAAGAAGTTCGTCAAAATAATCTGTGATACAAAAAAGAATGATAATGGATACTTTATAGAACCTGTCACACATCTGCTTATATTTGTACTTTTTTGTTACATCCATTCCTTTCATTGTGTTTATTATGTTTTCATTCAAATTATTATGATGGTCATATTAAGACAACAATTATTTTATGTTATCCATGTTCCACCGTCTGCATAGTGGCTGCACAATATTTGAGTTTGTGACATTTTCAATAAAAGCAAAAGGTTGTTTGTGCCCTCACTGGCTTTGCTGTTCAAATGTCACAGAAAGCAATTAAAAAAGGCATATATTAATGCAGAAATAACTCTTATTACAAGAGAACTGATCTGGTGGATCATAATCCTTGCAAACCAATACCTAACTTGGAGTAAAAGCAAATAGACTGAAATTTGATTGAAACTTTTTTTAGACTGTGACCTAAAGCTTTACAAATGAACTATAAATTATGGTAAAACGAGAAGTGTTGATGACACTAACGGTCCAAATCCATCCCCCTTGAAAATCGCCACCCTCTTTCATCCCTTTAGTTATTTAATCTATATCCTCTATATCTGAATTGGTATCTCTGAGGTTGTCCATAGGTGTGAATGTGGGCATGAATGGTTGTTTGTCTCTCTATGTGTCAGTCCTGTGATGAGCTGCCAACCTGTCCAGGGTGAACCCCACTGCTTGCACAGTGTCAGCTGGGATTGGCTCCAGCCCCCTTCAACCCTGCAAAGGATAAGCGGCTATAGAAAACGGAATAATGGATGTCAGTACGCTCAAACTAAGCTGTTACAAGTCAGACATGTTCATCATCTGCCCCAAATCCATCACCAAAATCACTCACAACTTCTGCCTCTTAATCAGCAGCTCCACTCCGTCTTCCTGTCTACACATCTGCAACCTCTGAGTCATTTATGACAGCAATCTCTCCTATAACCCCGTCAATCACATCACTTAGCTTCTCTCTGTTTATCACTCTCCTTCAGCACTCTTTATAGCACATCATCCAAAATAAATGCCGGTACTTATGGAACTCTGCTGCTCTCCTGATCACCCACTCCAGCTCACATGATTACATCACCCCTGTTCTTCAGTACCTCCACTGGCTCCCTGCCCCAAAATAGACCCAATTCAAAGCCTGTCTCCTGATTATTGATCTGCTGAGGAAGATCACAGTCATGTGATATGAATGAAAGGTTCAAGAACAGCTGAGTGGGATGGTGAGTGATTGTTTTGGATGCTTCTTTTTCTAAAGTCATGATTGATCTGTCAATTTTTTAAGCCAACATGGATGAGAAATCCTTAAAATGAAAATGTACATTTCCAAAGTCGACTAGATAAACTCCATCTGCTGAGAAAAATCGTTGGACTCTACAATATTTACTACAAGGACCTTGTGGTGAAACTGTTGAAACACTGTTTTGAAGTCTAAGAATTAACTTTAATCACAATTTTCAATAGGTTTTGAATTCAAAGTGTCAAAGTGGTGGTTCACCATACCTGAATTAATCATTAACCCTATCATTAGTTAAATTACAAACACATATACGTGAATGAAGGCCTGTGATTAAGTAAAGGTTGGTAAACAGGTTACAAATAAATAAATACACTGATATTCCATTTTTTAAACAAAATATCTGATCAAATACTGACATCAACAGAGATAACAATAAAAGAACAACATAATGATCTATTCATAGAGTTAATTCAATGCTAGATATGCCTTTGCTGTGATGGGATTCTTGAATATTGATCTATTCAGTATTAATCCCACAGGGCAATCTAGTTTGGTTGCTAGTTTGGCAATCTGTGGAGCAGCCTGTTTCCTGTCTGCCTCAAAAAATACTAATGCAAAAAAAATAATCAGTCAAGCAAAAGAAAATTACATATTATTATTTAGAATTATTTATCTATTGATGTGGCATTTCAGTAATTTCTGCAGCAAAAATGTGAAATAGTCCCTGGCCGCAGTTTTTCAAATGTTTGATTTTTCTATTTGAAGGAATCAATGTGGCCTTTAACAAATCTGAATGCCATTTTTTAGACTATTTCTTATCATTTAAGAGACTAAATGATTAACCATTAATTAAAATAAATGTTGCCTACACATTTTGACAAGCCTTCAGCCTTAGCTCAGTATACATGCATACCTGGTTTCTTAATCATTTTCTGATGATTAAGGGGTCAAACCAATTTGATAATCAATTGTTTCAGTAAGCATGGAAAACTTTATACATTTTAAATTATCAGATGATTTATTTTCCTATTTAATACCACAGCATTAATATTTTCTAATTAATTCTGCTGGAAAAAAATACATAAGATAAGATAAGATAAGATAAGATAAGATATCCCTTTATTAGTCCCACAGTGGGGAAATTTACAATATTGCAGCAGCACAGTGTACAAAAACACAGCAGGAAGAGGGGAAATAATATTTTTAAAAATACAATACAATCCCAGTTTACCTAGAATGGAATACATTTTCTGACAATATTTTGACTTACATGATAAATTAGATCATCAATCAAACTACCAGTAAATACCAGTTTGTGTCTAACCTCCCCTTGTGTCACTAACCAAGCTAACACTTAAGTTGACATTTAAGATAGCTACAGTATGTAATTACCGGATTAGCTTTAAAATAGCTACCTAATAGCTAATACCTAATAGCTTTGAAAAGATATTTTTCGACACTAACCATTGTTTTAACACATTTCAAGCTTTTTCAAGAAGGCACTTCACTGTCTTGGTCTTTACCACAATCAACCAAGATTTATTTTAGTCAATTTAGACCAGATGTGGCCCTGCCATTCAAATATGAAAACTGTAGTTGACATACAACCGTTTTATTCCTGTAAAATATGTGAACAAAATTTTGATTTCATTCTTCATGTTGTAATCTTTTTTACATTACATTTACATTTCCCTTGCATTCATTTCTAAACATAACCTATATGACCTCATTTCTATATATAAGCCAGCCTTCAGTAAATGGGCCTATTGTCTAGAAATAATATGTACAATGGTATGAATTGAGGACACACTGAATTTGCCACCATTCATTTTTTACCCCCTTGGCATATAATGCAGTGTGATCTTATTATCGCTCTGTCTGTAAACATTTTCTGTGGAGGGCATAATTCAAAAACTGATTTTCATGAAACTCGGCTTACATAAGCATTATGTGGCCGGGGATATTGATGACTCTGTCTTCTTGATGTTTTTACATAGTTTTGAAACAAGACCTAAAAATTTTGACATCGTCAATTTGAACGACAGAATGTAATTTGTCAAACTGTGCAGTGGAGGAGGAGTAGAGGTAGAACTAACTGGTACTCATGCTTCATTTGCAATTCAGACTGCCATGACAAACCTCTTTTTCTCTCGGAAAAAGTAATAGAGTGAGAAATTACAATCTGTTGACATATCTTGTGTTAGGTCATTGAAAGCATTAGGATTCATCCTGTAAGGACCGTTATTGTATCCACAACAATTTTATGGAAATCTTACTTCTCTCATTATATTGTCAAGAAGCATTGTTTTGGAATAACAGAAATTGTGACCACATGGTGGCACTAGAGGAAAAGTCAGGGTATTTGAATTTGTCCTCTGGAAATAATGTCCACAACAGATATTAACAGACACAAAAGTATATAAAAGTTTTGACATTTTACAAGGGGACAGGTTTGAATTATACTCTGGATAAATCATTTCCACCAGCATGCCACTTGTACAATAAATGGATTTATTACAGTTACTATACTGTTGAGAAATAGTGGTAAACCTCACCTCTGAAATCTCTTGATCCCCACAGGCAAAGGACAAACAAGATCTTTTCTTAATATGTGCCTGTATCTCTCTTACAGTAATTGCTATGCTCAAATTGTCCAATAAAAATACAACTAGTGCAGTTTTAAATACCGTGTAGGGACAACATAATGTTAGCACATAAACTCCCTAAGCAACAGAAGGTATGGTATCAGACACTATAATATAAGGATGTTGCCATGACAGGGTAGAGGGGGAGAAAAATTAACAAATGAGACACATACAATATATATATATATATATTGTATATACATATATACACATTAATGTGTGCTGTGGTAGGCTTACTTAGTTGTAGTGTGTGTAATAGTTGAGTTGTCAGAGGAACACCTTTTTAAAATGTTAAATAAAGACACCACAGATGAAATTCATTAACATTAACAACCTTAACTTACACAGCACTGCTGATGTACATACAAAATCAACTGATCCAAATCATCATTCATGTTACTTGTCTCTTTATTTCAATAAAATTGAGACAAGTTCATCAAATCTGAAAAATGAATGCTCCGACATCCGTTACTGCTATATAAAGAGAAGCTTTATGTGGACAGGAGAGTGCTGTCAACCAGGCTACTGCCTGTCTGGATTGATGGAGACAAATGATGAAGCATGACATATGGTGCCATCTCCCAGCCCACTTCGTCATCAACAACAAAGTGGCTGTGGACAGCGAGATTTGAGCAGAGACTCAAGGACTGCAGGGAACATCATGCTGAGGTCATCAGATAAGCATCTGGTGAAGTGCTGCTGCCAGTAGTGTAATTGACAATTCTCCTTGTGTGCATTTGATGGCACTATTGTCCTTATACTAGGGTGGTTAAAGTCACTTTCTGATCTGAATGCTCTCCAGTCAGCAAAGCTACCAGGATAACTGACATCAACAAGTTGAAGATGGTTAATTTTCTTGTAAGACATTCTACATACGGTTAATTGTGGTATGATGTGGTTCCAGTTTTGGTTTTGTTAATGCAAGTTTCAACAGAGAATAAAGCCAGCAGAGCAAATGAGAAATGCTATCAAAACCACGAGGAACCACTGAATATAGCTGGTTGTCACAGATGAATGCAGAATATTAGCATATGAATTATTAAAAAATAAAGACAGCTTGTGATGATCCTATTTCCTTGAATATCTGTGAAGACAAATGAAAGTATTTAGAAGGCCTCACTATGAATAATTCAGAAAGTAGGAGAAATAGAAAGCTTTACTAGTATGGAGCAGAAAATACAGGAATATACAGTAGAAGCATAGAAATGTGTATATCTTTACTGAAACCTTTAAAATACTTATTTAAAGTTTAATGTGAAGAAAGACAATTGTACAGAGAATTTAGGCTATATGGAAAATTACTAAGCACGTATAAAACATTGACTTCAATAATGAGAATCAGCTTTTTGCTTTGTTGATTTCAATTTTTATTTAGACTGTAGCCATTAGCCATTATTTATTTTCAGTGAAAAAAAAGATTCATATATTTTACGTAGTAGGTAAAGGTTTTTGACCCAAGGCCCCATGAAATCTATGTCGAACACACTGCATTGGCTGTACTGTATGCAACATGTCCAAAGTCTCAAAACATCATGTTGTTCACAGAGGCTGGATTGTTGCAATGCCTGGTGCTGTTGAAAAAATAAAAAAAATCTTCTACACCTGGCAGAGCTTGTCTGACAGGAGTGTAACTCATCATAGGTGACTCATTATCTGAACCCCATGGTGTGTGTGTGTGTGTGTGTGTGTGTGTGTGTGTGTGTGTGTGTGTGTGTGTGTGTGTGTGTGTGTGTGTGTGTGTGTGTGTGTGTGTGTGTGTGTGTGTGTGTGTGTGTGTGTGGGTAACCTGTGGATTACCAGTGTGTTTTATCCAAACACACTGTGACGATCAAAGGGGAGAGAAGTTTCTGAAATCTCCCATTACGTGGAAAAAGGGAAAATGGAAAAATAGTGTTTCATTAAAAGTGGAGTTTCAGACCTTTGGACTGAAGGTCCATAGTTGTCCATCTTTCCTCTTCTAAGCATACATGTTCCTGGGTGTATAACTCTATCAGCTCTTACCTTACCAGAGAAACCTGTTTAGAGATGTGTCCACTTTTCTGATTTAACTGGGTGGCGTGGGTATATGTACAAAATGCCACATTTTTCATTGAAGTGGCTGTAAGGATGATATTAATTAGCATAATTGCAATAACCATGTGGACTGAAATGATTGTGTGGCTGCTCGTCTGTCTGCTCTATTGTAGCTCCTCTTAGAGCCTCTGGATTGCTCATTGACTCACCCAGCAGTAGCGTTTCCTAGCAACGCCTCTTGAATCTACTGTACAGTACTTCCCCATCTCATGGGCGCCTTTAATAATCTGCTTTGCTATTTCCATGTAAGCTTTGTTAAAAGATTTATGGTGCATTTGGAAGTGTCCTATTTCCCCGCTGTTCTTTTCGTGTTCGACAGTAAACCGTGTAAATTCGTAAGATAAAATGTTGTTTATTGCATGTTTTTTTCCATGCATGCCTTTCTATGAGAGGAGAATTAACATGATGCAAGAATGTAAGGACTCCAGTTTACTCAGTGAGGGAGAAAACGCTGACTACAGCGTTGCTTTCTTTGAATGAATTACCCCAGAATGATAACAGGGTTCTGTTGAAGAATAGCTTTGATCTGGGTAATTTCATTAACTGTACCACACTCCTGATAGACAGTTTTAATAAGTGAGGATAATTTCACTGAGAGACCTTATTGTCATGGCGAAGCTGTGAGAAATGCTGCATATTTCAATTAATGATTACATGTAATAGACCAAGTTCACAGGTTCACAACAGTAATCTGAAAAAAGGCAGGAGTGCACTTGAAAGACAGTGATCTGTGGGTATGAACCGCAAAGGGTTTACTGTTTGCAGGTGAAGAATTCAGGCATTACATGTGTTGTTATTGCCGGAGTCCAGCTGTGAAATTTATGGCCCATATAAAAGCTCCTCATCATGTGGCTGACAGGCAGTATATATATATTCTCTAGGACAGGAGATCATTACTCCCAGTGCCTTGTGAAATTGCAGGTAAGACCTCTCTCTAAGTCACCATACAGGGAATTTGTCTTCATGTGGGTCGGTGGAGAGACCTCAAAGCTTGTATGGTCTTGTGTTTTTGTATTTTTATTTTCTGACATTTCTGCTCCATTACCATACCTTGTTCCTGAGTGATACATTTAAAATTATACCACAGTTAGTCGTATATTAGTTTTGTGTGTTAGCTGCTACAGTCTGTAACTTACTAACATGTATAAATAGGGTCTACAGCTGCTTAGGATGCTGGAGGAAGACTTTCAGAAGCGTGTCATGTATTCATCTTTTAACATTGTTTTGTCTTCATGTTATTTGTTTTATTCATGTCTCATTGAAGTTCCTCTCCTGTCATCCGTAGCTTACCTAGGCCCGTAATTGCTGCATGACTGCAGCATCAACTGCAGGTTACATTGTGACCGCTGTTCTCTGAGTGAAGACAGATGACTTGGATAATTTTCTCAGACACGCCAGCTGTGCTGGCAAGCACACAAAGTCTATATAAGGCATCAGTGTGCATCATCACTTTTTAATCTTTAGATCAACACTAAGCAACCTCAAGGTGGAGAGATAGTCTCTTCACTCCATCAACGGTTACAACCTAATCAACAATTCTCTATCGTACTGAGACTCTCTCTCTCTCTCCACACAGTTACGTATTTCTGTACATGTTTTCTATTCTGGATTTCTGTAAGACACCGCATGAGGAAGCAGAGCAGTCACAGTGACCCGAAATCCATCACCACTACTCACCCATGTCACCAACAAAATATATACAAATGTACAATTTCTACAAACCCCTAAGCTGGCAGGATGGGAAGAGGTCGCAACTCCTCAGGTGGAGTGTGCTCATATTTGTGCCACCTTATATGCATGCTGAATCACTTCTGTGATCCAGTGAGACAGCCTGTCGCCATCTGTTTGTTGGGAGAGGAAGGGAAAAAGCTCAATAGTCTAAAGGCATCTGAGAGGACCTTGGAGAGAAAGGCCAGGTTGGAACACAGCACAACTCTGCCGTTGTCTGGCCTCAACCTGCAAAGGTCCTCATTCATTGACAGGGCTTGCATCTCCCCTACTCTTCTTCACCTTCTTGACAGTAGGTGTCTCTGGAAAGGCCATTCCCACTGTGTCCCACATATTAGCAGTTGGAGGTCCGAGAATCAAGCCATGTTTGGGGCTATCAGAACAAAGAATGTAAACCAATACAGCAATACACCCCTGATGTCCATTATGCACTGTTTGTCACCCACAAATGAGACAAGCTACAGCACCCCAAGAGGAATGAGACACCAGATCTCTTCTGTATATGGACATAAGACTGTCTATCTCACGAGTAGATTGCTAAATTTCTCTCAACAATCGCATCTTGGCTGCTCAGCATGGAGATCTGAAAAATCAAAGTGATGATGCACAACGTTGCCTTATGTGGACTGTGCACTTGCCCGCACAGCTTGTATGTCTTACAAAATTATCCATGTCATCTGTCAGCAGGGGACAGAAACCCCATACATATGGAACATGTAATTGGGTGGAGAGATAGTCTCACAATAGAGAACATCCTTGTGTCAGACCCAGAGTTAGCTTCTCTAATTCTCTTCCAGTTCTTTTGCTCAGTCGCCTATCTCTTTTTCTTCACTAATTTCCATCCAGTGCTTTTCCCTGAGGTGAAGATGTTGTCTCCCATCTGGCTGATTTCACAGCACACTCACAGTCTGTTGCAGTCCTCTTGTGTTCAGCCCCACTGAAATAATCCAGGCACATTTCCTTTAATGCAACCCACAGACAGACACCTGGTAAAAATTGAAGAAAAAAAAAATACTTTGTTACATTAGAGAAAAACGTCCTTCTTTATTCTAATATTGCTAATGCAGCACATTACTTGCTGTCTTTATCTGAATAGACCATTTTATTAAGAGCCTGGCATAATAAAGGATATTAACTGAGTGTGCAGTGTAGTTTTTTCTTTCCTTTGAATAGACAGTCATCTTGCATGCTTAATCGCTCTTTAGCGTCAGTGACTGCAGGGAAGAAATGTGACACTGCTATTACCCCACTGAGATAAGATTCTCTTCAAATCTCTAGCTATATTTAATTTGTTTAGCCCCCCCTCGATCTCACATTTGGAGCCACAGTTTGACAAGGGTTTCTGAAATCCTGTGACTAATGGCTGAGCATGTGGCTTCCAGCATTGCTAAATATTTTGCCTCAAATGCTCTCAAAACTCATTTTCTTTTAATTCATGTTTATACTGCAACAACTGGATATGTGCTGTGTTATTGCAATAATCTGATCAAGAGAATTGTAAAATTAGTTTGTGGTAGGGTAGTTGTATATGTATATGTAAATAATTTCAGATCAAACTGCTACTGTAGATGTTGCAGCATACCACTTCGCAATGCAACCCAGTAGTATGTGCTGATTAAGCCATTAGGAGGCACATTTCCTGGACCTGGGCATGTCTGGTGTTAATGAGCCACCTCAGCTGTCCACTGCGATTACCTTCAGGGACGAGTGGTTCTCTTTGGGTGAGGATAAGTTGAAATAAGAAGGCGTGAGTCAGCAGTGAAAATTTTCAGCGAGGTGATTAAAGGAAGTAGCGAAGGCCTTTCTGGGAGCAAAAGATTAAGATGATGCTACCTTCTCATCTTCATCAAAGCCAGAGTCATGTGGCACCAACAGGCTGCCCGTCCAGAGCTAACATTTCTCAGCAGCAGATCACAAAATGAAATACACATATTCAAACATATTTTGATGAGAGTGCCTATCATTAGACGATAAATTGAAAGATTGGCTTGGCACATTACAGACTGCATTTGAAGTTTCCCCTGCTGAGGATCTGGCAACAGTTAAGATTTTATGTGTAGAGGACAAAACGTCTGCAAATATATAAAGCAACCATAGCTGGCATATCAAATGTGTATATATTTAAATGTATTACGGCAATATCAGTGAGAGCAGACGAGACATAATTAGACCTGAAATTATTTGTTAACAAGTAAATCAGAAGACAAATAGTAAATTAATTTGTAACATTTTTGAGAATCATTTAAGACATGTAGCAAGCAGAAATTACAAATGTTCTTTGCTTCCAGCCTCTTAATTAAATGAAAGGATTTCCTATTTTATCTGTTGTTGTTTTTTTGTTTTTTTTGTATAAGACTTTATTGATAAATTTTAGCGATTATATTCATATTATTTGGCCATATTTTTCATATGATTGTTTTTGTTTTGTGGTTTAATTGTTAGTCATATACAGATGCCCTGTTGTTGAAAACCTGTGAAAGTACAGGAAAAATGGACTATAATGTACAATACACATGCAAACAGATAGCACTGCATAGTATTATGATTTATTCGGAGTGTGCCAGACTGAGGCATGTTATGGCCTTCACAAAAGAATGTAAGTAAAGGACAGGGAATAAAATAGAGGGTTAATTAAGGATAAGTGGAGACTGAAAAGAAAGGGGATCACATGCAACAAAGGTCCATAGCAGGAATTGAATGAAGGGCATTGCAATTGCATTGAATGTTCAGATGGTTTTTTTTGGCTAATTTATGCATTTTTATTGTATTTATGATTAATCAATTATTAAAAATTAATAAAAAATGAAATAATCATTAGCATTAGCACTGCATATTATGATTTGAACGAGATGACAGGTAAAGCTAAAATTAACCTCATAATTTTTTAAGCCTTTGCCTCAACCCTTTTGACTTTGGTTGGTTTATCTTTAATAAACAAAGTTCCTGAGGGTGGCAGGTTTTAAGGACTTAGAATTCACAATCCCTCTGTTGAAAGCCTTTCCCTATGTGTTGATTATTTGTACCTTATCAGAAGAAGTTGTTCAGAAACCCACACAAGCAGCTTCTTGAAACAGCTTGTTTGTTAAATTCTGTTCTGTCTTTGATTTGTAATGATAAAATGTGTATGTGAACATTTGTGTACAGTACAGTATGTGTGTGGGTGTGTGTGTTGATGTGCATGTTTTATGTTTTATGTGTATGAGCAAATGTGCCTGAAAGGCCTATTACGTATTCTACTTCCATATGTCCCTCATAAATTTCTCAGCGGGATAATCATATTAGAGTGAGTCACACTTGACCTCTATTGAGGAGGATTTAAATAGATGATAAATACTGCTGCAGTGTCATCAGATTACTGATGACACTGTTTAATAATATGCCATTTCAATGGCAAAGTGGTGAAATTGTAATGGCCTTTAATTTCTGTAATATATCTTAGAAAGACGATTATTTGGGGTTATTGTTGAGTTTAGAGGTGATGGAGCAGTTTATTTCGATAAAAGGTTGTTTTGAAGGTATTCATACATCCGAGGCCTCCGTCCTTCATTGCGTTCACTGATTTCCTGATGTAGAGATGGCGATTGTATCGTACATAGATGATGCCATTAGCACAGATACATTAAACATGAGCCATGAGCCTGCCACTGGAATAAAATGGAACAGATGGTAAGCATATTTTGAGCTGAGCCAGAATGAATAATTTCACCAGCTGATGACACAGCAATGCCAGCAACTACTTTGATAAGTCCCAACTTGTTTGGTGCAATGTTAGTCCATCTGATATTTTTTTATTGTCTCTATGTCACAAATCATGGAATAATACATTTTAATAGACAGATCTAAAATGGAAAAAATGTGTGAAAATGAAAAAAGACTTATTTTTCCTCCCTTTAGTTCAACTCTCCTCAATGCGATGATCTTTGTTAAACCTTTGTGAACAAGCTGTAGACGTGTGTGACATTCTGCTTTTAGAGCAGCTTAGCTTCCCGGGTTCAGATGCATTTATGTTTGTCCTTGAGGGGACAGTTGCCCTCAGACCTACATGTCACTTTAAATAAACCTTTCCTGGAAGTAGACAGAGTAAAATTCCTCTTTTTTTCAGTACTATGCCTTTTTAGTTGTTGTTTTTTCTGCTACTTAACGTTTATGAATGTAATGTTTCCATATTATTTTAAACCCTGGTAGATTTTTAAAATATTGCTTTGAAAAATTACTTCTTCGTGGAATCTGTGACATGGTTAAGCACATTATGTGGTGGGTCATATTTATTCCACATCATCTCACATGTTCAGAAAAGGCCCTGGTTTTTGTCACTCCGCTGGACACTACATCAGGATGTGATCTTGTACTGTCAACCATTTGCTTTAAAAAGCTCACAACTGTCCATAAATTACAGTAAATGGCACTGGTGAACATTTAACATTAACTCCTTCTAATAGCTCATTGTTGAAGTCTTATTTGGTTTGGGTAGCTTACTGATGGGCTTTGACATTTGATGATAAGGCAAACGCACCAAACCACTATGGTCATTAGTTCTCCAGCGTGGGAATATTTTTCATGGTAAAGTTTTGTTTGACTGCATTATGCATTACAGTTGCTGAATGATTTATTCCGTCTGACAAGCAGCCCATAATTGAATGTAGCCTTGAAACGCAATGCTGTGAAAGCTCACACTCACCCACATTCGACTACATCGCCTCCAGGAAGCCTACTCCCTATTCTACCCAATTAAGATTTTTCTGTGTTATTACTTTCAGTCTCTAATAATGAAATGCAGGAAAAAAAAATGGGAAATAGAAAGGAGGGTCAAATCTAAGTTTGAGCAAACCAATTAGCTGGAGTTTTTATACAACAACACTTAAAAATTCTTTTGAATAGACGGACGGGCCAGTCATTCAGACGTCTGGAGGGTTTGTTCCACTTCGGTAAGTGTGGAGACTCTGACAGTGGAATAAAAACAAGTATAGCTTATTAAATCAAGAAGGTATTGATGTGTTCAAGTGACACAACAGTGTTTAAGTTAAATTAAAACACTTTGGGTAAGTTTTCTGAGGCAAGTTTCCTTTTGATATATCCTCACATGTGCAGGAACCTTGTGGCAAAAGTGACCTCACCTTCCTCGGCTTATCTTTATCTCAATTGTCCTAGCACCTGTCACCTATTGATTTTACCGGTCCTTCAAAATAACTGCAGGGGACAAACACTAAGGTCTTTTGTGCTTACCTGACCCTGACAAAAAAAAATAAAAAATAAGACAGAGAGGGAAAGGAAACAGTGCTTCATTCTACAACACTTAGTCCAATCAGCTCCCTCAGGTTGAAAGCCGACGGGAGGCTTGCCTCGTGTGGTGAGGGAAAGTGGAGGCTGTCAGCTTGCTCTATTTTTCTATAACATCAAAAATACATGTGGGTGAAGTGCATTATGAATTACATGCACTAACAAATCCATATAGCCTATAAGCCCATGGCTGTTCAGCATTACAGTTTACTGACTGACTGGTTTCTTCATCATGAAGCATGTAGTGAATTAATAATGGTCTGTTTTGAAAAAAAATCAACTGAAGAGAGTCAAAAATGAATGACAAAATTCTGTTGCATATTACCAGCCAGGTGTTTGTGTACAGTGAACTAAATTCTTTGGCAGCACGCAACGTCTTACTACCTGGGGAAGAGTCCAACAATGTTTACAACCAGGGTATAGTAGCAAATGAAAGACAGTGTAGACCTCTGAAATATTCATCCCACTGCCACAGCAGACAATGATGAAGTGAACTACAGCAGCAGAACAGAGACTCTGCCCAGCCAAGTGAAATCAGCCTTGAATCTTCTGTAGATTTCAGTTCTGCTGCACAAAATGCAGACAGAAGGTCATGAATCAAAGCCTCCCTCCCCCCTACAGTAAAACATACAGTACGCAAAATAAATCCGCGCTTGAATTAAAACATGTGGAGTCTTGTTAACATGCGAATACAATGTACTCTGGCTGCAGTTGCTAGGTAACAAGTGCTTCTGGGGGAAACCCTCATTATGAAAGCATTTTTAACACGGCATTAATTACTAATTTGCAGATAGACATATTTCAATACTCATCTTAAATTGCCCACATCAATAAGAGCTTGTGGTTCTAATTTGATTTCTTCACATAGTTTGGATCATTTGTAAACCAAGCATTGCTGGTGAATTCTCCTCTGTGAGCACAAGAGTTTTTTCTATAGGATGTGTATGAATGCCTGGATGGGACATTGTGTTACTGGACTGCAGATCAAAATCCTTCATGTATTGTGTGTCCTTCTTGCAGAGGAACAGGAGCACACAGTTACGTATACAATCTCTTCCTCATAGCACCAGGCTCATCAAACAGTTGCCTCCACAGCCAATGCTGAGGATGCAGCCGAGAATCCACTACCCTCATGTGAACAGGCTTATTTTTAGCAGGCATGGATTGCGAGAGAGCACTTGTTTTATTTCAGTCCTACTGGCTCTGCCTGAAGCACCACAATTATTTGGTGCCCTTCGAGTATACAGAGTCATTTTCCTCAAGCGTACATCCACCACATAGACGAGCAAAAGGTGGTCGGATTTATGAAAAACCACTGCAGCTCACAAACACGCCTCACAGCCATTGATGAGCCTGGTTCTTACTCATTCTGTATTACACCTTAAGTGACCTACTGATGGGATAATTAGTCAGAACTAGAATTGAACTATTGTGCAAATACATAAATCTTTATTTGATCCTGTCTTTTTGTTTGTAATTAAATTGTTTGTAATGCACAGAAGACGCAAAAGGCACAATATAATTACACACAAGAGAAACAAGAAAAGCATAAATCATTCTTCAGTGCCAAATTATTATACTAATGAGTTTCAAGTAATTGTCTGCTGAGGATCCCAACTGGATGAAATGCATTCACTTCCCATTGCAGGAAGAGAAAAACACATCCACCAAGTTGCCAATGCTCTTAATTCAATATTTTTAGCAAGGAGGGTGACAGTTGCTTACTGATCTTAAAGCAAACATGAAATGGAAGAGGGAAGATAGAGCGGCCATCAGGCAAACAGGCTCTACAGAGAGAATAGACTCAGTATAATGTGTCCTGCTCAGCTTCTTTCTCCCTCTGCTGTTGGTGACTGAAGCAGACATAGATTTTGACTCAGGTGCAAACTGAGCTGTTTTGCAGACACCCACAGCAGCCTGTTATCTTACAAATGCAATACACCAGAGACAAAGCATCTGTTGTGGCTGTGTATGTGTGGGTGTGTGTATGTAGGGATGCGTTTGTGTGTCTGTGAATATGTGAATCTCTAAAACAACTGAGGCTTTAGGGATCATGTTTCTTTTACCATATCAAAACTTCCGACACTACACTGTAAAAATATATGTATAAAAGGGGGGAATGATCTCTGTGTAAACATGAGAGTGTAAAACACAGCGCTGTGCTGTCTTAATAGCGGCTGCATTACCCTGTGGCAGCTGTTTCCACAGTGCATTATCAAACCTATTTGTATTGCCAGGATAGGAGCTAAGGGATAAAGAGGGAAAGTGTAAATGTAAAACAAGTCCTGACTGAATCTGACAAGAGACAGAAATATCCTCTCTCTCTCTCCCTCTGGTGTTCTCTTTTACACTCTGAACCATTTTAATCTCCCCCTTAATACAATCCCTCCCAGACTCAACTTTGATCACTGTCATTTTGCAAATTTACAGGATTGGAAGGATTGAGACAAATGCATTATTCATCCCACACATCAATTTGGGTCTCCTCCTCTGCCTGTAATGCACTTCTCTCATCTCCCTGTCAGTCTTGTCTTTTGTTCAGTTTGCTCTGTCATTGGATGGCACTGATCTTTGGGGAGCTGCGGTGAATGCAAAGTTTAAAAGAAAATATCCAGGATCACATTATTTAAATGCGTTAGAAAGAGTATGAATTAATAATCCAATTTCTAAAAGTGTAGTAAAATGTATTGGTTTGATGATTTTAATGAACACAGCAGTTCAATGTTAGTGGTAAAAACTTTATTTAGTAAATACTTACATCTACAGTACACTGAGAATTCCTTCATTTCACTCCTTCAAGTATAGTGTCGCTCTCTCAGTGTGGCTTCAGTTTATGTTCAGTGTTTGTCGTGATGGTGTAGAGCTGGAGTGAGCTCTAAGCATCCCAAGTCAACCTTCACCTAAATAAGTCACACCCAGAGCTCATGAATCAGCTAAGAGCCACTGCAATAAACAGGAACTGGAAATCACTACAGAGGAATGTTGAACTCTCAAGATGCACTAAAAGACTAATCTGACAATTGAAGGGAATCACCATGAACAAACAATTGTCAAAAGTGTGTCGCAGCGACAAAATTGATCAACCTAACAAAGTTACATTTATACCCAAATGCATGTTGAGGTTTCCATTCTCACGGCATACAAGTACTGTATGTTGATGATGGAGGCGTTTACCAACAAAAAACTTTTAGTCGATTTGAAACATTGAGACCTTGATTTCAGGCAGAGGTAAAGAAAAGCAGGCTTCCCATTTGTAGCTTATGACTGTTGATTTTGCCAGCAGATAATACCATTGGTTGTGAGCTTGCTAAATAAGCTAACATTAGCTTTGTGTCTCTGGCCAACTTTGTAATGTTGTTGAAATAAAACCTCTTCCCTTACATCTTTCCACCATGGGAAAGTTTATGTGACTTTCCGAGACTGACTGTCCGACAGACACTCACATTTCATGTACTTATGTAAAGAAGTGAAACATGAAGTAGATTTTGGATTTTCTCACCGAAGCCTTCTGCCTTTAATGGAGATTTGCATCCATTTTACTCCATGTGCTTAATGACCTTTGCGCTCATACTTGCAAGCATATTTTTCTGCATTATGTGGAAATGAATGAATAACTGCAGAATTAACATTGCTAACTCCGTCTGCTTTGTCTGCTACTACACTGATTACCAACAGCAATGTCAAAGGATCAGAAGTCAAACTCAAATCACTGGTGGGTTTAAAAATACAACCACCACTAGGTAGAGGCATTGTATGATTACTTCACAAAAAATATATTCTTTTTATTCTATTGTACACTTTATTTACCACTTTTATAGTCAGGCATGTTCATAGTTTTGAAAAAAAAAAGTTATCAAGTTCAATGTGTGTAAGGTTGTTACTTTAAGGTTTAAATTGGTGCTGTGCCGAGCAGACTCCGTGTGCGAAGAGCCATGAGGGAGACAACTAAGCTATATCACCCCAAATAATAATCACTCAAAATTTAAAAAAAACAAAACACTCTATACAGAGAGTAAAAACAGATAAGGAGGACAACAGATAGTTAGAATAGTTATAATAACAAATCTAAAATTATCAATTTCAAATCAAACATCCCAAGAAATGAGTGTAGAGTCTTGTTCTGGCATCTTCATTTATAGCCTTTTCCCCCTCAAACATAGAATAACAATGTCCTGTGATCTGCTACTTCAATTCAACCACAAATATTATTGGGAACATTACAAAGAATTGCAGATGAGCATTTAATATCCAGGAATTCATATTATAAACATTACCTCTGACCATGTTACAAATGTGCCACATTTTAACAAATTGAACATACGTGATTCAGCCTTATACTACAGTAGGTTTTGACCCATTCTTGATTTGTGGAAGTCTCTTTACCTGGGTCAGAGTGCTGCTTTGACTGAATTTGGAGTGAAGGGGATGATGATAATAAATTCTGGCAGTCTTCTGATTTGTCATTACAGCCTGGCTTGGTCCTGTTTGTGCATGTTACCAAGGACACATATAAGGCAAAATGACAGATTTCTTGATTTCTGAAGTGGCACAATCCCAACAATTAAGTCAACTGACTATTTAAATTCTCAGGTATTTGTTTGGGACTGGTTTCACTGTTTCACTGTTGACCTTTGTGGTGGGTGCTGGGGCTTTGTTCATTTTAACATAAGTCACAGTGTCCTTTGTTTTCTTGAAGTTTAAATTCAAGAAACTGTCTGTGCAACAATTTGCCAATGTGCAATGTGCATGCACAATATGTATTAATAATAGGTAACATGCAGAGTGCCCATGCTGACTGTTCCATGGTTATGATATTGCATCTACAGAGAGTTGACCCCATATTCACCAGCTTCTCCACCATTGGGTGAGGTTGCACTGTTTTAAATGTGCTACTGATAAATAAACATGGGTTTCACAAGGATGTTTTGCTTGTTCTAAGTGTTTGTGGATGTTGCTGAGCACGATCAGTAGCCTGTCCTTGAAACTCTTGTTATGTAAATATGTACGGGTCTAACAAGGGTGAGACATCAGAGAGGAGTTTATTTAAATGATTCCCTTGTGGCATTTAATCGGGACCAACATTGTGAAGACAAGGCAGAGGTTGTTCTTTATATTGGCTTATTGTTTTTAGGTACCAAAAACCTCCTTCTTAAGGCTGGAGCAATCAAAGTGTTCAATGACAGCTGTAGCATTTGTTTGAATGCAGATGGGAGTGGTTCAGTGCCCTTAATGCTTTGCTGTTGACACTGTCTGGTCCATTCGCTTTCCTCAGATAGACATGTTAGAAATGTTGCTTTAAATCTTTGAAGGGAATCAATATATCAATATGATTTCTATACTGCTCAATGCTGCTTTCTGTTACAGTAAAATAATCACAAGTTTTAAACTTGGAATGGAGTGTATAAATTATTGGCAGAATTGAGGTCATTATCAACACTTTTTCATTTGTTTTTCGTCTTGTTACCTGTTATAGTTTGTACAATTTCCCACTTTCTCTTTGTATGAAGAGCTGCACTTGACCTTATGTTGCTTATGGATGTGCTACAATCTGCCCTGAGGAGCCCCTTTAATTCATGGGTCAACCATGGTTCATTCCTCGGGAATATGTGTACTAACCTTTTAGTTATAACAAGATTCTCGCTGAAACTGGCGCTGTGTATCAGCACTACCCAGTCAGTAGACCCAGTAGACTCAGAATAGTTCTGGAGGGTCTCAGTAACATCAGGAGTCCAGATATTAATTTCTCTTTTGCTTTGTTTGGTACCAGCTGCACCATCTTCGCTTTGAGATGTGGTTGTGCATTGGAGGAGTAGGCCCCTGAAATGTTACTGTAGCAGAGGTACAGACCGGCATCATGTCAGATAGGACAGAGGGCATAATGGTATTGTGATGGCAGCGTTCCAAATACACTGCATAATGCATTAAAAATCTCCTATTATGAGTTTTACTTCATCGGGTCTCAACCAGGGATACCTGGTAACGGATAGTATCTATAGTATTTAAAGAGTATAAGGTTCAACATCTTTTGAGTAAATTATGTGCTTTGTTGTAATGTGGATTTGATTACAGTGCCAATAATTTGGTCCTCTACACTGTCAAGCTCCATGGTGGCTGATTGGACGGATTTGCATGAAATCTTTGCCAAAGATGGACCCTAGCATATCCAAGAGGTGAATCAATTTTGGTGATCTGGATATGGGAATTTTTTTAAAGGGCCTTGGTGGAGGTTTGCGCTCTCTGAGCGCTCTGTCTGTTTTTCGACAGCAATAGTTGTGAGGATGTTTGTCTCGTTTTGCAGTGATTCACGCAGTGCAAAGTCAACAGTGTGACATGTTGCACCATTCTTTTCATCCCATCATGTATCATTCCATCTTGGCACAAGAAGTGAGAGAAGCCAATTCAAACACAGTCAGTCTGCCATATTTAATTTTGAATAACCAATGAAGTTTCACTCCTTTTTATTTTTGCAACAACACAGTAGCATTTGTACATTCTCAAGGTAGGTGAATAGATTTGATTGTGGGCTATTGAGGGAAACTATTTGAAATCAGTAGAAGTTGTGAAGGGGAATAGAAAATCCTGCCGTTTCAGTGCAAAATTGTGTTCCATTTTGTCTGCGAGGCCTGCAGGACTCATGCATACAGTCGTGTGTGTGTGTGTGTGTAAGCATGTGTGTCTGTCTGTGCGCTGCTAATCTTGCATAGATATTGCAACCTTCAGCCGAATATTTTTTGGCAACATTTATGACTGCATGCTCAAGGACTTCCTGTCGTTATGGTGATTTAAAATAATTAGAAAAAAAAACTTTTTTATTAACTGCTCTGTTATATTACAACCCTTGACTCCTCACTCCTCTTTACCAGCCGCTAGGGGCAGCAAGTGCTTCAGTATGGCCCCAGACACACCTGATGCTATAGATGCATGGGTCAGCTCTAATGTCACTCAAATCTGAATGTAGACATTAATCATCCAACCACCATTCAATTAAACTAATTCTCTCCTGTGATTTACAGATCCACACTCAAATGTGCACTTCACTTCAAGCAATTTCACCAGATGAATCAGAGGGTCTGTGACCTTTTGGATGTGTTGAATACAACAGAACATTAATTAAGTTTAGATTCTGACCAACCCTCTTGATGTGTTTGTGAATATTTAATGATGAGGTATTGTTGTTGTACCTATTGTTTAAATGCACACAGCGTCTCTCCTAATGGGGAGATACATGCATTGTTTCTGCTGAGGGGGGATTTAATGTTTTGCTTGTTATACGCACATCTAATGCCCCATTAATCAAAGTGGTACTTTTTACGACCTGACCTGCACATCCATGGATCCATCATGTCCACAGATATGATGATACGATACAGATCTCCACATGGCTGCGATCTGCATTCTACTGAGCGCACTCTTCTAGTTTGTCCTGCAATCAGTAAGCAGTGCCAGCTATTTTCTTTGCCACAGGCTGAGTCTGTGTTCGCTTTTATTTGTCAGGAAACCTGATAATCAAAACAAAACATTTTTCTGGAATGATAACAAAATTTCAAACTCAGAATAAACATATTCTTGCCATCCACTACAATCCTCCCACACTCTTCTAATACATTTGAGTAAATTATTTTAGTGTTGAAATGCTATTTCTGTGGACCACCATTGATGGCAAAAGACAAAAAAAAGAACAAAATTACTTCTAGAGCAAAGATCTCATTGGTGATAAGGGTTGATTTTTTTTTTTTTTTTTTTTTTTGGTAGAGCAAGTGCTGATTTAAGGTGGCCTAAAAGGATTTGGAGCCCCTTTTCAAGGAGTAAGAGGATAATGCCATCAGCTGTTTCGACATTCTGATCCATCCCATGGGTTTATTTAAGAGATTCAGACAAGGGTCTCAGCATAAAGACAGAATTAACCCAACTGCCTGTGATACCAATGGTTATGGCTCTGACTTTATCTCCACAAGTCCTTGAAGGTATCCTTTTAAATATAGATGTTATTTAGTCAGCCTTTAGACAGAAACAAAGAGTGTATAGTGAATTATGAAGTGCCAGAGTAAAAGACTTGTGGCCGTGACACTGGCTGTATGTGTGATGCTTTATCCGGCACAGGTTTGGTCCAGATTTAGAAATAGATCACGTCAATTTGGAGCCCTGCATGTATTGTCAATAAGGCAAGAACATACAAAAATAGTACAAGCAATCCATTCTGAATGTTTTGTGTTTTTGAATAAGGTCTACAGATTGTACCACCGACTCCAAAAAGTGATTATCATCACTGCCCTTCAGATTTTTGATTTTTTTTTTTTTTTGATAAAACAGCATAGAAATTTGCAATTATCATCCAAGAATAAAATGTTTTACTGGGTTCTGCACAATGTAAATGCACAATTGCATAAATGCACAATGTTCTTTAAAATTATCATTAGAATTCTATTGACACAACTCTCACACCTTTAAAGTAAACATGAAGCGACAGTCAGCAGCGTGTTAGCTTGGATTAACTTGGCCTGACACTGGAAACAAACAGCTGGAGCTTGGATCTATCTGAAGTAACAAAATCTGACTATCAGCATGTCTAATGCTAATTAAATAATACATATTGACCGAATGAAGAGTAAATTCATTGCCTTTTTTACATGCAATTGGGCCTTGCTTTTACATATTTATTTATTATGACAAATTATTAAACAAACAACTTAATAAAAAATATAATGTATTAATTAGTGAGCTTTATAAGTTCCAGAAAGTGGACTTTTTTCACATTTGGACAGTCAGCCAAGTGGCTGATTCCAGTCTTTATGCTAGGCTAAGTAGCTCCTGGCTGTAGCTACATATTTGTTCCATGCAGAAATGAGAGTTATATCAAGCTTCTCATCCAACCCTCGATAGGAATCCAATAAGTATTTCCCCCAACATGTCAAACTATTCCTTTAAGCTGAATGGTCAAACTTTTATGTGCATATTTGAATATAGCTTAACTTAGCTTTGGGCTGTGATCACACTTATCTAGTGGTAAAATGCATCTGCACAAGCCCATGCTAGCTTTTTACAGTGAGAAATGTTGGCCTTCCTTCTATTTGACCATCCGCTGTAATAAGAATATTAATAACATTTATTGAATGAATAATTTGAACTGGTAAAGCATGCATTACATCTAGTCAAAGTAGTAAAATGTTAAACAGATAAGTTCAATCTTTATTCCTGAAGAGACTGGGTATCATACAATGTCTAATGCGTTTAGAGAAAACCAGATTTCATGGCATGGATTCAGTAAACAGTTATATGGGGCAGTGGTAGACCCTGTGGCTATATAAAGATTATAGTCATTATAATATTATTGCTTTCATCATAGAGGAGGAGATTATAGGCCCTTAAGACAAAGGTTATGATTTTGTTACAGGCCCACCTCTAAATCTAACCAGTAACACGTAAGTTGAAATTCTAATGGAGTGTTTTGTATGACCAAACAGGCCTACTGAAGATTAAGTTGATTTCGTTATGTCATGCAAGAAGGTGATTGTACAGTACTGAACTACTGCTCGGATCCATTAATGACAAAATGCCCGTAAAAACGCTCTAATATCACTGGGTTTTATGTAATGATTGCTTTGTGCTTATCAAGTACAAGTGTTGACTCTTTCAACTTAGGTGTTACTTTAATAAGCAAGTGAAAATTGTATAACATTGTGCCCAGTGATGACAGTAGTGTATTTTCAAATGTGAAATGCATCATGTATCATCATATTCTATATATCATCAACTGATAAATTCATAAAATTGCACATGGTAAAATAGTCTAAATATGAAATAACAAAATCCAGCTGTGAACAAACATGGAAATGGAAACAAGGTAATATAGTTAAGGCTAAACATCTTTGTCTATTACCTTTGTATAGCTAAGTCAATAAGAAGAGCATGCAATCAACATAACATTGCCGCAATTTTACATTAAACAACGAAAGCAATCAACTCAAAACAAATGTATGTGCCTTTCGTCACCACAAGTTAGAACCATGTCATGTAGGTTTTCCACATGGTAAATCATATGGCTTTGTGCAATTTTCACTGTAAGTAAGTTTGTAAAATAATATATCAATAAATGTCATGCCAGAAATTATTGAGATTCTGTTCTACATGCGCTGTTTGTTACATGCCAGATTGTGCTAATTGTACATCATCCTAAAAAAAATATCAGAGGTCTTTCATCATAGCATGTACACTTACATCCAGGGACAAATGTGCTCAATTACATCCCCCTAATTCATATAAGGTATTTGTGCACATATTCCACATTTCTGTTAATATAAGAATATTGTCCGTTAATAAATTAGGAATAGTACAAGGACTTCAGGTAAGGAAAAAGGTGAATGGCAAAAGTTAAAATATGTTGCCTACTTTATGTAAAGCGATCTGAATTCATCTTTCTGAGTTTGGGTGGCAGGTGTCCGTCCATCCTGCCCCCTCCTCCCCCTGCCAGTCGCTGCAACTTAGGGGGTAAGTCTGCCACTGATTTACTCATAGGCTCTGTGTTGATCTTTGAGGCCTTACCAGCCTGTTTATCATCAGAGACACCGGGCACAGAGCTGATTCGCTGCAGCTTCATGGGCAGATCTCCAAAGCTGTAAGTCATCTCTGAAGTGGTAGAGCTCATCCTTAGTAGCTTCTTGGGCAGACCGTCCCGCCCTGTGATCTTCTGGAGCTTGGTGGGCAGCTTGGTGGTGCTGTCATTGTCCTCCAGGGTCTCCCAGCAGTCCAAAGAGCTGTTCTTCTCCCCGCTGTTGCACAGGGATGGAGCCATGAGGGGCGAGGAAAGGAGCAGAGCCTCCTCCTGCTCCTTCACACTGTATGGAGGGGTGGGCACCTCGAATGTTGCATGGAACTGAGAGTAGTCCACCTTAAAGAAGCCTTCCTCCAAGGAGATGACTGGAAAGAAGCGGTGTCCCCACAGAACCTCGTCCTCAGTGTATGATGTCCTTGCTTGGCACGTCATCCCTGTTGAAGAGAGAAAAAAAATCACACAGAAAAGACAGGATGATTGTCAGATTTGTTTCGACAAATCACTGTTGCTTCAAAATGATGACTAATTATGTGTCTTTCTGTTTCAACAGCTTAA
The DNA here is from genome assembly GCA_037577475.1 of Chaunax sp. Z400. NCBI lineage: Eukaryota > Metazoa > Chordata > Actinopteri > Lophiiformes > Chaunacidae > Chaunax > Chaunax sp. Z400. Next base: position 14,675,722 of record CM075196.1, read on the forward strand.
CTAAGTAGAGAGTAACATTTTAGATTGAAATGTTTTACGACTCTTGCATTTAAAAAAAAAAAGAGGCATGATTTAATTATATGGTTGGCACAGTTCCATTAGAATCAACAATATGGTATTCACTAGCACTATGCCATTTTCAGATCACACAGCAAACAAATAAAAGTGCCTCAATAAACAAGTACTTACTGTATATGAGAGCCAGCTGCCTAAATAAAAAGCTTAATTGATTTGCTTACCAAACATCATGTTTATGAGTAATTTTCAGCGTAACTTGAAAATAATGAAAAGAACAGCTGAGTTATTTGCCATATGAGTTGTGGCTAATTATTTATAGTTTTATACGTCTGGTTTATGGACTTGCAGCTCTGCATGACAGGTAATCTCTCCTCCAAAATGCACTAATGCAACCAGAACGCTTCACACGCATTGCAGGCTCAATGTTCATCAGTCAAGACTAACACATTGTCACTCACAACACAGTGACCTTAAAACACACCTGATAGGATCACAATTAGTGTCACTCTTATCTTTGAAGTGTCTTATGCGTTTATGTATTCATCATAAGCCATGATTCCATTACAACAAAAAGAGGGTCACTTTATTTCCACATGGACTGTGTTAACTCACTTTGTGAGTCCTTTTATATTTAAAGTATGTATGTATGTTTATTCTGAAATATGCTTCAACAGGCCTTTATTTGTTTTGCAGTTTTTGCATAGAGTAATTCAAATTGGACAAACTGGAACTAAAGTAAGATCCTCTGGTTCTTCTCTTTTAGCTGTTCCTCAAAGCAGAACTAAAACATCTGGTGATGATGCTTTTATCTATTACACTCCAAGCCACTGGAAAAGCCTCCCAGAGGATCCGAGAGGTGCTGAAACGGTTGATATTTTTAAACGTAAACTAAAAAACTAGTACCTCATTATTTCATTATTCTTTTCCTCTTCGCATATTTTTGCTTGTGTTATCTTTTATAAATGGTGTGTATTAGTCTCTACATCCTTTTTAAACTTCTTTTGGTTCGGTTCACTTTAACAGCATCATGAATGGCATGCATATTGTTTTTAAATGTATAGAAATGAGGTTTGATTGATTGATTGACTGTTTGATTGATTGATTGAACAGTGCCAGTGAACCCTGTTGTCTGTATTTGACCTCTTTCCTGATCTATCCCTGTAATCTTCATAAAGACATCCAGCATTCGTTTCATTTACATCTGACAATGTGGCTGGTGGTCATACAAGAATTCCTCTATGGGGTTAGGAATGGAGGGAAAATGAACACTGTGATTTGTCCCAATTACAAAACAACTTTATTTTTTGATATAGCCTCAACAGTACGTAGCATATTTAGAAGTTTTACAAAATGCAAAGTGGATTGCAAACCACAGAGTTTCGGGGGTGGTTGAGTTTTTATTTTTGTTGTCATTGAATGCATTTTGTGTCAAAACAAAGAAAAGAGATTTTAGTCCACATTGGCTTCTGTTCTGCTGACTGTGTGAAGGCTTTTGAAAAACTGGCCTGGACAAAAAGACTTTAATCATAGAAGATACAATTCATTCTGAAACAATAGGAGCTGGCAAAGTTCTTGCCATATTTTTGCATATAAAAGTTTATATCAATATAATTCTGTATCAAATTTGTCAGTTTTGTTTACTTGAAGCTGAACACAAATGTACAAAACAAGTTCAATCTGATGAAAGACAGGTAATAACTCATGACAGCAAATGTATTTAATGGAGGAAAAAGGAATGCTTGTTTCATTTAGGAGAAAAAACAACTCCGAGTTAGACAGAAAACACAGGTCTTCCCTCCATGACCTATTGTGCTACTTAAGCAGTTTAGTCATCACCTTAAGCTTGGCTACTAGCTACAAAAGATAGAGGATTAAGATAATTAAATTGCAAGAGAGGCAAAGCCACAGGAGTAACGGCTGCAGAAAAAGATATCAGGAGGTCTAGTTCACATACTAACATTTCCTAACAGTTTTCTTACTCAATAAAGGGAATTAATTTATTCCAAAACACAAAAAGTAAGATTAATAATCTGTTACATAATGTTTTTCAGCTTGAAAATAGCCTAAATGAGTGTGACAATTTAGTTAAAAGTGTTAAATTATGTCATTTGAAGATTACAAATCTTGTAACTATGCTCTGCAAAAGATAGAAGATTATGATACACTGAATACATGTTCCCTCTCAGGGGAATCTGAACTAAACCCCGACTTAAAAGCTCCCCTCACACCCTCTAAAGCAAATTAATGCAATTAGCAAAATATGAGGTCTGAATTCATGATAAACAACATTTTTTTATGCAAAGTATTGAAGATACACAAGTGATTACTCCTCAACATTATTCAGCAGCTGAGATCAGAGCTGCCTATGTCTGCATCATACCACACTGCTTACACACAAAGCTTTATCCATCTGAACATAGTTTACATACTGCTGAAAAAACAATTTCCATTTCATGCTGAAAGTAAGTACAGAAAATCCATAATTAGGTTTGCATCTAAACAAAACACAAAATCCATTACATCAGTCCTAAAAGCTCTTATTTTAGCACAGAGGAATGGCTTGGGGCACTCATGTTTAGGCTAGTAGAAATCCATGAGGAAATCAGCAACTGTGGTAAATTATTATCATATCTTTTAATTACCAGCTTAATATTGTTCTAGCAGCGACAGTTGAGTCCAAACTGAGGAGGAGGCCTCGGTTCTTCACAGTGAGACGCTGCTGCTGATTGTGAGGCTGTCATTACAGAAACTAGAGGCATCTGTGGTTCTGCCAAACTCCCAAGGTCATACCTGACTTCAGTGATAGCCGCTCTGTACACAACTGCAGATGTGCAAGAGACTGAACATCAATTAGGGTATTCAAAGTATTACTTCTGCCCTATTGCTTTAGAGTCCCGGGGCCTTAGGCGTATAGAAATGAGCAGCTGTGAATAAAAAGGGGAAAAGCTAATGACTTTTAGGACAAAGTGAATTAGAGTTAAGAGTTACTGGAAATCTTATTATATTATGAGCCATTTAAGCTGCCTCCAGCCAAAACATATATATTCACCGATTGAACATCAGCAGATTTACACATCTGAGAAAACTGGGGGTAAAATGCTTACCAATTTAGTTTGTGTTTTTTTTCTGTTTTGGTAACAGCTAATCACCACCAGATGTCACCTGATTTATTGAAGACTACAGGCAATGCTGAGTAAATGCAGGACTAAAACATTAATAGCAACTTAACGGGGCAACGATAAGGGAAAAAAAACAAAGTGAACAGAATGAATGAAGACAAACGGTTGCAACAGTAAAACAAAAAGTCCAAATAGGCTCATCTTACATCTGTTAATAATTCTCTATTGTTCCTGCAGATGGTGCATGAATTACTGCAAGTACCCATGTCTCTGAAATCCCATGAACCCTGCGGCCCTGGGGCTGAACCTATTTCTCCTCCTCACACACACACACACACACAAAATATCAATGATTTGGTTGGTCTAATCAACTGTATTGTTCAAAACCAAACAATGCTATCTGTGCACTGGACTTAATCATGGTCATTACTGTATATCATACATTTAATTTTCATGCATTATTCAAGGATTAACGCTTGAGCCATGCATAATTATAGAGGTGGCTGCATCATATATGTATAAATGCGCTGCTGAAGACCAGCTGTTCTGCAACACCCACATTCATATGGCACTAGGTATTAATAGGCACTGGAATGGTAACGAACTGTGTGCCATTGTGTTCACTGAGGCCACGACACAGTTCGATTTGTGATGGAAATTTACACATTAGGTTTAAGAATAGAGAGGGACCTTAAGTTGATGACAGAGCACTGCTAGACAGCTAAAAAATATCAGGATGAAATAATAGGACTTTATTTTGAAAGTTCTACAGCTGTTGAATATCATTCCTAAAAATAGGGATCCTGTCTAATGAGAATACCCATGTTGGTGTGTATTTTGTATCACTGGTAGAGGCTTACGTAACTCTAGAATACACGCCTGCCTGGGATTCAGTGTTTCTATGGAAACAAAACTGTAGGAATGTGTGCATGTGACAGCCATAAACCTTTTCACTGCTGAGTTTGGTCAGAAGTAACACTGACAACACAAAACAAAAGTCTCTCCCTTACATCACAACAGTCAATGATAAATAAACAAACATTCAAACTGCTTAAAGTGGATTTTCCATCGACAGCAGGTGGGAACAGGCCAAAAGCATTCATAAGGCTCCAGAGTCAGACCAAAGTGGGCTGTCTGTCACTTAAATGTGACTGTTTACAACACAAATGAAACATAAACTAATTAACATTTTATTGTGTGCCTGTAAGACTAACTGAAATAAAACACAAATATACAGCAAATACCTTTAGTTTTTGTCTTTGTCAATTAGGTCAAATTTCTCAACACAGCAAGCAAGCATGAGGAGATATTTGTCCACGTTTAATGAGACTGGGATGTCAAATGTCTTCACGAAAAAGTTGTGTTTGTATTGTCATACCATTTCTTCTTCTACTGCTTAAATCTTGGCTCGGACAAATGCACCCCATACCATTAAAAAATGAAAATAAAACTGAAGCTAATAAAAACCCTCCTCCTACTCTGGAAACAAAATGAAACCAAACTAAATTAAACACAAACATTAAAAAAACAAACATTTTATCTTCCTCTATCATCTGTCATTGTAACAGTATATTTACAATGTTCCTTGCACCACATGCTGTATTGCATGAGCAATGTGTCATAAACACACTGCAGAGAAAACTTACTCAAAGATGTCCTATCTCCGACGAAAACATTCAACTGAAGAGAACAAAACTCCTCAGGTGCATAGTGTCACTTAGTGTGTGTAACAGTCAGATAATGTAGGTTCACAGACAGCATCAGATTATTTTTTCAACACATTTTTATAATCTGTACTAGTTGCACTTGCCTATTTTTGCCTTTTTTGTATTATATATAATGAAACACAGGAAGAGAAAGGGTGTCATGTGACAAGGTGATCAAATCTTACCAGGAATGTTACACTGTCTGCATCTCTAACCACTCCATCACCAGCATGCCATATCTAATGTCAATAAATATGGAAATACGAATGGAAGTTTGCTAAATTCAAAACAAGTGGGTGAAAAAGGTTTAATTAACATTTTAACATATCTGGGACAAGTAAACATTTTGACCAGACAAGTGAAATGCGTTGTCATACGTAAAATGAAAGAAATCTCCATGCACATATTGCAACTATCTGTCTGTTATGATGGCAGGCTTATTTGAGGAATCAGTTCAAAATATCATCTGCTGTCAGAGCCTATGTATCAAAATAATCAACAGAAGTGCAAGAGACTTTTTGCTCATGTAAGAGTAAATGTTCCTTGGTAGATAAATTATTACGCAAGTCCTGCAGTCAAAAATGACTTAAAGCTGCACAAATCAATAATTTTATGTAAAAAAAAAAAAAGAATGACATAAAAGACTATGTGTAATGGAAAGTTACCGTTTCTGCACAACGTTTTAGAATCTTTCAGCTCATTGTTTCGTTTTTACATCCCACAACTTTAATGTCTTGATTCACTCTCTCCCAACAGCATCATTACCATCAGTAGCAGCAATGAACAAGTTCTGATCAATTCACTCTACAGTACCTGCTCAGCACCAAACAGAAGACAGACAAAGTTAGCTATTGGTCAATACGGTGAAAATATGTCTCCTCGTCAGTTGGTGGAGACCTTTATATATGAACAGAGCTAAAAGGAGTGTGTGTTGTGGACTTGCATGCACCAGATGGCAAGAGGCACGACTTTGAATGAGCATTAATGGTGTTTCTTGTCTGCTGGAGATACAAAGTAATTAACCAACTCTTTACCCATTCATTAGCAATAACAATTTTATGAGATGTTAATATGTCATTGTTGTGTTCAGAGGAAGTACTAAGAGCATCTAATCAATAGAGTGGCAGAACACAATTATGCCATAAACACTAACAATGTAGATTAGCCAATGGTATTGTATTTCCATAATTAGCATATTGGCAATGATAGCCTCTTGCAAGTAGAGGGTATTGAGTTTATGGAGCAGTCCGTTGGTGTTGACCATCTTAATAAATTGCTTCAGAGAGACATATCCATCCATCTATCCATCGACTATAATATCCTTTGCAGGGTCACGGCAGTGATGGAGCCTTTTCTAGGTGACACACAACCGTTCACACTCACAGCGTCACCAATTCCACTTAATTGGATGTTTTAGAATTGAACATATAAAGAAAGGCCCCATGTCAGGATTCGAATCCAGCACCTGCTTGCTGTGAAGCGACAGAGCTAACTATGAATACAGTATACAGACAGTACAATCCTACACAAGTGTGAAATCTCTTCAGAAGTCCCTCATCCTGTAAGTTCACTAGCCAGTTTACTGCTGTCGTATTATGGGTGATATCCATGTGACAGCACGAGCAGCATTAGAATAATCCTCTGCTGAGTCCAGAAATTCAAGACAGTTAAAAAAAAAAGAAGATCTTATTAAAGGTACTTAATAGAGGGGAAATATATGGAAAATTAAAATTAAAATATTCTGCATTGATGTGTGCAAGTGTGTTACATTGCATCAAAACCACACATTTCAATGAACTCTCCAGGCATTATCCAAATATTAAAATCAATTGAATTAAAAAAAAAAAAGAACTGCACTACGCTGTACTCATGAGGATGCATGTCTAGAGATTACATTTACTCTACACATATTTCACAGACTTCCAGATGATTCTATTGGATGGAGAAAAAAAAAATAGGCAGGATGTTTTTCAAGAATAAACTTTGAGATTTAGGTGCCCAAAAGCACATCTCAGCTTGAGACTCTAAATAAATGCACGTTTGCTTGATAACACAGAGCTGGCTGCTACTCTGGTCTAACAAAGTGAAGCAGCTGCAGACTCCGCGGAGTGACAGCAGAGATAAAATGGGTTCTTAGGGGGCTGGAATAGAAAAGCACTGTAAACTCGAAGGCAGCCTGCCAGTGTTTTTTGATAGTAGGTGAAAAAAACAAACAACGAAGCGGTATTCACAGACTCTTCGTCTAAAAGAAGCTCATCCAGGTTGACAGAGCTGGAGGATCATATCGGTTTGGTGCGTGGCTCAGTCAGTATCTCAGCGGCAGGTCTGCACTGGACACGCTGGGGACAGAGGAAGGTCAAGGCGTAGAACCAAGAGCAGACTTTTCCTCAGCTCTGTCAAACCATTTAGGCACAGTCTCAGTATAGATTAGCGGTAGACAATCAGTCAGTGCCATTATGATTCACTAACCCAGACACCAAGCTAACGCAAAACAAATACTCAAAACTGACCTCTGTATAAAAAGATTAATCCAAGCGACCTATCTAGATGAATTATAACAATTCAAGTCACTGAAACAGGAAGATTCACAAAACCTATTTAGTGACAAAATCACAAATATCCTCCCTCTCTCTGTGTCTCTGTCTGTCTGGCTCTCTAATTCACTCAAATGACCACACACACACATACTCGCACACACAGAAATACAAACTCACTCACCGCTGCAGTGTTGTCAGCAAAGTCCTCTGACAGTCTATCACTGCTGAGGAAACAGCTCAAGTGTTACTGATGAGAAAAATGCCAGCGAAAAACAAGCATGAGGCTCTGCATACACAGCACACCAGCGTACAACAACATCAAAGATTTATCCAATCGCTGCGGCCAAGGCTATCGCCAAGATTCCATTTATCAGGAGACAGGATTGTGAGGGGGAAAGAATTCAATCAATTAATTATCTCCTTCCTTTATCTATTTATTTTGCAAAACATGACGTTTTCCTGGTCTTCTTCTGCGGTTCTATAAAATCTGAAAAAGAGGATGTAATAAGGATGCTGGGCAGTGTGTTTACTGAAGAGTGGAAAGTTCAGTTCATACGCATCGATAATATGCTTCTTAGCAGTTTGGTTTTTGTCGGTCCTGTTAGTCTTTTTAAACGAAATGTTACAACGGACAGAACAAATTCCAATTATAGAGAATAAAAATACATTTTGATACAGACACTGTTATTGTGGCCACAAGTCCTGTCTCATCATCTGTTTCTATGGTGACCACCATCAAGTGGTAAAGTGTAGAAAAATGCACAAGCATTTAGTGACCTGTTTTCACAGTTTGACTTTTCAAAGAGAGAAATAAGTCCCCCTCCCACTGTTAAAAGCTGTTTGGGTGTGTGATCTATTTGAGAAGGTGTCCTCCAGTTGTTTGCAGCTCTGATGTTTATTCCACCCATGCAGCAATGGCTGAGCAATGAGAACAAGGATGAAGCTGACAGAGGGAAAAGGCAGGAGAAGTGCACTCCTGTGGGGGAGGGGAGAGCTTTGGATGCTGAGGCAATCGCTTGAGTGCGGAGGCAGTTGGAAAGGGAAGAAAGGGGAGGGAAGAGGAGCAAGGACTGCCAAGCATCTCCATACATGGTGGGGTGTCAGGAAGGCCAGAGGAACATATGGATGTAGGCCATTAACACAGCCAGGAGAGCACATATTACCAAGTGCAGGCAATTCTGAATACTGCTGTAAAGGGAACCAGTGGAGCAAAATGGCTTTCAATGGATTTCCTTTAGGCCAAATAACCATTATTGGTCATATAGGAAAAATCACACTGGGGATGTATCCGATCCAATTAATCTTGCTTCATTTTATATTGAGCGCAGAAAAGGATCTATGACTGCATACAGTGTATCTGTTAATTTGACAAACGCTATAGTTTAACACAAATGCTTTTGAACCAGCAGATCCAGATTGCTATTTGGATCTGCACCACACTAAACACGCTAAAAGATATAAACACCAAACCTGATGCAAACCTTAATGGGCTTTTACTAGGGCTGTCAACGTTTACACTTGCGATTAATCTGGAAATTTTAACACATTAATTTTTGTAAAAAGCAAATTAATTGAAACACCAAGTTTGACCCCGACGTCTTCCCATAATCCCACCTCAGATGTCCATCGGGACGTGTTAAACGCAGATAACACAATGACTGAGGAGACATCCCCTGGTGTGCTGAAGGAAAGTTTGCCTTTAAAAAGCTTCCAGATGGAAGTGTGGAAACAAAAAACAAAGTTGCGCGCACATATTGCAGCGATGAGCTGTATTTCCACTGAAGCACAACAAATCTGAGGTATCATCTTCAATGGTGCTCGCAATATGATCGTGGCAGCGTGGAGTCTCCCATTGGAAGCAGATGCCCTGTGTACAGTAGCACACATCGTACAGATGGCAATCACAGGGACTCTCCATCTCTGTCAAGTGCAATAAAATAGTCCTGCAACACACACAGTCCTGCAAACACAGAGGTGCTGAAAGTTCAGCAGGCCTCGCATGGTCAAGAAGAGGAGTCACTAGCCCAGGATGTAACCCTATAACCTACTGAGGGCAACACTGGCACAGCAGAGGCACAACTTAGCCATGCTAACCTAGCTGAATACAACAGGCTGGCAAAGTTAGAAACCCTGCTGGAGCCATGCAGGTACAGTTATATCCCTATCCTCTGACAAATACTGCACATTACTGTCACTTTGTGACAAGAACTCCCTGAGACTTTTAACTGAGCCAATTCTACAAATCATCTAAACTAAGCTGAGATGTTATTTAGTTAAAAAAACACTCTGGTCCCTCAATTTCTCTGGTGTTTCTTTACTCCAACACCATACATGCATTTGTTTTAGCTCCCCGCAAAACTACAAGTTAGTGAATATTAGTGTTTTAAACTTGCGTCCCATCCTTCCACAAAGTTTGGTGGAAATTGGTTCTAAGGTTGTTGTGTAATTATTGAAATGCGGAAAAATGTCCTATCTCACACTGTTAGGAAGTTGTTGTTTTTTTTTAAATATTGGATCTGGTGCTCTTTCTGGATCTGTACCAAACTTTAATGTGTTCTTGCTCCCCCTTCAAAGTTTTGCAGAACACATTGTATAATCCTCCGAACAGACAAACAAACAAGGGTAACCTCCTTGGTGGAAGCACTGAGTGAGAGCTGTAATCTCAAATTGATCTTGGTTATTAAATGTACTTACTGTAAGTCATGAGGAGGAGTTACAGCTGATACGGGGGGAGACAGAAGATGTTTTTTTAATTTTTTAATTTCTCAGACTGAGATGACGCTTAAAAGAGGCAACTCACTGTTGAGAGTCCCTGTTGCTTTTTCAAGTTTGTCACTTGAGCTTGAGAGCAAATGATTCCAGTGAGTTCAAGCATGTCTGAGTGACAAAAACATTAAGAGACTCCCCAGAGGAGGGTCTTCCTAGAAGACAACATGTTCATGTGCCCTTCTTCAGGGACAGGTGCAGCTCCACCAATCAATGTCATTGACCAGCACTACAAATACACCACAACCGTCCTCGTAGCCTCATAAACAAGTAGAGCCACGATATCAACTCAGTTATTGACATGTAGCACTTTGCCTCCTCTATCTAGGAGTTATTATTTAGGGGTCTACAGTTTGTGTTGTTAATTACAAAAAAGTGTCCTTCTCACAATGACATAACATGCACATGCACTGAGACAAAGGCAACTGAGACCTAGTGAATTATTTTTAACTCTTCGTGGCATAACACCAAGACTGAGGCAATGTTGGGGAATACATAGTGCTTTCATCACACGAGTTCATCCCAGGTCTGGTGCTACACCTCCTCTACCAGTGATTTATTGCCATCCAACAGGGACTTGACAAATCTCTAAAGACACAATTATCGTGTCCCCCGCCCTCGGGAAGCCAGCACAGCTCATCTGAAAGAGATAATGAATCCAGGATGTCATAGGTAGTTCTTTGCAATGCCCATTTTCTAGGGTTCATCCCCAGTGTGATTATCGTATGTACAGTCGACATAAGAGGTAGACCTCAAAGACGTATTCGTAGAATTGGTTGGTGTGTAAAATTAGAAATGCTAATTTCAGTTATGCAATGTGTAAGCTAAACCAGGCTACATTTGTGCGGGGCAGAATTTTTAACGGATGCCAATAAACAGGAGGTGAACAAAATATCATTAACACTTTTATCATGTAATCAAATGACACAGCCTTGCAACTAAACTTAGTGGATCTTACAAGGTTCTGTTTTTCTGTCTGACATGTTGACTTGTCTCTGGACGGATTTTGAGGGTGCAATTTTGGTTCTTGTCATGATGAACTGAACCATACTGAAAATATATGTAACCCCTATGTACAGCATATGCAGCAAAATGAAGTACAATCTAGTCCAATGACACCATGAAATAACATGGGCTAGTTGGACCGACGCCGCTCTGACAGTGTGGAACATTATTCAACACAACATTAGTATTCATTACAGGGATATTGTAATACGTAGCATGAGATAATATAGACCTTCATAATTCTGTGTCCATTCCTTGCAAATTTAGGCACTGCAGACTTTGAAAAGTAATAAGTCAGAAAGCCTCTGAGATAATTTTAAATATACACTTACGCTGCTTTTGATGAACAAAAAGCATGGACTACAGTTGAACAAGAGAACTGTAAGGTGTCCAAACACGTGGAGCTCAGCAGGGACTGCCCCTTCTCTCCTGAGTTGTCACCCTAAGCATATTAGATGTAGTTAGAAATTCCTACTCTTACCTGATGTGCAGCTTTACCTTTAACACTGAAGCCACTTTAACCCTTTGACCCTGCAGGGATGTAGAAGTGAGCGCGACACCAAAGAAAGAGGACATGCTCTCGGTGTAATGATTCTGAATGAATTATGGTCAGTTTATCCAGGGAACGGCACAGTCTTTCACAGCTGGTTCATATGCAGAGTTCACATGTGCCAGTCGGGCTACGGCCTCTTACTCATATGATTGAAACTATTAGGCCTTCCAGCTCCAGAGAAAGCTCTCCATTTCAATTTCAATTACTGCCACTGATGATAAAACACAGATCGGGCCATGACATTGGCTGCTCGGTTAATCAGTGGCAATAGCTGTTTCCAATTAATTATGCTGGCTGTCCTGACTGCCAGACAGAATCTGCATCAAAGCTATTAATGCACGAATTTCACTTCCTAAATGTATTTTTTTTTATTTGTTAACTTAGCTTAACAGCTTAAATGAATAAATTATATTCATCCAATTCAATCCACAGGTATTTGATTTTTTTTCTTGTTCATTAAGAATCAATATATTTGATCATTGAACTATCAGATCCAGCTATATGCAAGAATTCAAATCATAATATTTTCTACTATATTTCCAAAAACCCTAATACTACACCTACCTGTGTGCCCAAACATTAAGAATACAGGTAGGCTATTCCGTATGCACAGCTGTTCCATAGTGCACATTCTGCACAGAAAAACACATGAATAAACATTTTCAGTTCTAGATCCAGTCTACTGTATATGCAACCAACCTCTTGCTACCCACACTCACTTTAAATTGAGCAGATAGATGGAATATTCTATTTTTATTCTATAGCAGTGAGCCATATAAGCATTATAGCAGTATGAAAAAGAGGGGGCTGACAGAAACCTAAGACAACAATCAATGCATGGCTTTATCGCAAAGAAGACAGAATGTGTTTAATCTTGTTTTGCCATGACTTGCTTCATAACCAAATTATGGAATTTGACATGCAAGACACACATTTGGTGGAAAATCTTTTATGGACATGGAGATTATTAGTCAGTTCAGTAGGCAGAGAGTGTTTGCCTGCAGTACAATGTGCTGTGTCACCAGGAGAGTGATTTAAAGTCTATCCGAAAACACTGTGCAAGCTGTGTTTAAATCCCAAAAGATTCTTAAAGAAAAAAAAGTTTTGCTAAAAACATTTCTAAATATGACATTTTATGAATTTCACAGCAAGTGTACTGATCACACACCAACCATTTGCATAAAAGTCGCATCACTCTGAGAAGAGGGGAAAAGAGGTTTATGGTGATGATACAGTTTATGAATGATTGCTTTTCATAGCTGAAGAGTGGATTTAAAAACACTTTGCAGAGCTTGTGAATATCTTAACACTGTGTTTTCCCGCTACGCTAGACCCCAAACACTTCACAAAATGTCAGGACTAAACTAATATGCTGACAGACTTCTCTCTGTTCTGTAATGAAAATGAGTTTCACCATGAAACAAATCATCAGCTTGTTCGTCTCTGTTACTTATTATTTCTGTAATCTAAAAAGGGCCTCATCTTAAATTAAATAAATACATATCGGATCTTCAGCATACAGGAACTGCAGCATTCATACAGGAGTGTTGTGGCTTAACTTGCATCCTGTACAAATCCAATACTGAAACTCGTGAAATTAATTTAGTTGCTATACACTGATTAGCTTCATGGTTGGAGGAACCTAAACGTCTGTTCCTAGCAGCTATAGTTTATTCTGGGTTCTCAAGAATCACTTTCACTAATGAGCAGATTGCCTCTGGCTGGGTGTTTAAGCCTCTGTAATGGCGAGCAGCATTACTGGTGTTAATGGGAACTTATCTAATCTTCTGACTGAATTTAAAGCTGCATGTAGTTCTGAATCAGATGAGGAGTCAAAGTCAGGTCACCATCAGCTTTATGTGGTACAGTTGAATTTGTTTTTTCACATATCCATGATAAACTTTATATATTGGGAGGAGACCTATTAAGACATTTTGACATGTCACAACAGCCAAAACATGTGTGTAAATAGAAACTAATTCATGTATTCATTTTCTGTAACCACTTACCCTGTGTAGGGTCGCTGGGCGCTGGAACCGATCTCAGCTGACTTTGGGTGGGAGGCGGGATACACCCGGACCCACATAGAAAGACAAACAACCATTCACACTCACATTCACACCTACGGTCAATTTAGAGTCACCAATCCACCTATATTACATGTTTTTGGTGGAGGGAGGAAGCTGGAGAACCGGGAGGAAACCCACGCAGATTCGAACTCCACACAACCCACTGCGCCACCTTGCTGCCCTAATAAAATTAATGATAATTTAATTAACTGCTTCAGTTGACAGGTTCTGGTATTGTGCGTGCTTGCTCACAGTGTTTTTTTGTGCACAATTTTAGTTAACACATTGTGTTAAAAAATGCAACAAAGAGCAGACCAAATGATTAAGCAAGTAAATGATGACGTACATGAGGCATGTACCTTAAACAGCCTCTATAGAGACTAAAATGTTAGCAGACAGAAACATCTGATCTGTGTGCAGCGATGCGGAAAATGCAACCCTCCTAAAAGCAATACATGAAACAAATTTAAATTTCATATTTTCATCATTTGACATTTGACTGGCACACATTTAATTAGCTCATCTTTTTGCTCCCTCTTCCTCTGCAATGATTTGATGGCATCCGACTGGAAAATTAGTGCCATCAGCTGTTTCTTTCGATGAAGCAGCTCCCAACAATCGAATAACACTCGTGGGTGGAAACATGCATTAATATGCCATTTCTTTCGCCTTTTTTAAATTCATTGAAAATCTGTGCTAAATTTGTGTATTTGCAACTGTCAAGTCTTACTGGGACACTTCAATAGAGCAGACCCATCGTTAATGTTATTAGCAACACGTGTGCTTTTCATATTACAACCAGGTGCTGTGAAAAATGCTTGACCACAAAGGAGTTTTCTGTCTAGTTAGACCACTAGACAGGGTGAAGTTGGGTGTGGCTTTGCTGGAGACACATTGCTGTGTCTCAAATCACATCAGTTTGAGTGTATAAGTACGTTCACACTATAAAGTATAGCGAAATGCAGTATATGAGTACCTGGATGGCATACTCAAAATGGCTATAAGTTGAGTGTGGAACGATGGACGTTTGTCACCCTCAAAGGTTGTCATCTTGGCTACGTAGCACAAGGGGAGCGGCTTAAGAGACTTTTCAAGCCTGGGAATATTGCGGCCAAGGAGGCGACAGAGTGGAGAACAACAACACAACAACATATACATGTAAGTACCAACAAAGTACCATTTCACATGAAACAGGGAGCGCATAAAACTGTTCATTTTAAGTCAGCTGAAAAAGCAGGCCAATATTTCAGACACTACACTGTCGAAATGTACGCACACTGCACGTAAGTTGACTTACATTTAGTAAGTCACTGCACATGTCACCAAACTCTATTGACCATTAAAAAAGGATGCATGTATAAATTGTCCCACCCTAAACAGTGCTAGAAAACTAACAGGGGAGTCGGTAGCTGTCAATCAAGCCGGCTTTGTACACCCATGCAGTCCTGAGAGGAGCTAATTAAGAAACAGAAGTAGCAACACCTGTGTGGTGTGAAAGAACTTGTCGTGTATGAGCTGACATTTGCTTAAAACAAATACAATGAGTCCTGAAAACTGTGTTTACAGTACACAATATTAACATACTACTTTTGTGTTTTGAGTTTGATTTTCTAGAGGTGACAATTTTACATACAGCATGGTTCTTGTGGTCCATGTGAACAACAAAAGTAGGAAAAGACTGTAGTTTTCAGTTACATGTCATTAAGTAATGATGTGTATTTTAGGTCACTTTCTGATTAATTATTTATTCATATTAACATGAAGTACTTTAAACAAAACCATAAAACGTTACGCTGCAGTTGATATGCGTTGCATGCATTGCAAAAGCAAATATTGCGTGGTAAAAAATTCAAAAACAGTGTCAATGAACATTTTATGATTTTATTAACCCTGATATTTTCATTTTATTCACGCCAGCAGTCATCTTTTGTTGTCTGAACACCTGTCCTGCCTGCACATAATTCACATAAATATTTATATAAACAAAGTAGTAGGGGGATGAATTACTCGCACACAGAGCCCAACGTGCATATTTGCACTGTAGCCAATCACACATGTCAAATTCAAGGCCTCTGGGCCAAATCCAGCCTGGCACCTCATTTTCTGTGGCCCATGAGAGCTTGAAAAGAATATAATATGGGTAATACAATTCTACAAAAGTACAGTCTTCATAAACTACATGTTCCAGAATGGATCCTGATTTTGTTATCACATACTGAAGCCGTCTAGCTGCTATATGTAATTATAGCTGAGATAGCATTTCAATATCGTATGGCTGTTTTCAACAGTGGCACTCTAGCCAAGTGGTTGTAGCTACAGTAGTAACGTAATGGTGGCGACCTAGAAAAATGTCCAAGAAGAGCAAAGTTGATGCCAAGAGAAGACAGTTTAATGAGAGATGGGAAACTGAACACATTTGTGCTTAATGAAGACAAACTGTTAGGTCTTCAAATTGACGAGGCAGTGGCAGTATCAGTTCGGAATACAATTTACGGCCAGACTTTAACACTAAATATGGAACCAAGAAAGCTAATATAAGCCACCAATTAAAGTAAGAAAAAGTTGAAGACACAAAAGGCAGCCGGTGTTCTCAACAGAATATGTTTGCAAAAGCTACAGCAGCAGTGAAAGCCACCTTTACTGTGGCTGAAGAAACCAAACGTATCAAGGTGTTTTTCAGAAGGTGCGTATTTGAAGCAGTGTATGCTGGGTAAATGAATGGTTGAATACTTTAATGTCTGCTTGCAATTAATTTGGCTAGACTGCTGCTTTCAAGATGACTCATTAATTACTAAGTTTTTACTAAAACCATCTATAATAATAGAATGAGATAACTAACTATAATAGAACTAATAATGACTTAAGACTTTGATTTTAATTTAAAAAATTAAAAAGTAGATACATATTATAAATATACTGATGATATTGAGTTTGACAGCCCTGCTGTAGTAACTCTAAACATACTTGTTGGTGTGTGGAGTGTTTATCCGTGTTGCTTCAAATGATTGTCAGACATTAAACCATTTGTGCTGTTTATTCAACCAAAATTTGTTACAACAGTCTTCTTATTTGTGTCCCCACCCCCACCCCCTACCCATTTAAACCTAGCCTGTTATTCAAGGAACGCAGTCAGACAGTGTGTGCAGTGCATCACTTACAATGTGATGTAATGCCAATTTATCCTCAGCGGCACAACTTCCCACAGCCGTGTCAGAAAACAAACTCAATACCACAAAGCCACAGCTGGCATTACTCCAGAGAAGAAGAAAAAAAAATGCTAGTATCAGACATCCTACATGTCTCTTTTGGAATGTGCATCTTACTAAGGTGGTGATCAAAAATGTTTTGGGCTCCTATTCAAAGAGAAGCAGTAACAGCTTTTGCCTTATTATACAATGTAGAGGCTGTCAGAGGTTAGATAAATATAGCATTCCTGTTCCAAGTTACGCTCCTTTTTTTCTTTCCTTGTGCAGAACTTTAGTAGTTTAGTTTTTTAGGGTTTTTTTGTGATCTCAGGGTACAAAAGGTGACTATGTCAAAAAAGGTACACTTTTGTTTTTGTTGTTATTTAGTAAGAAGGACACAGAGCAAGTTACTGTGCAGCTGTGATATGCAGAAGGAGAGTATTTTAACTCCAGACAGTGGTTTTCCAGACAAAGCAACAAGAAAACATAGATCTGGCATGTTGTGCAGCTCCTTCAATAGGAAACAACAAGCCTCATAAATATTTCATCTTATTCTTTCTCTGCTATCACCTGTTCTGGCAAGCACTTCATAATACAGTAACGCCTCCATGTGCTTTTTCATAATTCACGAGAGATCCTCCATTATATCAGATGACGCTGTCTACAAAGCAATTTCATTTCATGTTCGGCATCACATGTTTGCCCTGTTTTATTACTGAAATTGTGATATGATTCCTGTACCATAGCAATAAAAACCTAAGTTTAGGTGCAGTGCTGCAATCCTGAATACTCAAGGAGAGGTTGCCATGGAAACAGAGTTACATTGGCCAGAAATGAAAGCGTCTGAGGATTTAGACTTTCACTGTACATAAATTTTTAAGCATAGATTGTTTTTACATTAGCCTTTCCTCCAACTTCACATAACAACAAACAATGCAGACATTTCTGGGCAGTAGAAACAATCCAACCTGGTTCAATCAAAACTGAGATTACCAATGAAGACGATATGATGACACATGCTTCTGTGACCGTCACTGCAATGCTATGAATGTCTGCTAAATAAACAACATAATTCAATCACTTTGCAACACTGAATATTTTCATACCTTCAAACCGCAGCAACCTGTTCACTGAAGCAGACACGTTCAGGTTAATTAGGTGCATGCTACGGTTACTCCATATATTTACCGGTTATGATCTGAATTAATAGGTACATTAAAGACGAAACAAAGCAACAAAAAAAAAGGAATTGAGAGAATCACTCCTTCAGACATTAAGCAGACAAAATGTTTGGGACATCTCTAACACAACACACACACTCTATAGATACTGAATTAACATCCATGTGAGCCATACACGTCATAAACTGAAGAATCACATACATCTGAGCCCAACAGCAAAGAGGCTTCAATTAAAATGTACTAAATGACTATGAAAACTAGCCATTAGAAAATGAATATCTCCTCTAATTGATGTCTGCAGTGTCAGCCTGTACGTCTCTCTGTCACATCTCCATATGCTGTTTTCCCTGAACCAGCCTATTACAACTGTTCCCTCTAAAGCCCTGAAGGAGCTCCCTCCACACTATATCAGCTGTGTCAAATAAACGGTTGACTTTAAAATGACCACACTGGCGGAATTTTACTTGGGGCATTACTCATCTTGAGCAAATGGAATTCTGTAATTCCACAGGGACTTTAGAGAGCAAATTATTATCCCTTCTGAGAACAGCAGCCACAATAGGTGCAGCACAGCACAAAGGTGGATGATATATATCGTCTAACTGTGATCTGCAAGAGCATGAAAGTGTTCAATGCTCACATTTAGCTTGGGACTTGGCTCTCCTTCCCCAAACATAGAAGGGGTTTAATGCACCGATTAATAAATTATTTACTTAATGCGTCTCTATGTATTTTCGCCACAGAAACAAAAATCAATAAAAGGCAATCAAGTCCTCATGCGTATCAGCTGTTAACACCTGCGAGGAGTTCAATATCATTCATGAGATTTGTTTCAGCTAAAGACAACACAACATCCTAAGCTACTGGACCTGAAGCCTGCAGCCACAATAAAAAAAAAAAAGGCTGCAGGCTGTCATCTTTAATAGCAGGCTAGTTAAGTGTTGGTTACTCACCTGTAGTCTCTACTATTCCTTCTAGTATTACCACAATTTCAAACTGCTCTGTTTGCATGGACCTCTGGGAGAGGTCATAGAAAGGGCTTTTGGTGTCAATCACATGGCAGATGGTGAGTGGGGAGACGAGAAAGAGCTGGTCTGCCCCAGTGCTGAAGCCTACGTCCAACTCCAACTGATCCAGTGGAAGAAACTCGCCTTCGGGCGTCTGGCGAGACTAAGGAAGAGACAAAGACAGAGGTGTTTGGTGGGGTAAGACAGACTTATCTACAGTTCATCAAGAGATTTGTTTGAGCATTTCATATTTCATATGCAATCAGAACAACAAATCATCTTTCAGAGAAATCACTATAATTTTATTAAATTACATCTAAATGGGGCATCTGTAGAAAATCGACCACAGCATTTGATTTAGTACCGCATGAGATCTTAAACCGAATCATTTTTGAAACAACTGAATCAAATCAAATGATTTAATTTCTTAATATTGCATCATGATTCTGCTGTGTCGGGACATGGAAACCAGAAACAAGCAGAATGCTGAAAAACGGTTTTAATCATTTGCTCAGATGGATGTGCTTAAAGTGTGTCTTTGGTAAAACTCACTGAGTTTACACTTAATACCCTTAGTCCCATACCATCACTGCATCCCTGTGTATAAACTTAAAAATGAGTGGCTAATATTTAGCACTATAGAGCATTGTTTAAAGCTTCTTTCTCATATTAACTAGAGA
This sequence comes from Chaunax sp. Z400, assembly GCA_037577475.1. Classification (NCBI taxonomy): domain Eukaryota; kingdom Metazoa; phylum Chordata; class Actinopteri; order Lophiiformes; family Chaunacidae; genus Chaunax; species Chaunax sp. Z400. Next base: position 14,695,548 of record CM075196.1, read on the forward strand.
CTTATGTGAAGCCAGGAGATGGACAACAGGGGAATCCATAGATTATGTTCTCCTAAGAAGGAACAGCAGCATTGAACTGTCATACAGTTTAAAGATGAGCATATGAACAACATGTTCTTCCTACGGTCTGATGTAGGGACACATTGTTGTGGTAAAGACATATTGGAAAGCTTGATGAATCATTTTTCAGGTCTAACAGTATATAATTTGTGACACAGATAAAAGGCCTTCTGTCATTTGATGTGATGAATGACAGCTGATTGTCTTGTTGTTATTTATGGCCATCATTGTAATGTTTGGAAATGTATGAAATCTATTAGAGGCTTCATGGCTTCATACACAGTAGGCTATAATGCCAGTGTGTGGAGGCCTTTTAATACAAAAAATATATATAAAAATATACAATACAATATTGCCCCCCGTCTAAAAGTAGCATCACTTACTTTCAACAATTTGCAGCGGATCTGTGCAGAGACCATATGGCTGTTACGCAGGTTGCCGACCCTGAACATGAGAGTTAGTTTTCCATCTCGCATAGAAATTGCTGCATGTTCACTGAACATCAGAGTCTCGGCCCTTTTCTTGGGTTGAGACATCTTGATGAACATGCAGCCGATCAAAAAGGCATCGACGATCGATCCGAGGATCGACTGAAAGAGAAAGAGAATGATCCCCTCGGGGCATTTGTCTGTGATGTATCTATAACCGTATCCTATAGTGGCCTCGGTTTCTATGAAGAAGAGGAAGGCTGAGGGAAAGTTATAGACATTGGCCACACATGGAGTGTACTTGTCATTATGGGCTTTGTTGAGGTCTCCTCTGATGTAAGCGATGCACCACCACATAGAGGCCATGAAGAGCCAAGCCACTGTGTAGGTGAGGACGAAAATAAATAGATTCCAGCGCCATTTCAAATCTACGAGTGTTGTGAATAAGTCTGAGAGGTATCTGCTGGTTTCACCACCCAGGTTCCCATGCTGGACGTTACATCGCCCGTTCTTGTCCACGAACCGCTGCCTCTTCCTCTTTTTCTCTGGGGGCGGCTGATTGAATCCAGACCCGCTAGATGATGTGGTCACTACCTGATAATCGTCCCCAAATTTCTTTCGAAGTGCAGACATACTACGATGACAGCAGCGAAAGAAGTAACAAAGGATTTAATGATTTCTTTTAAAAAGTCAGGGTTGTAGTTGCTGCAGTAGTCAGTGTCCGTGCGCAATGTCTCCTAGAAATAAGGCGATAAAAGTGCGCTGTCTGGTCCCCCAGTTAGTCTTGCACTGTCCTTTTTTGCCACACACCGCTGTCGCTACACTCTACAGCCATGAAACATCAACAGTGTATGATTAGTTTACGAACCCCGAAGATAGAAGCCATATGAAAAAAGAGACGCACGGGATAAGGTATCCAAACGCGCCAGTCGCAGTCCAGATTTCACAGGTTTATCAGTTGCTGCGTCGAGGATTACTCATCGCCCGTGAAGGTTGGGGCTCTATCGACCTGTTCAAAAAGGTACACACGGAGTAAGTTTTCATGCGAAAGTTCACAATCCTCTGACACCAATATCTCTGCGTAATTATTCACTGGAAGCGGCTTCCAGGATATGAGGTTTCTGTGCGCTGTTGCGGCTGTGGTGATTATTCGGTTTCCAGTCCTTCCTTTGTGATCTGTACACATAAGAGATGAGCTGCACCCAAGCATGTGATTGTAAAATATAAAGAGCTGGAGGAAGAAGATCACTGTCCCACTGTCGTTATTTTTGGCTGCGCGCATCAACGCTGATTGTCAGGCTCCCTTCAGGCACCTATTCCGCTCGCTTAGTCGAATGTCGACTGGATTCTCATGGTTCAGCGATAGAGATCCACCAGATGCTCTTTTGGCTGCTTAGATTCTTCTTTCCCTTCGATTTCCCTGCGCAGCTCCTCTGTACTTCCAGGTTTCCAGTGATGCGCTCACTGTTGCCTAGTGGTACTACAAAGACAGACAATTTGTAGGAGGAGGAGAGAGGGTTTTCCTGATTTGACGTTATTTTTTCAAGTGATCAAATAAGTGAAGCTGCAGCTAAAATGTCACGAGGATTTTCATCTGATCGCACTGTATGCCACATTTTAGCCTCAAGAGAATGAACAGGCCTCTGGTTCTTTATAATAAAGCCAAATGTTATTGCTATGATAAAAAAAAGAGGAACTGTAAAGAACACAATTTTATACCTTTATCTCTGTGCTTCTAGTTTCAAAATACAGACCAGATATTTTTTTTAAATTTCCCTGCAGTAAAATCATTCTCTCATCTGTGGTGGACATTTATAAATGCACCATGTTTTCTGCTTGTTTTTTTTTGTTGTTTTTTTGGTCAACAGCCACTGACTGACCCCAAGTCCATCCCACGGGTGACTGCACCCACTTTATACTGTGAATGCCTCACATCTAGACAGTGTTAGTAGTTGTGCAGGAAAGCTGCTGACACTAACTGGAAACTGTATTAGATCTCAGGGGGACAACGAGCTGCAACCAGCTCAGAATTCACTCACATTACTGCGATCATGGCCACAGAGGAATACACCCACACCATAGCTACACAGGCTAACACACTGTCTGTCAAACACACATGAAGCTGGATGAGCAACACACCACCACCACCACCTCTCTTGTTTATCTCTGTGCACCCCTCTCCCCTCTCTCTCTCTTTCCATCTCCACCCAACATCATGATGAACCAGATCAGCCTATTCTGGCTATATTCTTCCCCGCTTAAAAATAAAATTATCAATAATCAAGACATAAATGATGACTGCGGCTTTAATATTCTCACAGCAACCACTTTTAGTTAGAGGCAACAAGGCACTGTGGAGATCAATGAAACTTCAATCATTCATCAATATCAGAAGATAAGTAAATAAATAAGGCCCCCAGTTGAAGCTCCCTACTTTTTATAGTCACACACAGTGTAGGTTTCCTTGCATACTGTATAGCATCACACACAGTCTCCTGCGGAAATGAAATAGATCCTCTTTTACACTCCTTTACACTCTATTGTCATGACACGCAGTATGTTGTTTTTTTTCTGGCTGAATATAATGTGTCTACAGTAGCCTTTTTAAACCGTTTTTGGATCCATTGTCTGAGCTCCCAGGTATCAATATGTTGTCGAGTCAGTCTGCATCCTGGTGAAATCTACCACTCCTATTACCCTGTAGCTCCCTGTGGTTTACCGCATATTTCATGTCCAGTCTGAGCCCAGCAAGCACTACTGTAGCTTCTAAAAACAGCACTAAGGCTTGACATAGCCGTTTCCAAATGAATGGTTGCATGGCAGCTCAGAGCGAGGTTGATGTGCCTCCAAGTGTTGTCTGTGAGGCTCTTTGATTCAGTCGTCCTGAGAGGGACAGCCAGGAAAAGATTTCCCCATCAGTCACAAGGCTGTCATAATTGCCAGGTGAACACGAGCCACGGCTTCTGCAGGAGTCTGCTTTTATAATGAGTGCAGGGGGACAAAGGGTCATCTACCAGGCATTGTGGCCCTCGTTAGGAGAAAAAGGATATTCACATATTTGCAGAGCAAAAATGAGGCTATTAGTTTGGACAGGCCAACAGTCAGCCAGCCAGCACCATGAGCTAGAAATTTTTAATTGCTGTATTTCCTAATTGAAACAAAAATGTTTCCACAACTGTTGTCTCAGTGTCTAGCCTGCATGTAAATGTAGGAAAAGCAATTAACTTCAGGATGCAGCGGTTTGTTTAATGACACAATCTCTCTGCATTACTTTCTTGTGTTCTTTTTAAGTTTTAAAGTTCAAATACTTATAACTTCAAATAATAACACACATACGTACACAATAACAACTTAAGGTGTCATTTTACTTCATCAGGACAATGTGGATGTGGTTTTATTCTGACCAACCGAACAATGCACCAACAGTCATCTGATTCTGAGTCAGATGTTGCACAGTAAGTAGGTGACTTTTTATGTCTCACCCACTTCAAACCGCTGAGAAGAGCACTGGGAAAAAAGGAAAACCAGAAATACCTCATGAAAAAGAAAAAGAAAATGTTCCAACCTTAGTAGAAAATTGTGTGATCATATGGATTACATCACTATAGGAAGAAGTTGATTTACATGTTTATTCTCAAAGAGATACAGTGGATACATTTATGCAATAAACCTGGTTACAAAAATTGATTATTATCACATTCTTTTCTTCAATTAACTTACAGGAGTTTCAAATAATAAGATCCAGTTTCCATGTGGAGGCATTTCAGGATCAGTAATAGTCAAAGGCACTATTACACATTATAGCATGTGGTGCAAAGAGAATGTCTCTTGAGTGATCACCCATAACGTGAACCATCCTTCAAAAAACCCCACATAAAAGTGTTCCTTATTCTGCTCTACACATAGGCTTTGTCACTGACAGCTTAATACAAGGGAGGTGAAGGCCTGGGCTTGTTCTTGTCACACACCAGGAGGCAGCGGATGTGACACTGCACGAAATTGAAATGTATGCAGATGAGTTCTTATCTTATAACACAGGTTTTGTAAAAGTTGCACATTTTGCTTTTACAAAGTAAAAACTGTTTTTTTTCAGCGACATCCCCAGAAAAAGGTTGCAGCTTTTCACACAATAAGACCCTATTTTCCATCACCATCATTAACCAGAGTGCTGTATATGGTTGGCACTTCTCCTCAAACTGTTGTTAGCCGGTGACCAGAAATACATTGCTCATCTTTTGTAACGCACTCCATAAAAATAGCCCGGACAAAACCTGATGGGCGGATGGGGATGGGATTGATTTATTAATCTAATCAGACCAATGTAGGACATGAGATGCATTTGTCCCCCTCTCTGAATCAGCTGGGATAGCTCTTGAGGTCCTTCTCTGAGATGATCGGCAAATCACTTCAGACAATCATCTCTAATTTTCCATCTTCCTTTATAATCTCTACAATCAGAGAGAGCAGGGGAAAAACCACCTGAGCTTTGATGTCGATGGATTTCTCCTTCCATTTTCCCATCACAAATGTATGACTTCCTCGCTAAAAAGTCTCTTTAATCTTATTTTGCTGCTACAATATTGATTTTCTTATTTCAACCAAACAATTCTCTTCCCAAGAAAGACACGCGCTACGACTTTCTTCCTGCAACGATAAGGTTTTAACATGATCTGAGCTATGGATGTTGAGGCTCTAACAGGCTCCCCCCTCATGCTTGGCATGTAATGTGAAACCATGTGGTGAATGAGCAGCATCTCTAAACCAGTGATTCCATGGGGTGCAGCAACTGGGTCAAAATATGGAGGTTTCAAGGGACGTATGAGATTATGAGCATGTTGTGGTAATCAAATGACATCACCGCTGTTTATGAGTGATGGGGAAAGAAGAAGCAGCATTTAACCAAAAAACTGAACCGTCTGTGGCGGCAAAATAGTCAGACAAAATCCTTGTACTCTTATAAAGCAAATGGGAATATTGTTCTGGTGCAGTCCGTTGAATTTTCAATCCCCCGCTATTTTTACTGTGGTCAAAAATAGCACTGAACTGGAGTGTGTTGTGTGGAAGAGCTCCTGGAGAAAGATGATTGATTGCTATACAATTACAACTGAAAGCAGCACGGCTTTTACTTCTAATCACTGCATTTGTTGCTAAAAGAAGATTATCACATAGGAGAAGCTTGTTAGAGCCACTTTCTCCCTGCAAATCAATAAAAATTACCAAGAGATTGCAGGCAAACCTCAGAAATGTCTTGAATACCTCGGCTGGCTGTGCACACTAGAAGACAGGTACTGTATGTTATTCTGTGTTTGTGTGTGGGTGTGTGCCTCCTGTGGCAGTGGATCTGACCCCCACTGAGATAGTGGCCTCAAACCATGTCTAATTAAAGCTGCTTTTCAATGTAGGCGCTCTGGAACTTCAGGTCCCCTCAACAATTAAGTGTAGGATTTTTCCACTGGTCCTGAGCGAAAAGAAAGGGCACATCTAGGGGTTTGATGATTTCCCCCCCCCCTTACACACACACACACACACACACACACACACCCTGCCTCTATCCATTATTGGATTCACTTAGTTGATGGAACACCATATATCGAGCAGGGAGAGATAGAAAGTCTGGAATACAATCAAGCACACCGGAAGCACCTGAAGAAATAGGGCAGAAAATGTATGGCATTGTATTTGAAGTCAAGGCACGAATGTGTTATGAGCTTCATGTCACAGTGGTGAAATGGAAAGAGGTTAGAGAGACAATGACATAACCGGGAGGTAAGAGGTTCGATTCCTGCTGCTGTGTCCTTGAAAAGTGGCCTGAATAAAAGTATCAGAGAAGGTTAAAAAAAGAAAAGAAAAAGAAACGTTTATGTTTTCACATTGCCTGGATTTATACAAGTAACACAGATGAACCTTTCATTTAAAATGTTATCTCCCGTAAACTTGTCTTTCAATCATTTATAGATGCAAAAATTCAAACAAAGAAATTAGAGAAAAATATAATATAAAATATAAAAATATATAGAGAAATATTGATAACGTTCAGATTAGGCTACTGTTACTACTCAATGACTGACACTCAAATTAGTCGGTAAAAATGACAGTATTTGTCTTTTGTTTATAGCATCATGGCTGTATGCCCAGTCTGCAGCAGTACTCTGTACCAATGGCCTCTGAGCTAGCACTGTTGTACTATTCCCCAATTCTGCTTCTAAGTGATCTGACTGATCACGTGGCACAGAAAATATAATTATCACCTGCAGCTGTTCTGGTTTATCTTCATTTTCAGAATTTATGTTTCCAGAGCTGTCCAATATCTCAGAGTCTGCACCATCATGTTACTGTCACTGGTGGAAAGTAACTAAGTACATTTACTGAAGTACTGCAATTAAAAGATATCTTAAAGTTGTTTACTTGACTATTACCAATTGAATGGTACTTAATTTCTACTCCATTACATTACTAATACTTAAAATAAAGGATATAATTTTTTTTTAAACAATTTGACAGCTGAAGTTACTAGCTACTTTTCAAAATAAGGTGTAAAATATAACAAATATTATTCGTATATAACAAAAACATAGCAAAAAAAAAGCCTTTTGCCAAGGCCAAGAGAGCTCAAATTATGGACTATTTTGCAGAAAGCAAAAAATAGAAGAAATTGTGTGGCAGAAGTTTCTTTTTTCTTCTTTTAACCATCTCAGTAATCAATTGATTTATCTTGTGACCATTTGGAGGAGGACCAAGCCTTAGCTTGGGAACCTCTGGACTAAACTAACTGTAACTGGACCAGCTGCAAGAGAACAATGTCACTTACATATGGAGTGATGGATTTGCATTAATGGTGCAATAATGCATATATATAAAAATGCTCTCGCCCAAAGTCAGCTGGGATAGGCTCCAGCCCCCCGCGACCCTATACAGGATAAGCAGTTACAGAAAATGAATGAATAAAAGAATATAAAAATGTCAAAAGGTCCAAGTACTTTATACTTAATTTACTTAGAAATTATAGGTATATTTGGCTGGTAAAACGTAAGTATTTTTTATTCAATTACACTTTTAAATGTAGCACTTATACTTGTAATGTAGTAGTTTGTAACATTGTTCTGATAATTTTACCCAATATTTGAGTACTTCCTCCAACACTGGCTGCCACATTATAAAGCAACATAAAGATTAAGATTCTAAAGATTTTTATTACTGAAGCGAAACAGGAGAACAAGATTAATTGCTCTTAAATACCTCGGATTTCTAAAGAACGTTTTGGAGGAAAACAACAGAAACACAAGGAAATTGTTCAAATGCATAGCTAGACGAATAACTTAAGGGCCTAACTGAATAAAATGAGAGAATTAGACAGCTTTACGGTCCTTGGTCTCCAAAGACACAGTTCTACATTTCCTGAGCCTAATGAGTCCATGCTTTATATAGATGAAAAGTATTCAGCTGCCACAGTGAGAAGTTCTGATCATGTACTACAGTACCTTCAAGAGCCACAGTGAGCCACAGATAAGGCTCCATTAGAGCTGGTATTTTAAAGCATCTCATCCCTTAATGGACTCCTCTGACCCAGCCACAGACCCACTATCTTATCCTCACAAGCCCAGTTAACCAGCCTGGGTTTGGCTGACAGGAGGTGTGAGACTGTCTGAAACCACAGTCAAGACCCCTGCTGAGATTGTGGTGAGGTGCTGACTCGTTGTCAGCTCCACAACAACAACTGTTAATACCCCTGCAGTAAGATACCTTGGAGAGGTTTACAAAATATTTATTAAAAAAGGCAAAGTGAGGGGAAATATATGCAGTAAGAGTGTGAGTTATTAAAAAGGGAATACTTTCCCCTATGTCCTGTAGAACGGAAACTTCTTTTCTGCATTTATCATCATGTGCCATAAACTGAAGAACTGCAGTTTTTCACTTTGACTGCAGCGATTATGAGTCCTAATAATAATAATAATAATATTGTATTAGGCATCTACAGCACACATTATGGGAACTATGCTATTAATCACGTATGAACTTTAAATATGAAGCTACAAGAAGGAGCTAGTTAGCTTAGCTTAGCATGAAGATTGGAAGTAGCGAGACAAAGGTAGCACATTGTTTTCACACTTTGGTTTTCGTACAGATAAAACAAACAGAGCTACAGGCTAGGTGCTTCCCCCTCTTTATGCTAAGCTAAGACAACTAGTTGTGGCTTGTAGTGCCATATTTAGCCACGCAAATGGTAGGATCTTTTCATCTAACTACGGGCAAGACAGTATTTCCCAAATGTCAAAGTATTCCTTTAATAAATCAATCATAATAATAAAGTTTGAATTTTACGAATAATGATGAATGGCTTCAAGCAAATATGATGCAAAAAAGAAAAATGCAGCAAAGACATTTGCTCAAATGAGTTACTGTAATTATTATTATTGTTTATATCTACATCACTGTGTAAACTGAATATCTTTTATTTTGGACTTGACTTTTGACCAGACAAAATAACTAATCGCAGATGACATCATGTGCTCTGGAAAATTGCTGGCTTTCTTTCTTTTTTTGTGCTAGAATAAATAATATTTTGGTCGAAATAAAGATAAATAAAATCAGTAGTGAAAGTCATCGTTATTTCAACCATTCAACATTCACAACTCTAATTGTCAATTGAATATTCCCTGTTCCCCATTTCCCTCTTTTGACCCCTCTAGCTATCCCCTTTTCTGTGACCCACTCAGCAAGAACCGTTTTGCCTTTCATTCTAACAAAGCCAGTCGCCTGAAAGGTCAAGCCTTCCTGGCTTAAATATTTTGAATAATGAGCCATGTCAGAGGTACATTCATAAACTGAACCTTCATTAGCTGATGATGACAGGTGTCTTTTCAGAAACTAAAGAAAGGGGGAGGTAGTATCCATCACCATGTTGTTCTTTTTGCATCCTGTTGTACAAACTGTCCACAGTCACCATTGAAAAGAGGCTGCAATTAAGCACATTAAAAGCCCACAAACAGAAGCCTGGTAAAGAGATGTACAGTGGTCTTAAAAGCTTCAATAACAAGGTTTATTTAACAACCGATGTATTGGTGTGATGTGTTATTATTCACATTTTTATCAGTCGCTTGACAGTGGAATTAATGCTAAATGTATGCTCAGTCAAAGTAGTTGGTTTTTTTTTTCTTCTACAAAAAAGGCAAAATGTACAAACAGGTAACATCACTTTGCAACCAGTACATTGAAACATTACATTCCTATTTTAACACCATGCACTTTAAGATAATGAAAAACAATAAATGTGTGTGCATAATGTGGAAGAGGTGATTGAATTTTAGTCTGAATGCCGAGTAGGCACTTGACAATGATTCAGTGTTCAAGCAGCATTGATAGTATTTCACCATTAGTTGCTCCCTCATGTATACTCGCCTAAGGTCCTTTAGGTAGTCTGAGAATTGGTTTTGTGGGGCTGATGATGATTTCCAAAACACACTGCAATTTAAAAGCCCAAGGTAAGCACTGTTTTTTATTACCACGATTCCAAATAAAACACTGCAATACCTCTTCATCTTTTTACTATTCAGTGTCTTTTCTCTCTGAGGAGTGTTCAAGTTTTATAGCATCTTAGAAAAATAATTTGTTCTGTATGTACAACAACAGTGATGACAGAAACATGTTAACAGCAGTACGTACAAACACACCTTGATTAACGATGCAATGACAAGTACCTGTCGCATATGCATGTGTGATGGGTGAATATTGATATCGTACCGAACCATGATTTTACTGTAGATATGACAATTATTTGATATCAATATGCAGTAGTATGTTTTATTCCAAATGAAAAAATACTTAAGATTCTCCTTTTTCCATACATAATCATATCAGTCATCTAAAAAAACAGTGAACAAAATACCAACAACATTCTAAAGGCACACGTCACTATTTAAATCCAAGACTTCATGATTTCTTTAGAAGCAGGAATCGGATAAAGGTGATGTGTTTTTTAGTAACGACACTCTAAGATAGCCGTAATAATGGTGCACTTATCATGTCAGAATACAGTCATTATCATTTAGGGAAAACTCTTACATTCATTTAAAATCTATGATATCTACTCAGAGCAGAGTCTCGATTACTTTCTTGTTATTTCCCTTGCAGCCACTTCTTTCGTTTCTCCAAACAGCCTGTTATAAATACGCTTCCGTAAAGTACGTCGATACCAAGAGCTGCCTCACATTCTCATCAGCACCATACGTGCTGAAATTCCTGTTTCACCAGTAGGGAGCATTATGTGATCAATCAAGACAATTTTCTTGTCTTGCAGTCTTTTCATTTTTTAGATGATGGTTTTACAATCTTCAGCTTCTCATTTTTTTCTCTCCAAAAAACTAGAACAATCCACATTAACAGCTAGAGCCCAACCAATAAATCATCTGATATTAGCTTATGGCAGATATACAGCACCAGTCAAACGTTTGGACACACTTTCCCATTCAAGTGAATGTGTATGTGTATAGTTACCAATATTTGAGAATTTGTCTCACTGAATTGGCAAAGATATGCTTGAGGTGATTTGGTGTCTCGCTTACATTGATCAGAGAGCAGTGATGAGTCAAATTGTTTGGTACATATTTTGTTTACAATACTTTGTTAAGCAAATTCTAAAGATCCTTATGACATATTTGAGTTACTTACTTATGTTTAAGTCAAATTGAAATAAGAAGTTAGTCAGTATGTTAGCCCATCTTGAATCACAGGTAGATAAAAAAAAGCCCCTCTTGCACAGCCTGTTTAAGGCGGGAAAGGAACGGCCCTCCCATTCTGTATAAACGCTGTGAGGACATGTTGGGAGCGTCTGCGTTGCCTGAAGATTTAAAAAGCTGCTAGGAGCTAACTCAAAGAGGAAAATCAACCGAAAACATCTTCAAAAATGGAGAGACAACACACGTCTGAGAGCTCCTTACCCTCCAAGCAGACGACGAGATCACCCGCCATGCAACAGGGAAGATAAGCGATTGTTGCTGAAATGTTATTTCATCATTTTACAAAGCGATGCTCGATACATTTGTAAAACCTCACACTAGACGCTGATGATGCTGTGTTATATATACTTCTGGGTCCTCCATGTTGGATGCTGTAAAGCATAAATGAGCAATTTGTAAGATATGGCCTGAAGTCTGGTTTGGAACATTCAAAAAATGAACTTATATTATTATCAGAAGAAGCAACATTGATGTCACATATGTATTGTTTAACAGATATATCTGGTAAAGTTAGCGTAAACGAAGCTCTTAGAGTTTAGTCTAATATGTAAACAAAAGAAACTCACAAAATCGGCATCGGCTTCACACGTTCAGTATTGGTCAGGCTCTATTTACTACATTACTTCCTTGTTATTTGAATGTCGCTCAGACACTAAAATGAAAACAATGTTAGCAGAAGTGATGACAACAGCCTTGTTTTAAAGATTTTACCAACAGTGGAAACCAATTCACTGCATGTACTGTACACAGGGAGGTCATTTATGGTGCAGACCATCACAGATGTGCCTTGGAATATTCTTGTTATTGATGCTCTTCTCTCTGTCTAAACACCAAAAGGTCCACAAAGCCACAGCTCGTCATGTCGCGACTGATGTACCCTTTCTCAAACGTGTGGCGAGCTGTAAAAGGAGACACCTCGGTAACAGAAGATAAACCGCTGCTGCCAGGATCTCTGTATTTGCTGGCCAGGCCGACACAGAAAGAGGGGTATGATGTGCGTGATAAGAGCCAGCTGGCGAGGGGGTGTGGAGGGCCAGGACGGGTTCGGATGAGAGTCGCAGGGGGAAGAGGTGAGGTGAGGGATCAGACGCTCAGGGTCATGTTACGGAGCAGCCACTGTTGAGAGCGGCTGTTGTTGCAGTCTCTCAGGGTGGGCACCATCTTGTCCTCCTCAGACGGCATGTCCAAACACTGGTTGCTGTTCACATGCAGCAAAGTGAGTCGCTGGAGAGAGGAGGACAAAAACATGGTGTAAAAACCTACATATGGATGTACAAACACAAATAAATCAGCGCTCGTGTGTTCTCTCCATTTTGATAGATATTTAGTGTTTAAGTTTTGCAGATGCAGTTTCCTCCAACCTGCCTCATCGACTGTACTTCAATCCCTCTGTTGAGTAAGTTGAATCCACCTGGATGACCTTTACAGAAACACTTCAACTACTGATTTCCCACGTTACAAAAGAAAAAAAACAACCTCTTGACCCAGACCTGAGCTTATTGCTCTCAGCAACTGCAGTTGAAGCATGAAAAAAACAACAACAGGAACATGAAGAGAGCAGGATGTTGTAGTGTAGAAAAAGTGAGAGTCTTAGCCCTTGTATAACACCATGTGCACCGAGGCTGCTCAGACATCTGAGGCTCGTGTTAGTGTGGAGACTGGCCACCTGGTGTACACTGAGTTCATTATTCACTCCTCTTCTAGCTCTGTTTTGCTTTCCACCAGTTCCAGATGAAAAATATCTGCGGTTTCAGCTGCTAAATACTCTACTATATTCACAAGGTGGTCAAAAACTCTGTTGCAGAAAAGAAAACCAAAACGATGCACTAAAAGACACTAGAAATCTCCATTGAGCTGCAGCCTCAGGTGCTACATATCTTTAGGTTTGTCCCTATGAAACAGATGTGCTCATGATTTATTCTTAGCTAAAAAAAAATAGTATTTATTAAAACAACCCATTTTGCTCATAAAGATTTTATCATGAAGTTTGTTAAAATGACTTTGTGATCCACGATATTATTGCATCAATATTATCTCATTCAACACCATGCAAACTATGGACTTTACTTGTGTAACAATAGTGACACCGCCCAGTGGGCTTTAATCAGTATATGTACAATTATGAACAGACACCTAAATGCTAATATTTGTAAATATTAGCACGATAGTAATTATGAGCAGTAAGTTCTTCTTGGATTAGGAATGATGTAATGCTCACTTCACCTAAATGAAAGGTTAGAAGATAATAAGGTAAGGTTGCGGCACAGCTTACAATTAAAAAAACAATGAACGGCTACTAGTGTTCCTGGTTGTCTGGAGAATGCAGCATGTGGAGGATGTGAAGCGAAAATAATTCTCTTGATAAATGCAAAATTTGGCTCATTGAAGGTACAAGAGGAAAAATTACACACAAGTAATTTCTTGAATCAAGAACCAAATATTTGTACAGGGTCAAATCATTTTACATTTCACTAGTATACATCTTTTTTAGATCAATGAGACTGAAAAACTATCAGAGGCACAGGAGTAAATATGCAATTAATGATGGATGAATTCCATTTAGTTGCTTCAGTTTCAGGGACCTGGTACCACAAGAATATCATTAATAATTTATGGATTTGGAATTGACCATCTCAGATCCTGGAAGTATTTTTAATACTTTATAAGATTTAGAATGTAATGTTTTGACCTCTGAAACACTCCTGTTTTTTGTTTTTTAGAGTCTACCCTCCAAAATACACAGAAAAATATGCCCCCAAAAGTCCTGAATGTGTACTAGTCCATCACATAATCCAGTGCTTTCAAAATGTCCAGACTGGAAAAGCACACCTGTTGCGATGAGCTGAACTCAACAACCATCTGAGCATGTAGGACAGAAATCCTCCATGGCTCTAGAGATCCAGAGATAACACCCCCCACTAACAACTGCAAGGGAGCTTTCAATGGCCTTGATTAACCATTTATGTTCATTCCCTCTGAAGTAACACACTTCCGCAATTTTGTTCCTCACTTGAGTTGCATTTCTGGCCCTAATGATCACATGCAGAGAAGAAGAGAAGCCGGCGTTGGTTTGTGAGGAGAAGCAGAGCCTGTGATGAGCAAAACAATGCCACGAGACAGAAAAAATGAAACCGTATGTATGTTAGATAAGTTGTAATGCATGTCAACGGAAAGATTTTTAAAAGAATAAAAGCAACATAATACAATAACCCCAGTTTCACCCATTATCTTGGGGGCATTTTAAAACTAAAACCTACAGTTCATGTGAAAAGAAAACACACGTAAACAATGAAAAATAACAGCGTGGCATGATTTATCTAAGGGTTGAAGCATAATCCTTCATTATAACAACATTGTGCTTCAACTGTTGACAGAGGACACTCAGACTAATGAGCACGCAGAGACACTCACGCCATGTTTGATCGTAGGCTATAAAAACACAAGGGCCTGACATGTACTGCTTGGATACAATGAAGTACACACTCACAAACACACATGCATTTCTTGAAGTACACATCGCAGTCTGCCCTACAGGCACATTTGTTCAAACAGAGCAAAAACAAAGAGAGCAGGTGGCGTTCAACCTCACGCACCTGTCAAAGAACTAAAAGGAGCGATACAAAAACTTCGTACCAGAGAAATGTTACTTATCTTGGGTAACTGACAAATGGATTCATTTTTTTTAACAGCAGCAACAACTCAGACAAAGGGAGAGTTCTTCCTGAACACTATAAAAGATAATCAGAAAAGTTAAAAAGTTAAATTTGTTTGTAGAATGTGCAAGTCACAAGCAGTATAATAAAAAAAAAACACTTCTCTCCAAAGTGGTGGAAGATCCACATTGCCTTAATTTAAAGATATGATCAATAAATCACGAGAACCTGTCTTAGACAATTATGAGAACGGTATTTTTTCTTCTTTAATTCAAAGATCCAAACCTGCTCTTGTGGTAAAGATGACAGACGAGGACAGCAGCGGTGGAGGGGAGAAAAGCCGTTTCACATTTAATGAAAATACTAGAAATCTGGAGGTTGTGTCCTTTGCTCATAATTATTTCACACCTCCTTTGGGGCATAGAATACTCCCATCTCAGCCTCCCAGCAAGTCATCCTGTGTCTATGGTGCAAGTCGCTGAGTGTGTGCACAGCTGAGACCAGCTAATTAAATGAGGATGGTTTCAAATTCAAAGTCCCACTTCAGGAAAATATCCTCTTTATCACCGAGCAGCAAGCTGGACTTGCTGAAAGGTGCAAGAATTCCTGTTTGATGTGATCTTGTGTTCTGGGAGAAGATCTAAAGGGCTGAACTGCTTTTGTGGAAAATGCAACAACATTCCTTGTGTGTCAGGAAAAAGAGTCTCATATGCTCTAATGGTGTACTGTAGGTGCTTTTGTCTTGTGCTGGCTATGCCACGAGGACCTCTGAGCATGAACAACAAATCAGGCCATCTAACAGCAGGTCATTTTACTGCCGCAACTCTGACACACACCAGCAGCCCTGGGAGCTCCTTGCCCAATTTACCCAGCTTGGACACAAATACTGTGGCATGCTACAGGGAAATTGCTCTTTAGCTTTTTGAGAAAAACAACAATGCACGACTCTGAGGTGCAAACATATAACTCAGCAGAACAGAATTGGCTACAGAGGAAATTACAGAAACCGGAAAAAATAACCGTCAAATAAGAGACAAAAAAAATTCCTTTAAAAAAATATGTAAATAAGAACGCTGAGTGATGAAAAGCAGTGATTTGAATTGAGATTCATTGCTTTGGCAACATGGTACACAGTGTGCACAGCTGCTTGAGGCCAAGAGAAGAGTGGCCTGAGAGGCCAGGGCCATGAAAGGCCGGTTCAAAATGAAGGATCACTTCAAAAGAACAAGTAAACAATGGCAAGCCCATTTCAATAAGCCCTGCATGTGGATAATCACCTTAAAATAAACACGTCCTCCTCCATCTCAGGAATCACTCACCTGGCAGTCCACATGGCTGCCGGTGAATTTCCTCATCAAAATAAAATATGTTAGAAAATAAATGTCAAATGAGATCTAATTTAGCATGAAGACTGGCTAAAGGTCTTGCAGACAGCATCATGTGCGCAGTGTCATCTTTATGGGACATCTGTCATTGTTCGATGTGCCTCTGTCCTGTCGTCATGCGTTCCCCCTGAAAGGTCATTGGTAAAAGCTACTTAGTGCTTCCTAAAACAATTTGCATACATATTCTGGCTAATACCTGGAGGATCAACATCATAGCGACAAGCTCTGCATTCATCCGCTCTCACTGATAAAAACAAGAGAAATAAAAAACACAGTGACGAGCTACACAAACCAAAAAGGTTAAACAACTCTACTTCAAGTTCTAACCATATAACGACAGACTACATCTCTGAGAAGCAGCTACAACGACCACCAGCTTCTACTCTAACCCTAATTTGTACAAACCTGCTCACCTCAGGCCCTACAGCGGACGGAGCTTAGAGAAAATAATCAGTGGGACTGAAGTAGAGGCGTCTAGCAACCGCCAGACTTGTGTAGTTGTGGAGGATCCAGTTCTGCTTGGGACTGTTGTTACAGTATTCCACAGTGGGGCCGTAGGTGCCGTCCTCCAGACGGCTGATGGTCAGACATGATTGGGTAATGATGTGTAGGAAGGTGTTCTTCTGCGGTCAGCCAGGAGTGAAAGGAACAGATGGTGGCGAAGGTAAGTCTGAGATTCATCACTTATGGTTAAATCAATCCATCTGTTGTTCACAGCCAACCTTTTTTTTTTTTTTTTTATGAGGTGATTTTTCAATAACAAACCAATAGAATAGATTGTTGTTTATTTTAAGTGTTTATATGGACCCAAACAGCTGAACCTTAAATAAAATGTCATCAGTTTCACAAAATGAAACGTCTTTAAATTAATAAATAAATAATAAAGCCACAGCCAGAAATTTAAAAAACATTTGAGCAGAATTTCTCTTGAGACGATTACCTAATCAATAATCTCTACAACATGAAAACAAAATTCCCATGTATTCCACAAAATGAATACGGATGGACATTTTTATGAAGGGGGGGATAAAAATTAATAGCGTTGAGGTTGTTGTTTGGAGAAAATAGGCATCTCTTGAGGATCTGATTAATTGCAAAGATCATTTTATCTTTTTTTATATTATACAGACTAAAAATGTATTAATCTATTGTGGAAATAATTGGCAGATTAACCGATAATAAAACGACTCGCTGGTGGCAGGACTCGAGCGAACAAAGGATATTTCTGGCTGAAACAGCAGAGCAGATGAAAAAGGCGGCAGGCTGTTTGTCACAGTTATGAATGAATGCAGCAGGAATATGATAAAGTCAGGAATTCCTGTGAAAGTGAAACGGATGACCAGATGAAATGTTAATGGTGCTCTAGTCCAGGAATCAGCCCGTCTGTCACACTTGTGCTAAAAATAACCTCGGCCACCATCAGCGGTGAAACCCCAATGCTGTTTGCAACAGAGACCAGTCCTCTTCTCTTCATTTATGAATTATTCAATTCTTTCATTTTTAAGAATGCAGCCAGAGAACAAAGTGTAATGAAAGGATTTCTCCTTGGGTTTGTTCTGTGCTTGAAGGAAGGGCCTCCAGGCTTCCACAACTTGTCATATCTCCATGTCAACGATAGGACATCTCAGTCACTGACAGTTGACTGAGTATTCACTGCAGTGTTTTATAACCCTCTCATAGTGGAATTAAAAAAAAATTGTTAATATCAAAAATGCTTTTTGAGTTGTATAATCAACAATGTACTTTGAGTTTTGGGGAGAATATTTTTGTTCTCCTATGAGATTCAAACTGTCTGCTTTCTATTTAAGAGCCAGCATCATATTTGAGTACATTTGATTGAATACTGAAATTGTAAGAATATTAAAGCCTGCACAACCAGGATTATTAAGTCAAATGAGCTTTTGCTTTGTCGTTTATTTAATCTTTTTTGGGGGGGGTTTTGTAAGTTGTGTAAATTCAATAGTGTCTTGGCTAAGTGTGCCTGTACTATACTATACCACAAAACATAAAACACCTTAGGGTTACGCTAATTGTTTTTAATCTCATCGCTGTTTGTTTTGATTTGTAAAATATCAAATTAGCTTTATTTTTATAGACTGCCTTCAAGTTTCAAACATGTATTGTATACATTTATGAACAGTTTGTGTCTTAAGTGACAGATTTATGTTGACTGTGAGCAAAATTTGTTTACATCATTCATTCCATTGCGGTTAGGTTAAATAACAGACTACATAACACCTGTGCATGTAATGCAACACAGCTCAATGACACCATAAACTGCAGCCTCCAATGACCAATCAACAGATCTCTAAAAATGTTTGCACATTAAAACCTTCATGCAGGTACACGTTTTCGTATTTATGTATGTTTAAGTGTTTTAAAAAAACAATAGGATCATTCATCGCTTCATTTCTCTACCAAAAAGACTCCAACTCACATTGAGATGTAAACGATCTGCACTAATAACTATTTACACTTGACAGTCTACACAGCATCACAGGATATCACAAAACTGGAGACACAGGACTCAAACTACGGGGCAATTTTCCTGAGTGATGACCTGGAAAACTTACCTCAAAATCATATTCCCACTTGCCAACAAACTATGTGAAAAAACAGAACATGAGAGGAGAGACGCAGCTGCTGGGCAGAAAAAGCAGCTCAGCGTTTGTGCTGTTCAAAAAACTGACATAGAGCGCCATCTGCTGGAGGCAAACAGCAACGCAATTCCCACTTTGCACTACTCATATCTGTGCACCCAATGTGCAGCAATCACCTCATGACACAGATGAAATCAGAACGAGTCAGCATTTCATCGATGTCATCGTCAACACATCAGTCATCAGGAGGGAAGAATCCCTGCCTGCAATAACAGCCTGGTTATGAAATATTTGGCTACTTTGTGAACATAACATCGTACCTCAGCATCGTACTCAAACATCTGATTGCCCTTCATGTGATGACACTTGAGCATGACGATTGGTCCGTTGAGGCGGGAGACGTCCAGACAAAGGTCATCTGTTCTGATTTCTTTATCCGCTGTGTATGAGAACACCTGGAAACAAGATATCTCACTCAGAACATGAAAAACAGCGAGATTATTATTATAAAAACATTATTCATCATTTTGCATTCAAGAAATGCAAACTATGATTGTGTCAGAGAGTGAAAAGATACGTGCACATATTCATTTTTTGTTTTATTTTCATTAACAAGTATTTTCCTTAATGATTTGTGTTGTGGGCTTGTCAGCCGGGGCTTTCTACAGACACAATATTGTACTATTGTACGATTGTATCCTTTGTATGTTTTCCTACAGTATATCTATTGGATTACATTGAGATTCTGTCTCATATAGTACAGCTATACACAATACTTTATAAAGAGAGCAGTAAGGATATAAGGAACAATAATTTGACCATAAATACCCAAAATATCAAAAGACACTTCTCCTAAATTCAACTTGTAACCATGGAAATGAAAAAAGTAAAAACAAAGAAAGTCCCAAAATAGCAAAAAGGCACCACTTCAGTACTTGGTTGGTGTGTGTATAAAGTTTCATGAAAAAATATTACACAGTTATGCACCAGAGGCAAAATGTGATGGACAGACAGATGGTGGAACCCATCACTTCATTCATAGCAGGGGATAATAACATCCTTGGCATGAAACTTCTTAAAATGCCAAAGACTTATCAATGAACCAAATCAACAACGAATGAGAAAGAAAAAGCGACAACTCTAACCTGAATTGTGTTGAAAATATGTTGATTGACTTAAAACTTTATATCCAACCTGCTTGAGCAGAAGATTTCATGTATACACATTAAAGAAGAATCAAAGGTTTGCAGGTTCACTGTTGATTCTAACGAGATTCATTTACAGCACATAAAATATTAATGATCATATCACATTGTGTGTAGAGTGTGTATATGTAAATCTGTTCTTTTGACCTCACCTGGTTTCCACCCATGCCATGACAGTTGAAAAAGCCAACTTTCTCGTTCTCCTTTCTTCCCATGTTGTCCACACACTGGTTGGTCTCAACATTTCTGATCTACAGGCAGAAAATAGAAGAATTACTAAAACTCTAATCTGAAAATATCCGTCTATCCCTGAATTGGCTCATTTCATGGCCATATATATATTTTTAATACAGACAAACCTTTGCAAATCTTGTATTTCAACATTTATTTTGAAGGTTTACAAAACAAACCTAAGCAATCACTTCCTTGAGTTTAGAATTTAAATTCACAATGTGTTAGAGTGTATTTTAAACATGCCAAGGTATAATAAACATAATGTATCTACAACTTAACAGTACTCTGCATCTAAAAAAATGATTAATCTTTTCTACACTCTTGTTTTTCATTTTCTTTCTTAATTTTCAGCTGCTGTTTCAGTATCCAGGGATCTTTTACCATGATTATTACATTCAGATTTCGGATTTATTTTATAATTATGTTTCACATAACACTGAAACAATTAATGATGGCTTAGTTTATTGACAGAAAATTAATTGGCAACTAATTTGAAAATCAGTTTAAAGTAGTTAGACTTTTATGTGTATCATCTGCTTCCACCTTTTTCTTTACCATGTATGATAGTGAACTAAATATCTTGGACAGTTTGTCGTACAAACAAGAAATTGTAAGCATTTGTAAATATTGTACATTTTATAGACAAAATGATTATGTGACTGAGGAACTGATTAATCAATAATGCAAACAAACGTCAGTAGCAACCGTAGTTTTACAAATGTTAACCTGACCAGCTTTAATTTAACCAACCTAATGATAACAGCTTGCTGTTTAAATGTCTTATCAAACACAAGTCAAAGCCTATGTGTTGTAGAGGCCTGCTTTACATAAAAATTAAATGACAGGCAAAACTAACAGGTACAGCTGTCTCCCATTGATGAGTCATTTCTGATTTGTTTCTCCATTAATCGATTAGTAGATCAAAAGGATACATTTTAACTGGCAACTATTTTGTTACTTGAATAATCCTTTCAGTTGTTTGATAAGAAAAGAATTCTGAAATTTTGCATAAAAATGCAGTATCACATACTGTAAACTGAATATCTTTGTGCTCTGGACCGCTGTTTGGACAAAATAAGATGTTTTAAGATGCCACCTTGAAATTCAAAGGGCATTTTTCACTATTTTAGACATTTTATCAGCAAAATGATTAATCAGCAGATTAGTCAATGATGTTAATAAATTATATCATAAGTTGAATAAAAATAGCTACGAATTACTGCCTTAAAAATCATGTAGATCTACGTTATATATAATAGATAAAAGTTAAATGATTTAATCTAAATTCCACTCATTATCTTCACTTTTAAAGCTGAAACGGAGACCTGATGTGACGGCACAGCATGAGAAATCCCTAACATCACAGCATCTACTGACATCTCAGCCCTCTAATGAACTCACATGTCCGCAGAGCTAAAGCGGAGCTGGCTCTTTATGCTGCCTAAGCAACTTATTATGCCTGTCATGCACTAACAGCACGTTCATAATTAAGTGATATAAAACCTAATGGTTGCAGCTGTTAAAAACCGACTGTCTGTTATGGAGGAAGAGGTTCAGTCAGGAGAGGTCTGGTTGAGAGGAAGATTGGCTAAAGAGAGAGAGACCCAGCTTGTCCTGCAATACAGCAGAGCATGATCAAAAAAAAAAATCCTCTCATCCTCAGCTGTATGAATGCCGGAAGATTACAAGCTCATTTCACCATGAGTTATTCTGCTGATATTAGCTTTTAAATAGCTTCGTTCTATCACACAGACAGCACACTGCATGTTAGCACTGCCTTTTCCCCTGCTGCACTCCCATCGACAGAGCAATGACCCTCAAGAGGCAAATTCAGGTCACTCCTTTTTTTTCCCCGTGTGACGGGAATCTAACTATTAAAAATAACTTGAACTTCTATTATATCGAGAACGTGCTCGAGAACACTTTGTAAGTTTGTTTGTTTGTTGGTAAACACAGGGTGTTTGCAAATTATTGCATTCTGTTCAAATGTACTTTTTGGCAAATTCTATTTGCACCCAAGACCAACCATGCTATTTGCTCCTGTGGTGGGATTAGCCAAGGCAACAGGAAAAAACGTGGAACTGAGAAGCGATGTAAGGGACCCAGGTGTAAAGAGCCAAAGAGCTGCAGGTTGACTATTCTGACCTGGGTGCAAACAGACACTCGGTTACGTTTTACACAGAGTTACTACAACTTTGAAGGAATAAGGGTTGTGGTATCTAAAAGAACTGCCTCATATATTACATGTTTGCCTTTTAAAGGAATTAGCTGATGAAATATATCTCAAACTTTTCTGATTTTTGGAAGCAGGAATAAATAATTCAATGCACAAAAAGCTGGTTAACAATTTAAAAAACCTTTCTGAGTGACATTCTGACTGACACATGCGCTTTTTTCTTTTTTGAAATTCATTTCATATACATGAGCCTTCATGTCAAGAGATACGGTTTACACGTAATTGATACTTAAATTTGGGTGTCATAAAGCAATATGGCAGTATTCAAATCACATTGTCAAAGAATGTGTCAAAGTCTTTAAAAGAAACATCAACATAGAACATCACGCTGCCTCGTTAAGATCATTTGACAAAGTGAAGTGCTGGTCAAAGACATTTGTGAATCATTTTCTTCATTGTCCATCATAGGACCGTTGCAAAAGGTAAGGTTACACTTTGCATATGATGAGGATTTTTATGAAAAATAAGGATCTTGGAGGTCGGTAATACAGGTGGAGCCAAAATTGGGTTGCCATGTATGCCTGAGCCTTATCTCACCTACAGTAGCCAGCATTCATAGCATAGCTGTGTAAACATGTGACTGGGATCAATACTGAATACAGGAACATCCCCTTGTTTGTTTATCACGCGTATTCAATACGAACATCTGGGCCTGTTTGTTTTTAATCTTGTTCAGTTCAGCCTTTGCTGGATCCTGACATTTTCATCAATAGTGTCTTTCTGCAAACACAACCCGAAGGCTACAGCACAAGGACACATCTGACTGAATGAAGAGGCGGGCAGCGTATCTGCTGCATTATGGGAGATCAGAGTACAAGAAAGCTCATACTTCACCAAGGGAGTAGTATCTTCTTGGGATCTGGGAGTCTGGGTAGACGTTCTCTAGATACCAGGAGAACGGTTTACACTGCAAGGCCTCGCGGAGGGCTTTACGGGAAGACACATCTCCGTAGTCCACCCGCATTACTCCTGCAGACAAAATGCCGAGACATGGAATCATCCATATGTGTCGAGAATGATCATCAGTCAGTATTTACATTTCTAAAACAGGACAGGCCAGTTTTATTGCACTGCCTGGACCAAACACCAGAGGGACCCTTTATTTTTTTCAAAACACCTTACAACTCTACCTGTACAGTTTATGGAGGCGTTTCTTATTTATTAATGCATGAGTAACCTAATTCTGTAAGGAGGACATGTGAGAAAAATCCCATTAATACACACATTTATCCAGCAGATATAAGGCATCTATTCAGAAATTCACAAATGAAACAATTGTTGGAATGTCATGTTGTTATGATGTGTGCTATTTTAGCAAAATGGAAACTGCATGATTTATCAGCCTTGATGACTCTGAAGACTGAGGAAGGATTAGACAGTGACTAGACACAGACACTTACAAACACATTAGGCAGATTGTTTCTCCCCAGAGTGCCTCATAGCTTGCATGCAAATAGATCCATTGGGGTAATTTATCATGAAAGAGCATGATTGCAATAAGGGAAAGTAGAATACAATTTTCAAAAACCAGCCAACAAGTAAGACTTACAGCACTAATTATTCACAAAACACCGGCCAAATGATGAAAACAGCACCTCCTGTAATAATGTCCTGCACTTGTATGAAATAGAAATTTCAAGTTGGGAGATTAAAGCCACGAGCTGAGGGCTATTCTTCCTCCCCTGGCTTTATCTATTCCCTGTCCTCTCTCTGTAGGGTCTGAGCTTCACATGTTGAGGATGATGAATAGCCTCTTTGATGTTGAAATCACCAGCGCAGAGGAGGACGAGGAGGGAGATGCACTTTTAATAGGATCACTAGATATCACTCCCAAAAACAGTCTGAGCAACATACTGTGCTTCTCAGTGCCTGTAAGTGAGGTCTGGCAGCAGCATGGCCCAGATCATTCTCCCTAATGTCCTGAAGGAACAGACCATCATTGTGGGGGCCACAACATGCAGAGAGACTCATCCATCACAAGCCCTGGCTCTGTCTGCACACCTGCTCATGCAGAATCCTCCCTGACTGAGAGAAAGAGAGGGTCACAATTTGTGCCATCAGATCGTCAGATTACGGATCATCCTGTTGGCATCTAAAACACTTAACCAGAGATTTCCGGGACACTGCTGTCTGCTAAAGGGTAATCACATTACTAAGTCGACAGATGGAGGGGTACTCATCTCTCAGTCGCAGTTGTCTTGCTATATATTGTCTGTGTGCGTTTGAGCTTTGGAGATCATCTTTGACAAATTTCTGAACTCAAAAAAGTACTGAAAATGTGTCTAAAAGGAGGAAATAATCTCAGTTTGGAGGCGACGAGATGGCATTAAAATTCAGCGCAAAATAGAGTAAAAGGAGAAATTCAATGAGTAAGATTTCCCTTTTCACACAATTTGCCAGCTGTAACATCAGCAAGGAGCACAGAGGGGTCTGTTCATGAGAGTTGTGGATATCTGCTTTTGTACGGGAGTGCATAATGAATGAAACATCTATTAAAATCCACTCTGAACTATATATTCCCTAAGCAGTGGTATTCATGCCAGCTGAATGTGTGCAGCAGACAGATTGGGCTAGACAGTGGCACCACAGCTCTGTACCTGGTGATATGATATAGAAGAAGTCTTTGAAATCATCCATCCACACTTCAGCGAGGCGTCTGTTGTTCTTGTTGATGACCTGGCCCGTTCCTCCGGGGAAGCTGTACGGGGTGGCCTTCCGGAAAACATGGCCTACGTGTGAACATGTTACAATCTCCAATGAACCACCGCATTGCCAGATCTGCAGACACGTACAGAAAATGGAGATTTATATAGTGTCTAGCATGAAAGCAGGCAAATACACACAATACTCAAACAGATACAACATCGGGTGAAGGCCACTTCTCTTATTTGATCAGTCTAACTCCTTGGTCCTCAGGTATCCCGGAACCCCATTAAATCAATAAGGACTAGTCTTAATTCTGCAAGCAAGAAAGCTTATAGGAAGGAGGCTTAAGTGTGGAAACAAGAGAACATTCTCCTTTGTAGGATATCAGTTAGTTTGTAGCTGCAATCACTGCAAGACACAGTTTTATACTGAGGTAGACTGACAAACACAGTGAGTCATATTATTCCAAATATTTACATTTTATGTGTTTTCTCCTTCAACATGTTGGTATGATACTAGTGAATATGAGTTAACTTTGGACCAGAAAAAGAAGGCATCCATTTATGATATCTCATTTTCCTTTTAAACTGCAGCTTATATAGCAGGAAGGTATTGAACCTTTATTTAGAACATTTTCCCTCGCCACGGCAGCCTTTTATCTTTCAACAATAAACATGTTTTATTATCATCTCTATTCATGTGAAGCTGCAAATCAATCACCATGCGATGGGCGGGAGGCACACTTTGATGTGAGCAGTAATTATATCCATTCCTTTTTCCCTAAAACGGTAAAAATAGATTAAAAATCTAAAATGTTACCAGACATTCTAATAATAATCTTGTGGATTCCTAAATAACGGATTTACAAGCAAATCATTAGGAAATGTTTGACAGATGAGGACATCTCATTTCAGTAAATATTCATTTCCGAGTCCTCTTTTCTTCTCTTTTTTTTTTACATCTTTTCCTAGAATCTCTCCTGTGAATCTTAGGCAGAAGTAATTGAAGGAAGAGGTACAAGTAAGGAAAAAAAGTGGATGTGACCAGTGACATTAACCCAGTCTGGCAACATGATAACATCATAATATCATCCTTCCCCAGACTGTCACTCACTCTAAAAGACATTTCCAGGTTCTCTCCGCCCCAGATATCCATCCCTGGATCGTAGCTTCCTATTT
Source organism: Chaunax sp. Z400 (assembly GCA_037577475.1). Classification (NCBI taxonomy): domain Eukaryota; kingdom Metazoa; phylum Chordata; class Actinopteri; order Lophiiformes; family Chaunacidae; genus Chaunax; species Chaunax sp. Z400. The sequence goes on from CM075196.1 coordinate 14,721,906, forward strand.
CTTCAAAGTATGCTTTGTCAATAGAGAATAATCCTCCTGCCATGGTGGGAGTCCTGTAGGAGACAATAAGTGAGACAAAAACAAAAAAATACTTATAGCATTAACTCATTTTCTGTTTGTACCGTATTTAATATCTTATGGTGGTGAGGAATATTCGGAATATAATGAAAGACAAATTTGCCTTGGAGGGGTAATTACCTCTATCTTTAAATTCGTACTGTGGTAAAGTCGACCCATAACTATGGATGTGGTTTGTTGCAGGAATTGATTTACATATGGCTGACAAATTGCTCTTAGTTTTATGAAGCCAAAAAAAAGGCAAGTATGAGCAGAGTTTCTATTTTTAAATCTTTAAATTCAATCAGCTTATATTTAAACTTCAACAAAACACAAACACAATGACCAAGATCCTATTTAGGAGTTTGCTTGCATCAGAGGGATACACAGAGGAATATAATCGACTTCTATCTGCAGATAAAAATGGCGTTTTCCATTACATTCTTCTTGTGAAGAAATGTAAGCATCCATGTCTTCTCTGCCGCCTGCTGCCATTAAAACATAAACCCATTCTCAGCCCACGGTGAGAAACTGAGAACTAGCATCTGTTTCAACATCTCTCTTATGTGTAATCTCACTAATTCTTAATCAGGAGACACATACTGGAAAGTCAGTCACGTATTTCCACTGAAAAGGTATCTAGATTTAGCTTCAGAGGAAGAATAAATGGTTTCTTTAGGTACCTGACAGGAAGTGTTCTGTCCCCCTTGCGTCGGTCCATCTCTCGCTGGGGAACAGGGTACCAGCGAAAGTTCAGCTTCCAGTTGAAGCCACCATAGGTCATATCTGAGCCTGCCATGTATTCAAATGTCTCATCACTGATGACATCGATGATAGGGCACACCACAGCTGTCCTGAAACACATAAATCATTTAATGTAAGATTAAATGCCGAGATTGACTTATACAGTAAATTCATCCTTAGTAAAGATTTAGAAAATATATAAATATTATACATACATTTGAGGAAAGATGTAGTAATTAATGATAACATTGATTAATCTGTATAAATTTAATGTGTGTTTCATTTCATAAAGATACTAAATAAAATGAAATCGAACATAGAAGAGCAGTAAAAACCGCTGCTGATTAATCTTCTGTTTGATTCATCGGTTAATCAACTAAGTGATTCATTGTAGACAACACTGTACTGCATAATGGAGTACAGTTGCTCTAGTATCTGAATGCCATTTTGATAAAATACTATTACTAGTACAGTATACTAGCTACACTACCAGAGGTGTATCTTAACAAGAAAGACCAGTCAGCACTTATACATGATTCTGGCCTTTGTATTATATATATAATAATACAATACTGTGATTACAACCTAGCAACATTAGTTTCTGATTTTTATCTGGAGAATTGCGCAACAGTGGATGAGCATCAGGTTGATGATTTCTACACACTTTTGAACACATCTGTCATATCCTGATAGAGATATCGATATCGGACAAAATGTTAATATCACCAACCTGATGTCAACAAGCCCTCTCAGCCCTCCTGCAACACTTTGTATCATCAATCAAGTAAATACCGTTTCCTGCACAATCTCATCATACTTACAGACACCAATACATCTGCAGCAGCATTCAGAAAAAGCATAATGGCTCCATAATGTGATATTCTGTGTTACATGATATGGATTTCTTCCTGAGGGAAAATTAATGTGTCTGACTTCAGATAAGAGATGCGTCGCAGGAAAATAATCATCAATCCATCCATCTGTTAATGTCACCCTCGCAAACACGGCACTTCACACTTTGTTGTTTTTAACGAGTGAGTAAAAGCATGCAACAATAGCTAATTAACACCAACCAAATCAACACCGTGTCACATTAAATTAACACATTTGTGCTAATAATGGTGCAAAAACTCAACAATGATCAGCTCTCAAAAAAAGAAAAAAGAAACATCTCCTGCAGTCAAGTGACATAATATTCATCCCCAAACACGTATCTGTTTTTGTAGCTACTTAATCATGCCGTTGTCCCCTTTAATCTTAAGCATCTACTTGCATCTGTTTTAGCTGAGTTAATACATAAAACAGAGCTACAGCGATTGGGCCTCAGTTTTCATCTGAGGCAGAAGCAGAAGATGTAAAAATGATTATCTCCTCCTATGAGCGGCGTCAGGCTCATGCAATCCACTCATAACTGATGGTTTGCTGTCCAATCAATATTCACGTAGAGCTCTGGCTCAAGCACCCAACGATGCGAGTCAATTAAAATGTAATAATGTCTCTGACATAGGCACAAGAATTTTGTGAAACATTCAGTGCAGCTCTTTTTGAGGTCACACCTGTCCTCTTTGATGCGTGCCAGCAGGGGTTCCAGCCAGCCGACGGTACACTCGCAGTGAGCGTCCAGGAAGGTGATGACCTGGCCTTTCGTGGCTGCTGCCCCCCTCAACCTGGCTCTGATTAGACCTGAACGCTGCTCCATCCTCAGGACCCTCACTGGCACCTCCAGAGTCCGCACATAGTTCTCCAGCTTCTTCTTCAGGAAGTCTGGGGGAAAAAATAACAGACACATGTCAGAGTGTCTGCTTGATTTAAAGTGTGCATCCTGTGTTAAACCTGTGTCTCTGTCAAATAACGCATCAGATTCATACAATATGTAAGCTGCTTGTTAGCTATGGTGGAGACTACCAACCTCGCTCACTGGCATCATCAACAAGCACAACCTCAACCAGCAGGTGTCTGGGAGAGCGGTTGATGACACTGCGAACTGTCCGCAGCAGGGTGCTCCAGGCCTCGTTGTGAAACACGATGACAATGCTGGTGTTCGGCAGGTCATCTGGATACACCTTGGTCTTACAGCTGATAAACCAACAGTAAAAAAGAAAAGAAAAAAAGAAACAGAATCAAGGAAGGTTACACAACTGATCATTTAATCTGACCAGAGACCTGTAGAAGAAAAACTTTGAAGCATTTCTTAAAAGAACCAAAAATAAAAAATAATTTTCGGACACAGAGTTTTGTTAAAATCATTTGCTCATGGCGAGCCCTTGTTAATGTCCTGACCCCCAGGTTGGGAAACACTGTATTAGACTACACCACTAACAGATCATTATAATAACAACTTCACTGTCAAGTAAAAAGAATAAAATTCATATCATATTTGGTCATATAGGATTCCTTTATTCAAGCAGAATCCCAATCATTTGCTGCTTTGAGCTTCTCAAATGTTTAATAGTGTCATTGATTTGCACCATTTGACGGTCATTTGTCATTAATTCTGACATTTTACAGAGTAAATGATTAGTTAATTCTCTAAATGTAACTCCATCCATCCCTTTTGTAGAATCCTTTGCAGGGTCGTGGGGAGGCTCGAGTCTATCCCAGGTAACACTGGACAAGAGAGAAAAAGTAGAAAAACTGAAACCGGTGTTTACAGGAGTGTCAGCAAGTCCTTGACGGGATGTGTGTAAAAACAAAAGAGTGAGAATGTGGGACGGCACAGTGGTGGACCATGTTGAATATAGAATGAGCACTGTTCCAGAAGTGGAGGAGGGGGATGTCCGGGGCAGGAGGAGGGGTAGTAGAAGGTGATGGAGGGTGAGAGAAGCCATCGGAGCAGACAGCATTGCTGGTTCGGTCCTGTCTATTGAATGTGACAGCATTGACTGACACAACTAGGCCAAGAGTTTGCCTTAGAGACAAAATGTTAATGTCATTCAGAGGCAGTGACTGACAATTCTGCACGTCTCTGTATAATTTTCACCACATCGCTAGGAAAATTCTGCAAGGCTAAGGTGAGCTCTGTAATAAAGCTGCTGTAATATTTATATTGAGAGGATTAAGGATTGAGCTATAGCGGACAGAATGACGGCAGGAGTTGCAATTAGTTGAATGTTCCTTCCTCCCAGTAATATAGTAGGTCTTCTTTTGCAGTATTCAAGGTTTTTATATTTGCATCTCCACATTACAAAAAGTCTTGAGTTTGCTTCCTTTTTTTTGTTATACTGTAGGCATGAATACCACAGACAGTGGAGGGTTAGGTAGATGTGGAAAAAGACATTGTTGTGGCCTATTTGTCACTATGTATCTGTATAGCAGGTATATTATTGCAGTGGAGAACGCGTGTTCAGCTGGAATATTTAAACATGAATCACTTAGATGTCTCCACGAGAGGCGAATTCCGGCACATATCAGTACGCTGAGATGAATGTGCTCATGTTTCACACAAATTACTTCTTGGAACTTCATTAAGTGCTAAAGTGGATCTTGAGTGACAGTAAACAAAACCCCAGTCCCCTTCAAATGTCAGGCCTAATGTACACACTTGAGGGATCTGATGGATTGTACATTCTGCTCATAATTAGAGATGCCTTTTAACATTAGTGGAAGTTATTAAGACCAATAAAATATAATGGGCACAAAAAAAAAACAGTTAAATAATGTTTTAATCCTCAGAATGACATTGCTTTGATGGTTAAGAGCATTTAATCTGCAGAAACGGTCACTGCCTGCAACCCCGCTGAGGATGTTTTGACGAGAGAAACGATCCCTGCTGCCTTGCTGACACATAGAACTCATTTGCCTGAACACTGGAATAGTTTCCAGAGAACTCAGCATAAAAGTTTGCACACATTAAAGAGTAAAAAAACACTTCAAAAAATAAATAATCAAAGAAGCAAAAAGCAGAGAATCAGCCAAAAATACTTTCTGATAAAGAAGCCAAGGCTCTTCACAATATGTGATGAGTATCAAAAGGTATGGTGGTGGACAGAGGAGCAGCAAAGTCAATCGTGTGATTCACAGCATGTGTTTGGAAGACATCCAAGCTTACGCACCCATCCAACCTCACATCAGGCAGACTCCTGTTGAGTGCAATCATGTCACTGGCCATCAGATTGAACTGGTTAATCTTGAAGAGCTCCTTCATTTTCTCCTGGTCATCCTTGGGGATGTTCACCGCCTTGCCCATTTCCCCCGGACCCTCATGGCTCCGAGATATCACCGCTGTAAAATAACAGAGGCAAAACAAAAAGCTTATCTGATGGGGAATCAAACCAAGCAATGTTATTTTTCTCACTGCAGAGAAAAGAATAAAGGTCACTGAACTGAGCTGAATTTTAAGATGAATCACTTTGTATAAAGTCTATTCTCGATAGGAAATATGTTAAGAACTTCTATGATACAAGAGCCCACCAGCTCACAAATGGTTCACATCTCATTTTTAAATGGGATTGAGAGTAATGAATAATGACTGAGCACAATGACCCCAGTCTGTTGACTGTGTGCCCTGCTCTAACCAGTGGAAAAAATACTTGTGGTGGTTTTTCAAGAACTAAGAGGGTACAAGAATGAACCCATTACAAATATAGTGCTTCTTTAACTAAAAGTGAAACTTCAATGAGGAAGAATGACATATAAACATACATTTTACAAATGCATGTATTGATAATATCTATCAATAATCTGCTGTTCAGAGAAAAGAAAGTGAATCTCCAATGTAAATTACTAAATGACAAAGGAAATTAACAACATGTTGAGAGTCTATAAGCATTGCGTAAATGCAGAAGCGGGGTTAACATGTGTATGTATCTTAAAGATGGAGAAGATAGAAGAATTCACATTCCATCTCTGTAGACTCGAGAAAGTGTAATTTTTCACACCAGTAAAAAAAAAAAAAAAAAAAAAAAGAAATCCACATGAATGTGCATGTAACTAACTGGTACTGCATGTGTGATTACTTAAAGGATGTGCATGTATGAACATATATGTATATATTCCCCTTAATAAAATGTAACAGTACTTCACACATAGAAACTGTGGTGCCATTCTCACTTGTGCTGTTACAGGCTGGGGGGAAATATGTTTCCTCTCACATCAGTGGATGTGAAAAAGACATTTAATAGTACACTGCAGGCACTCTGCTTAAGCTCTCTCCTGGTTACTGTAGCTCGGGCTGAGAGGGTATGAAGCACTGCACACTGGCAAATATACTTTTATTTAATCTATTAGGATGTTTTGAATTCAGAGATTTGGGAGAATATTTTCATAGAAGAACAAAAAGTAGTATGAAGGAAAAGTTTTTTTTTAGCATCACAATAGTCTTTATATGTCTGCAAAACATCAGCATTGCTGCTCCAGCTCCCTACACCTCAAGGTAAATAACCTTCAGTGGATTTATCACTGCTCTCTCTCTCTCTCTCTCTCTCTCTCTCTCTCTCTCTCTCTCTCTCTCTCTCTCTCTCTCTCTCTCTCTCATAATAATCTCTCAGAGCAGAAGCAGTGATTTCTATGAACGAGGTACACGCAGTTCACATTAGCTGCAAGGCCCCAGGTTAAGAGGATTCCCTCATGGAGACAGGCTCGAGTATGTTGGACTGTTAACATCAACCACTCTCTCCATTTGGACACTGGCTTAAATCTGATGGACACGGCTCGAAAACTGAGCTGGATGATTAAACAAAACGTCAAACAAACAACATCTCCTAATCCATCAGTCTATAGGTTCAGGTCTGCGCAGCATATGAATTTTGAGGAACATAATATAATAATTATAGTTCAAACAGTAAACATGGCAACAAACTAAAGTAAACTAACATGGTGAACATATTAAATATTATAAATGGTAGACATCAGGGGCCGTACTGCCAAACGTTCTTTGTATACAGTCCAAGAGCTCCATACTAGCCTAAACAGAATTTACAGAAGGCCTCACTTAGGAGTCATTTCAGACATTTCTCATAGCTACTCTGAGCATAGAAGGGCCACAAACGTATCTTGGTGAAGAGGTGTGGTTCACCCCGATCCTAGGTATGATACATTATTTTAAATACTGTGATTGGTTGATCAAACAAAAAGAAATTATAATGTAGCCTTGATATTAATGAGCATAGAATTGACAGTGAAATCAAAAGGCCTCATCATAGAATTTATGGACACTGTTTATGTAAAGAACGTCTTTGCTAAGCCTTTAAAAGAAGCCTACATAAAAACAGCACAGTAGTCTATTCCTATGCTGATAATTGTTACATTTATTTGCTTACATTTATTTACCATGCTGGCAATTTTAGTGCTTTAGTGCGTCTATTGATCTTAATGAGCGTAAAACCATTTTAAGAGGAATATCCGCAACCCAGTGTTGGACCCGAAGCCAGGAGGCCAGCGTGGGAGCAGATTCGCCTCATTCCCTCTGGTTGTGCACAACAGTGGTGAGTATGAGAAGTGTGATATGTGTTGCAGTTTAAAGCCAGAGGGAAGAGGAGGGCTACGTACTGTTTGAGAGATCACTGTGCTGATGGAAGGTTGTGTCAGACCGTCACTGCTGTACAGCTGCATCTTTCCAGGTAGGTCTTGGTATTCATGATCACTTTTATTTCTGGGGTAAGAACATTTGGACCTCGTGCCATTTTCTCCTCCAATTAACAAACTCTGAAGCCTCTTAGAAGTCCTCCTTCCTGCTCCTGTTTTCCACCTTGGGAGCTCTTTTAAGGGCTACCATACTTTGGGAATAACTTATATCTTTACCAGGATCTGTATTAACTAAGGAAAGTACTTTAAAAAAGTTATGATACTGACAATTTCCTCCAATTTTCATCACGAGTAACTCTTTGTACTGGGAAGCTTTATGAAGACAGCCCCAGAATGTTAGCACTGTTGCGGTGAACATGCAAACATACATCAAGGATCTCCTGCGTACAAGGACAGTTTGAAGCTTATTTATTATTTATTATTATTATTATTTATCTTACAAGTATTTGAGTATTTGTAATCCAAATGTGACCATATTTAAGTTGCATTATGTTGCGTCTATGTTGCAATAGCAGCCATTTTTCTCTAATGAATGCTTACAACTCCATCACAGCTGAAATAAGTTAAATGACATGTATATGTGTTTAGTACATTAGTTGCTTCACAGCAGAAATTCCATCTTTCGCCTACAGCGATTTCAAATATTTCCATCTGTACAATAGCAGTCAAAGCAAATATATATAAGAATAGCCACAATCAAACACACAAACATGATTTGCTTAGCAACACACAAACCAGAGCAGCCTAAGGAAACAAAGTCTTGGTGGAGTTTCCCAGCCTGACACTCTCTCTTCCTGACAGAGAGCAATCATTATAAAAGATGACCACAATCATGTGAGAAGAAAACAGTGGCTCTGACTGTCCTCAGGTCAATCAATTTAATTTAATATCCTGCCTGCAGCTTCATCCCAAGCAATTACAGTGAAAAGGTCCCCCTCACACTCACAGGTAATGAGTCTTCTGAGACACAATCACTCATATTTCAGTGCTGAACAAAAATAAAGTGCCTCATGTCTCTACCCAATCGTTATGTGACTAACGTTCATTATGTGAGGAGCTTCTGGACTCTCTCACTGCACGTGGTCAATGTTAGACTTCTCTGCGTTTTATTGATATGACAGCTCAGATGGACTCTGTTTTGCAGAATTCCTCAAGTCATCGAGTGGCTCAGACACAAACCTGCATGCAGTTTGTGCCTCAGCTATTTTTTTATCATAATTTACTTAACAGGAAGTGGTCTATGTAGTGGTGCGCTTGATCTTGATCTATTCTCATTTCCACTCCGCTCCATGCCTGTGAGTCCAACCCCGCCGGCATTACATATAAATCACATTCTATATATTGCAGAAACTCCTGATGAAGAGAACAGCAGAGTTCTACAGCGCTGCTATGATGTGAACCATCAACTCAACTGAAACATACCATCATTCTACATGAAAACTAAGTGAGGAGATCCTAACAGAGAGAACAACGACTCACAGCAGATAGGAACATACAGTAGGTACTGTGTGATTTATAAGTGTAATACCTGCAAATGGATGAGTACACTGAAAGTTATAAGCTTCCACAGTAAGGGGAGGGTGGTATACAAATGTATTTGTGTTTGTTTGTTTGTTTGTTTTGAAAAACATATAAAAGTAGCATTCTGCAATACACGCTGTGGTGTGTGTGTGTGTGTGTGTGTGTGTGTGTGTGTGTGTGTGTGTGTGTGTGTGTGTGTGTGTGTGTGTGTGTGTGTGTGTGTGTGTGTGTGTGTGTGTGTGTGTGTGTGCATAAGAATGAAAAATAAGCAAAGATAAAGACAGTGTAAATCAAATTAATAAAAAAGTATTTATATGATCTCACTGTTACTGTCACATTATTTCTCCTGGCTGTCAATGATTTTATTGTATATGATTCAAGACCTCTTGAGGAGTAACACTGCCGCTAAAGTCCAACTAAAGATCTGAGCTGTAACATGTCCAGGATGAGAAGTACTGTATGTATGCAGTATGTACTGTAACGCTAAAAAAGTATTCACAGCAGAATCCACGTGTGAAAGCTCCAGTCATTACTGAATTACATTTAATTTAAAAATATGTGCTTGATGTCCATGTAACATCCTTTCTTTTTCTTTTACATATTAATAAAGTATGACTCTAAACAACTTAAATGTTGTGTGTCAAGCAAACGTAAAATGTTAAATAAACATAATGGACAGGAACGAATGGCAATAAAGTTCACTGTGGTCAAACTGCGGCTGCTCTAATCAGGAATTTAAGGCAGACATTCTTTAAAAGGTTATTATCAACCTGGTACCAGTGTGGGATCATTGACCCCTTGTCCAAAACTGATGCCTTGGAGAAGAAAGTAAGTAGTGGAAATTTGTGACAGGCTGTTTGTCCAGTGCACATATATGACAATAGTGGAATGAAGGAGAGACAATAAGCAGGTTGCAAAATGACAAAGCACTAGTTACACAAAATGTCAATTTTGGAGTGGAAAGGCCACCAAACGGATCCACCAACAGTAACCACAACATTTCCCATAACAGAAACCAGATTCCAAACTATGGCCACTGTCAGACTTGCTTCCACAATAAGCTGGTTAAGAATGACGGAGATTCAATCACTGGTGGTTTAAAACAATCAAGAAAATACATTTTCAAAAACTGTGAATCACGGGGCATGTTTTGTCTCACGTGTGCCTCATGCACTGATGTTGAAAGGCCATCATTGGTGAGGTGGCCAGACACACAAATGAACAGTAATGTTAAACATCTGAAAACTGTAAACAGGTTAACCAACTTCACAATGTGTAGTGTCTGCACGTCTGTCACAATGTTTTAAAGGGACCAACAACTGAATAATGCAGCTTTAGAGTTTCCTTTAAAGCTGCATTAAAGCTGTTTGCGCTGAAAGAACAGGATTAAATTTGACAAGATAAATTTAAAAAAAACACACAAAAAAAACTCCAGTGTCATGAAAACCAGCATCTGAGAAAAAAATCTCAACACACAGTTCATGTCTTTAGAAAATCATTATATTTAAGCCATTTTATCAACAACGTAATTTACAGTATACTTTTGTAGGGTAATTAGTCTCAGTAGCTGACAGCTCTGCCTCATTCTAACCTTAAAAGCAGCTTAACAAGCCTCTTAGAAACCTGCTTACTGCAGAGCGTGTGAGGAAACAAACTCTGCTAACGAGGTTCTGTGGTTTACGCTGATTTCAGAAACATTCACACACAAATCATACACAGAGACAGTTTGAAGCATTTTCACATTTTCAGTATCTGCATAGTTTTTGTTGTCAGATTGCCAATAATACAAACTGATCTAAAAGTGCACTACTTTGGCTCTGACGAAGCACCCTCTCTCTGTCTGTACAACTCACCAAAAACACTGTCTGTTTTGTTACATGTCATCAGTAACGGTGCATCAACACGGAATAATCCTAAATCTGGAGAGAAACTAGTGATTCAATTTTGGGAAATAATTGTAGTGGAGCAAAAAGTACAGCATTTGCCTTGATTATTAGTACATATGTGTAAATTAACTAGATCTTTATCTGTGTTCTCAAAGTAGGCTGGTAGATATTCACCACATCACAATACTAATGCTGGTGTTAACAAATTTGAGTAGATCAATAACCACAAATCATATATTGTTTGAATTATTGTCATCTATTAAAAAAACACACGTCTACATATAGATTTTCTTTAACATGATGACACCACCATGCTGCCTAAGTTCCATTTTATGTCATTATAAAATGAATATTAAATTACTTTACTAAAAGCTAAAGCTCAAGAGAAGGCCTCTGTCTTCAAAATGTCTTTGATTACGCATTATTTTTATTGTATTTACCTTTTTCATTTTACAGGCAGATTCATTGCTATAACATAAGAGTTAATAATTACAGCCACCAAAGATGTGAAGGAATCTGTTCTGTTTCTTTATTTGTCTGTCTGTTATCAGCACTACACAAAAAACTACTTGACAACATGATTGTGAAACTTGCTGAAAGGTTTGGGAATCGAGGAAGGACTCATTAAATCCTGGTGTAGATCCAGACAAAGGGGCAGATTCAAGAATTGTTTCTTCTCTTTTAATATAGCAAGATAAGGCTTTTCAACATTATTGCACTACCTGACAGATTAGCATGAACCTGTGAGGAAAAGAGGACATTGTCATAAAGAAGGAACCAGTGAATTTTGAAGTAGATACAAGTAAAAGGGTGGATCCATTTTTTTTTCCACTTTCCTTAACATTGCAAGAATCCAACTTTTATTATAGATAGGCATCAGTAATGGGAACAGCTGATTACATTTTAGGACGAATCTGTCCAGTGGAACAGGAAATGACTGACTCTGAGTGGAACAGCTGATTTCCCAAAACTCATAGATGGATCCAAGTTCTGCGTGTATGTTTCCATGGTGAAAGAATCTAAATGTAAGGGTTGCATATAAATAGGAATGTAAGGGACCCTTTGAATGCTCAGCTTTAGCCATGGTTTCCCATCTCTGAGCGCTCTTTTTTTATTTTGTCATTCATTTTGTGCAGATGACACTTGTAACTGATGTGTGTGTGGTTTGGCCTTTATTTGCATGGTCTTATTGATGTTAGCACGTTGAATTATTAATATTTATGAAATACTATTTATCTTCTGTTTGAATGTCTGGTAAGTTTCACGTTTCAAGGAGGTATCATCCAATTAAAAAATCTGCAACATTACCCTGGTAAAAAAAATAGACATGTCATTCACTGTGATGAATAAAAGAAATCAGTATTAGTACACTATATTTAAAGGGTGTACGACATGTAGTTTCATGTAGAGTATACAGTAAATAGGAGGTAGCTAGTCTCAGACTGTGCCACTTTGACAGATATTAACTCTATGCATTGGTAATGTTCTTATCTGGAAAAGTGTAGGAAATTCTTCATTCAAATACCTTCTACTGTTATAGAAACAGAAATCTCATCTGACCCAAGGGTCTGTCTCTTGGCAGACATACAAGGTCTTAACATATGCCATATTAAAAAAATACTTCATATTACTTCCTGGCACAGCACAGCTGAGAAAAAAAAACCTGCTATTTTGCTTCAGTAAATGCTTCATCTTTAAAAAAAACAAAAATGTAAAATGGTTTCTATTTCCATTTGCCAAAAACATGCAAAACCACACGTTTGAAAATGATTTTAGGAATTCATATGCATATAAAATAATATGCTAAATGAATCTAAACATCTGCTAAAGCTCTGGGAAGTCTTAAAACACACTCACTGTGAAACCCCTCATATCTCCTTGGTACGCTCTTTACTATGAGCGAGAGGATAATTAAATGTAAAATCCTGATGCTCAAAGAGAAATGGAGCAGATAAGAGAGAGAGATACAGTGTTTAATAGAACATGAACAGTCCTGTGGATGAAAGGTGTAGCAGCAGTGATGTGGACTCACCTCGGAGAGCAGGAAGCAGCGAGCGGTCTTTCCTATCGTCACATTTGTTACACTCACTGAAGTAGAGCAGCAAAAACACATCCACCAGCACCCACACTAAAGAGGTGGTTAACACCACCTTGCAGTAGACAAACCGGCGCATCACCTCCCCGGGATGTCAGCCAGGAAGCGAAGCAGTGCTCAGGAGCACTCTGTCTGCTGATGCGGCGTTTGAACTCTGGAGACGAGGTGGGGAAACAGGGAGGAGACCAAGCAGGTTTGACCAGGAGGTGTCATCCTACGGGAGAGAGATTAAAAATGGGACTCACGAAAACTACTTCAATATTCACGCTGTGAATTAAGATGAAAATCAGTCATTAAGCTACAATGATGTAAAACAATCAGCTGAGGAAGAATCATGACATCCGCAAAACCTGCGAGAAGCCACATTTAAAGCAGATCGATATCTGTGTCTGGTACAAGTGATTAGTAATCCCCTTCTCTCTGGATTCATGCATTTTATTCCAATCACAATAAGAGATAGCATTTTTTTTTTCATGTGTTTATTTCACCTTTTATATTAGTGGAAGGTCACAAAGCACAAAAGGTAGAGTACATCAGAACAATAAAGGCACAACAACCTGAACAGGAAACATGACAAAACAGATACTGTGAACAAATCAGAGTGGAAAATATGGGCTACATCTGGTGCAGGTGAAGAGAACAAAGCATGTGTAAAAAAAAATAAGACGACATAAAAGCAAAACGGAGCTGGAGAGAGGTAGGAGAAAAATAGAAGAAAAAATAGAAGAAAAACACAGATATACTGTATATACAATGACTGTTTCAGGCAGCTACAATAGAAATCTGTGTTTGAGAGCGAGAACATGCGATGATGAGGCGCCCCAGTGCCTTAGCGGTTTTAGATTAAGGGTGAAGTTGGATCTTGCCGATCCGGCCATTCATTCATCCATTCATTCTCTGTAACCCTGTATCCTGTGTAGGGTCGTTGGGGGGCGCAGTGGAAAAAAACATGTTTTGACAGTATCTAATTAAATTCAGCGTTTCCACTATCAGTTACATTCATTAAGTCACAGTAGGTGCACAACTCGGTGCACCTCACATAAAAATGGTTACAGTGAGTTCCTCTGCAGAGATAAACAGCTTTTAAATGTTGGAAAATAAAAAGAGACAGAGCGCAAACCTCCACCAAGGCAGCTCAGTTTCCCCATCATGTCATTATACCTCAAATAAATAAATCCATGATAATATAACTCCCTGACATGAAAACCTAAGTGTAGAATTTGGAATCACGTTGGTGTCATTTGTTATTCAAGAAAAACAATATTCCACTCTAGGTTTCTTCGAGGTCTAGCTCAGTGACTTTTGAAGATGCATCAAATCTGACACAAAAACTGAATCCTCATGGTTTCAGCTACTATTTGGTCTTAGTTGCAAGTAGTATAATTTATTATCTCACAGTAAATGTTGTACAGGCCCTAAAAATGTAAACATTCTGGATCACCTGATCTGGAATATTACTTAGATCCAGATCACACCTTGATGTGTGATAGTTGTCATTGTGTAATTTTTGTCCAAGCATTAGAAGCAAAAATCTTGTAATTGACCCTATCCTGCAATGGTAAAGAATCCTTTAAAAGATTCTGGATCACCACCAAAGTCGAATGATTGTTCCTTCGGCCATACCCTCCCTCTCCAAATAACGTAATCAAAATCTGTTCATCACTTGTTGTGTAATCCTGCAAAAAAGACCAACACTGGCAAAAACATAAGCACCTTGGTGGAGGTAATAAAATCAGAAAGCAGTACTGGCAAATACTTCGAGTTGGGATATCAGAATCATATGAAGAGGAGAAAATGCTAAGGATGCAGTTTACAGATGAAAAATAACCTTGTCAGTGCTCTCTGTTAGACATACTACATGTATGTAAAGGGGTCATTATTTAACAACCTCACACATGTCTTGGCATTTGTGAACTACAGTCCCTTTTAAATTAATTATACATCAATGCTGATAAATATGCGATTAAGTCATAACATAGATCGATATTTCATTTTCTGCATTTTTAAAACAGGGGTTTTCACGTGTATCACTACCTTCACTCACACATAGACCTTTATGAGGGGGCTGTTCACACCCATCTTCCCTGACCCCTGACCCTCCACATTTTTCCTATTAGCAAAGATGTATGAATGCTAATGTCCTCTTCACAAGCGTCTCCCACTTCCTGCATGAGTTGTGCTGCATGGACAATCTGGGAAGCTCTCATACCATGGGCAATTTGAGGTGGCTAGATAGCTCATTGGCATGGAATGTATGTTTCACACCATCTCTGATGAAAATTGCATAGTTTTCTGTCAAACAGGATTTCTACTTGACTGAAATGATGGGGATTTTTGGTTGACTGAAGGCTCATGAAAGTATAATCAGACAGGAAGTGGGATGAGGGAAAAAATTAGAATCAAACACACAAATACCCAATAACCTTTGAGACATTCATACCAGAAACATGGACCGCAATATAAATCACCCTCCATTATTCATGCTAAAAATGTAACTTATAGTATAGGATTGTATATATGAGTGTGCAGTTGAATGATGCATGTATGTATAATAACTTACCATACCCTTTACTCTGACAACTGGTGGAAAATGCCTGCAGTAACTCCTGTGGGGACTCTGACTGATTTCCTTATCTTTCACTTGCAGCATGGTAATGATTTTGCACTCCACACATTGTCCTCTCCGCTCCCCGTCTAAATGTCCATCACAGGGTCTGACACTATTGCCCTGGGCCCATTCTTATCTCATTCAAAAACAAGGCAGCCTCCGTCCAGCCGCATCAAGAGCTTCAGACTTCGATGGTGCAGACAGACACTATTCAAACACCGTTCAGTGGCTTTAACCAGAGTAGATGGACACAATCTAAACTTCCAGATAATAAATGTAATCAGCAAAACAGACTGCAAACAAAATGAAATCCACAAAATGGTCTCTGCAGAAACCCAAGTCTGTATGTAGCATACCAACTCCACTCACAATATCTAGACAGATCAATGATGATTCTGTCTGCATCTCTAACCATCTGGTTTGGTTTTTCAGTAGCAGAGACACGTTTGGCTTTGGCACCACCAACCACACTACTGGCAGCTTGCTGGAGTATCAAAAAGAGACCATCTGCATAGATCTTATCAGCTGTACATGGCAATAAAAACATTCCTCCAGTTCTTACACCTTTCTGTCCTTTCAAGACAAGTGTAAACCACCAGGCATTAGTAACTGCTTCCTGAAGAGACAGTTTTCTGTTGTCAGCAACACTCTTTGATCAGAAATGTCTGCTGCCTTACTATGAGTTTATTCACATTGGCCTTTTCTTCATTAATTCAATAGGTGTTCCTCTGCAATTACCAGAATAATAGCGAATTGCTCCCCAGAGTAATAAAACTGACTCAGCAACCTGGAACCATGGAGGTAACATAAAGAGAAAGTGATCAGACCCTTCTCTTTAATCATAAATGTGCACATATGTGGCCAGTTTTCTGCCGTTGACATTTAAGGGATGAACTGGGACTTCAAAGAGAGATGTTTGGAGAGAGATCTTCACAACTGAATCTCTATTGATGCAAACAGAAGGGGGAAAAAAGCTGTGTGTGGAGCATCAATACTTTACACTGCAGAACAATTTGTGTCTGTGACATCAAGTGTTGAAAAATGCTGTCAAGATGATAAAAGGGTGGACTGGTAATTCAGCATGCATGAAATATCTTCTTCAAACTACAATGTTGAGGAAAAAACATACTAGGAACAGGAGGAGGTTAAAGAGCTGATCCCATTAAACCCATTAGGCCAATATCTTCAGCTTCTTTTACAACCCAAACCACACTAGAAGATTACACTTGAAACTACTGTATGGTGGTTTTAAAATGTGTCGCACACACAGAGAAGCTAACCATATTTCATCCATGTACATTATACACCGACTTTATCCTATCATAAATGAGATGTTACAGGAGAAAGATGGGGTGGGGGGGGTGTAATAACCAATAATAAACATGGCAGCCAAACATTTATTTACTGTACTATCAAATTGCATGCAGCATCATTGCCAGCATTACAACTACTGTCATACAAAATAAGACCATGATATTGATCGACAGGCGACATTCAGCTAGTTCTCTCCTCTTACCTAAATCATGGATGGAGTGAACCGGTGACCCGCTCCAGCCTCGCTCTCAGGCAACGTGTTGAACGCAGACATGACCCTAAATGTAGCATAGTTATCGACTAAAATTAATTTGAATCAAACGCTCCGACAAACACGCTACGTCTCAATACGCGCCCTAAGTTATACAGTCCATCTCAATAACAACTGGTCCACAGCTGTTATTACTCCAGTAATGTCTCTCTCGTGGTTTCTGTTTGGACTCCTTGGTATTATTTGTCCTCAGTTGAGGCGTAGTTAGCCGGTGAAAATAGCCAGTCTCCATTAATTTTCAACATCCGTTTAAATGTTGATGCGGTCAACGCAGCATACGTCACGGTACGCACCTGTTCTCCGACTGAATATTATCACTGCTCAAGAGGACAGGCGAGATAGACGCTAGCTACAATCTAACCTCAGCTCAAACCGACCTGCAACTGTGCCGCTTCTCGTCTCTGATTGGTTTAAAGCGACGTCGCTCATGAAATCCTCTTGGAACTGAGCGTCACGGGCGTCTGGTAAATGCAGGCGCGTGCGCCACCACCACCCAAGCAAATGACTGTGATTAGTAGGTTACTGGAATGTTACTGTAATACAGTGGTGGAGGAAGTAACCTACTCAGGGCTTGTTCTGTAGTAACAATAATATCAACACAGTATAGGTACAAGCCATGCGTTTAAATTTTCACTTGGGTAAAAGAACATTATCTGCATTAAAAATAGTCTACATCAATTACCAAAAGTAACATTACTCATAATGCATGATTGCATAGGTCAGATAAAATGTGTATTATATAGATTGATTATAGTTATTGATGCATTAATGTGCTTTAATGTTTAATGTAGGTGATTTAGCTACCACTATACTATTATACTTGATCATTTGGTGTAACTTGTGAATTTTCCCTTTGGGTAAAAAAAAATGTATCTTAGACTATTTTGATCATATTTGTTTTATTAGCAAACAAAATCTGCAATGTAACAAGTAACTTAAGTTTTCAAATAAATCTAGTCAACGTGTAAGATCCGGATCATTGCAGGCCCACAATGCACTGCTCAGGTGTTCATCGGGGAGATGAACTGCACCTGCAGTTTTCTTACCAGGGGAGGATGCCAGGCTCCTACAAAGGTAAACTCCATTACAGATTTGTTTAGAAAAGGAAGGTGTGGCACAGGGAGATTGAACTGCGGCCACAAATTGCATTAAGAAGTGAGTTTCAATGGGGAAACTTCAGGGGGAAACTGAACTGCCATTTTCAGCAGACATTTGTAAAAGATGCCAGAGAATGTTTTGAGTTAAACGTCTGTCAGGAGAGGCAAAGCATCAACGTAATGATGTTGACATCGGGCTTTGTTTGTTTATTTGTTTTTTTGTTTGTTTTCAGTTTAATTTATATTTTTATTTCAGTAGCTTTAAAAAATCTTAACTTTTGCTTGAAGTTTGTATTTTTATTGTTGTAGATGAGACAATATGCATTCTCATATTTCACAGATATATTTTGCTCATCATTAAAACTCAAGTAAACTTTTTATACAGAAATAACATCATATACTGATCCTGATTGAATGACTAATGGATCAAAGGCATAACGTGACAGCGAACATCAACAGTGTGAAGAGTTACTTAACTTACGTACACCTGTGCATTCTTTTGTGTATATGGGCCATGTTTTTACAGTAAATTAACAGTTTTCTACGTCGCAAAGCCTTAGGTGATTCCTACTGAACAATGCTGCCACCTGCTGCTAATAATGAGACGGCTTCAGGATTGCATTGGCCTGAGCGATGTAGATCAAATCCAGGCCTATAGCATTTAATTCCCACTCTGCAGTGCATGATAACTCTCATGTTGTGACTGAAGCCTTATCCCAGACTGTAAGCTGCTTTGTTATTTGAAGCTTTTACTGTTATTTCATTGAACTAAACTACAATGCAACAGCTGACAAATATGCAGGTCCACAAAGAAATAAATCTGGCTCCCATTTATTATTGCATGGACTGTACAATATACAGATAAACAAACATTGGATTCAAACATCCACTAGATGTCAGCGCATGTCTGTTCCAGCGAGGGAGTAAGATCTATACCATGGCTGTGATGCTGGTTGGAGAATCTGATGGGGATACAATATATAGGTAATGAACTTGCACATTCAGTTCGTTTATATACGTAAAACATAATATTTGGTGCAATCATGTCCAATTATGACATCTTTACAACCAAAATCGTCTTCAACCACGTTTCGTATTTGTTTTTTTGAATTACTAGTCCAGTAGTTTATTCTTCCATAAGCCCTTTTCACAGAAGACATTTTGAGAGGTCAGTAGAATGAAAATCAAAGGCGGAAGGAGAATTCCATATTTTTTTATGCTTAATTTTCGTTAAAGAAAATACGCAGATTACATTTTCCACGGCAAGTTTACTGAGTAATTGAATGTCCACAAAAGAAAGTAAAACTCTTGAACATCACTAGTTTCTGAGGAGCAAAAAACAGATAGATAGATAGATATAAACCAATAGAAACTACAAATAGGCCACAAACATGTGATTTAAGTGCAGAATTGCTCTTGTACTGAGCTGCATATTGATCATACGCAAACACAAGTAAATCAATGCACATATATTACATACATTAAGACACGCATAAAAACGCCAGTACAATAGGCCGCATATATAAAACGGGCTGAATAATGCGCACACAGAACATAATGTACTGTGTGCCCCATAGATCACATGTGCACATGGAACTTCATGACGTGCATCCAAGCAGTGCGGTCGTATGGTGGCGCTCTTGGTGCTTTCTCCTGCCACTGGAGCGCTTTAACACAGGCAGGTACAGTCTGGCTACTTAACCGCGGGTTGTTGGACTCACTCCGCCCTGACACTGGCTACTGAGCGCATGAGATTTCCAGTAATGCGATGCCAAAGCAGCTTGTTAAACTGCAGAAGAGCGCTGTTTGATCTGACGGGACTTCTTCAATACAGCACCTCGTCATCGTTACTTTCCACTTGATGATAATCTCTCTGGGGCTTGTTCTTTCCACTCTCTACCTTTCACGCCATTGAAAGTTTGATCTTTATTCAAGAGGAAATGAATAACACCGGGTTCAACCAAACGGAGGGCGGACTGCTCAACAAGACAGAGGAGCTTTTTTGCTGCAACTTTTCATCCGTGGTGACTGATAATGGCTTTGTGGCGGCCGCTCCGGATGAGAGAAGCCTCTTCATCATGAGGGTGGTCCAAATAGCCGTCATGTGCGTTTTGTCCCTCACGGTGGTGTTTGGCATATTTTTTTTGGGTTGCAACCTTCTCATAAAGTCCGAGGGGATGATCAACTTTTTAGTAACGGATAGAAGACCGTCTAAGGAAACGGAGGCAGTCATTGTCGGGGCCTACTGATGGACAAGGACCTGCATGTTATGATTTGAACCAGACTGCTGGAGACAGGAGGAAGATAATTTGATTAAAATTTGCCAAAACAAGCCCCGTTTACATGTTGATACTTAGAAAAAACTGTGAAAATGGAGGTAACTAAACCCTGCTGATGACTGGGGTCTCACCTTATTTCTTGTGGCTTTTTAAAGCCAACAGAGACTTATTCATGTCCAAGAGGTAAAAGAGTTTTATGCCTCTTTGTTTATAAAGTATTCAGTCAAGCTCTTCTGTAATTTCGGTAGATGAAGCACCGTTTTGTGAAGCAGCGTCCTTTGTCATGTAGTGGCAAAGTCTCAATGTCTGCTGCTTAAAATACCCTCTCATATTGCTAATGCAATGGAGAAATTACTGTTATGTACTGTATGTTGTATGTGTTTTTGCATACAATATGCAATATATTAATGAGTGTTTTTCTTTGGATTTCCTGATTATAATTGTATGATTGCCTGTGTGGTACGGTGCCGTGTACCCTCTTAATTGGAATAAATTCATCCTGTAATTAAAGTTTTCCTGCTAATGAAAGTCTTTTTCTACCATGAATATATCACCCTCTGCTAAAGTCATTTAGATTTCAGACACTAAAATGACCTCATTTGACATCAACTTAATTCAGATATGATATTTATTTTGTGGTAATTCTAAAAAGTCATGTTCATAAGTAGGTGGATTTGTAATGTGACTGAATTCAAAGAGGATATTGTGTATATTATAGTTTTATTATTTGAATTGGCATGAATAAATGTATTTTCTTTGGCATACATGTGAAGAAATGGCTTAACACAAAAGATTCTCATCTAATTTGCATTTTCATTTAACAATCAAAATCTAAAATATTAATTCACTATACTCAATGGAAATTAATTACTTAAAATACTCCACAAAGGTACCTATATTATCTGAGGGTGTTGTGCAAAAACATATATTCTCTGTCTGGGTCAGATTTTGATCGATGAAGAATTTTATATCCTTCCGCCCTCTGTCAAAGCATCTGGGGTGTTCTGCTCTGCTGGGCTCACCTGGATTCCAGCTCCCCATGGGTGAAAACAAGAGCTTCAAAAAAAAAAAAAATGACATGACATGTCAGCCAAGGGAGTATGAAGCCACTGGGCAATATGCTCCTGTCTGACTACCCACCTGTGCTCCACACACAGTTAAATAGTTTGGATCTTGTTTTTTTCCAAAATGTCCTTCACCCCAGTTTCTCCCTCCCAGTTGCCAATGTGTCCGGCTTAATGAGGCCTTATCTGTCTGATTACAGATGGCTGCAGCATGTCACACTGACCATCATTAATTAGCAGCATATGTCCTCTTGGATTGAGAACAAATCTATTAAATCATCATGAAAAAATTCTGAACTTTAACTTGACAATGATAACCCCTGTTTAATTTGAATCTCCACAGTGTTCCGGGGTTGGTAAGACCTTTCCTATGTACTGGGGTTAATACAACTGAAACCCCTGTACAATAAACATGATCCAGTGAAGGGCTATGGAGAAAATACTCCCCCTGTGAAGCTTACAGTGTTCGGTTTTAGGTTGAACTTGAGTAGGCTTGATGTTGTAGTTGATAGATTGTACTGGATTGTAAAAAAAAAAGTAAGATGTGTTTGTGGGAATATGTTGCGTAGTTTAGTACGCATAATACAGCAACATCAGTTAAAGATTGTATCGCCCTGTCCCTCCAAAACTCAATAAACTTAGTGAAAATAATACAGATTTCATTGCATGTCTACTGGATTATATAATATATAGATGTTTTTATTGTGTCCACCCCATGGATGTTCAGTCAAGCCATTATAGATAGCTACTGTACATTTCTTAAATTCATTTAAACCCTTTTTCTATTGCCTTGCTACAATCATATCTACATTTTAAAAGATCCTTTCAGACCTGATTAAAAACAGTACTGAAAATGATTCTTTACAATTATAAAATTCACATATTTGCACACCTATCTTCAGCTCTCATCCCATATAATTTAGCCATACTTTTAACTCTGTATTTACTTGCCACATTTTCACATCAGGCAGGATATATTAGAGTCGGATTATGACATCAAGTCTGTAACAAATTATCTATCCGCTTTATAATGGAGATTTTGATTAGAGAGAAAAAAACGTAGTCAAACCTACAGTATATACAAACATTTCTGGCTTTCTAAACTACAAAATAAAACCTCATTCTGAAAAAATATCATTAACTAGAGTCCACGTTATCTTGTAGTAAGTATAGAAGAAAAAATAGCAATTTAAAGACAACACAAAGGAGAATTATTTTTTTGTTATTATTATGTTACACCAGGTGTTTCTCTCTGCTTTGTATGACCGTTTTCATGAGAGAGTGAATAGCTCCCAGGGAAATGTTGTGGCAGTTTAATATCCAGCGGAGAACTATCTTCTGTGTGCAGATGAACCACTGTTAGCGTACTCAGCTGTGTCGCACATGCTTTTTATTCAGATGATTTTGATGAATTCTGGTCATTTCGGAGTCATTCGGAAGGAGGTGTACTGTAAAAATGAAGGTTTATTTAAAAATGATGACTTAATTCTAACAGTATTTGTGCAGAAGTTGACCACAGAGAGTCAGTGTGTTGACAGACAGTTGTTAGTGCCAACTCAAACATTTCACACAACTGTCACACACCAATGCTCAGAGAGATTTAGGAGATAGCAAGAGCAAACAGTCATCTATACCCCTGGTACTCCTGCTGTCAACAAACTGATAGTCGTCTGCAGGGCTTAGGAGCGACTCCTCCCCAGATATTTAGGAATGTGCCAAGAGTTTTTTTCTGCAAAAACCAAAAGACCCAAAGCAGGGCAGCAACATTTTTTCAATTTATAACTTCTGCCTGGTGTAATAGTTTGGTCTCACATTTCATCTCAGAAGCAGAAGGTGCTGTGGGTCAGACATGTAAATTGAACACAAAAAAAACTGTTCACATTTTCCTCATGTGTCTGCAGTTTATCACCGATACAACACAGCTCAAAACAGCATCAGCATACTTTATCCCATGTCTACTGTATGTGAGCTGTGTTCAACAGTGACAGAATCTGCAGGGTGTTGATTGTGTGCTAAAAGAGGCTTCAGTTCCCTGTTTACGCTCATGCCATTGGCCAGCTAGTAGAGGTCCAGTCGATGAACTGGATAGTGACTCAACGCTCCACATTGCAGCGAGCAGCCATAATCGCCTCCCTTGTTCACTCCTATTCTCCCACAGCCTCTCATCCATCCTTCCCTGTCTAATGTATGTCTTCTGCTCTGCGTTGGAAGATACATTAAATTGTGCTTGTTTAATATTAAGCTTATTAAACGAACTTGTTTAATCAAGTTTTCTTCCCTTGTTTCTCTTTTCATGAAAATAATACATGATGACCATCAGACTCTTTCCATACTATTGAGCCTTTATCCATTTCTGGCTTGCAGTAAATCTTTGACAACAGTGGGGAGAAAAAACATGTTTGAATGAGACTCAATAGAAAAGTGAACACAGACTGTGAAATGCAGGCGTTTCCATCAGCAGCAATAATTATTCTGTTTGAACCAAGCTGTTACCGGCATCATGTGGTGTCAGGATTCTACAGCAACATCAGTAATTGTGGAAGTCAAGCTGTGACAAATCCATCCAGAAGTTTTGAAGAATGATTCCATTACTTGACATCTCTGATTCCAGCTATGGGCTGAGTCATGGCTCTGTTGTACCGCTGATTATTTCACACTGAAACATCACAGGGATTTTACATCTGAACAATCCGGCCATTAGTCCTTTACTGTAATCCTTTTCTGTGTGTGTGTGTGTGTGTGTGTGTGTGTGCGTGTGCGTGTGCGTGTGTGTGTGTGTGTGTGCGTGTGCGTGTGTGTGTGTGTGTGTGTGTGTGTGTGTGTGTGTGTGTGTGTGTGTGGTCACCACAATGTAAAGCATTCAAGGACTTATTTTTATAGTCACATTAGTTAAGCTGAAACTGCACCAGTCAATGTTTTATATCAACAATGGGCCAAATGACTACTGTGACTGAAAAGTTGGAGCTTGTGGTGTGGAAACTACAGATTATCACCCAACTTTGCTGTTACCCTCAGCTCTATGGAGTGTTTTAGCACATTTTTAGCTAATTGTTTTCTTTTCATGTCCTGTAAATTAATGTTCAGCGTCACTACTATCATCCTCGTTATCTTAAATCTACAGCAGGTTGCTTTTCCCTTTCAGTTGATTCACACTTGCTACAAGGCATACTGTATTCTGTATAGTATGTGATATCACAGCCTTGTGTGCCCGACTTCAGACACCTCTATTCACGCCTATCCTCCATGTGTCTGTGTTGGTTTCCTCGGGGTACTCTGGCTTCCTCCCACAGTCCAAAAACATGCAATAGAGGTGAACTGGTGACTCTAAATTGCCCATATGTGTGAATGTGAGCGTGAATGGTAGTTTGTCTTTCATTTGTTTTGATGAACTGGCGACGAGTCCAAGGCGTACCCCGCCTCTTGCCAAATGTCAGCTGGGATAGGCTCCAGCCCTCTGTGAACCTGCACAGGATAAGCTGTATAATTCATTCAAGATACTTATTGAAGGAGTTGGCAGAGATGAAAATCGTTAAAATTGGAATACTGGACTTACATTTGAAGAATAATGGCAGGAATGAAATGTTGCTCCACTCTATGATCTTCGTGCAGTGTAATATAGGTTTAAGTTTGGGGTCAGGAGAGTCTGTAAATCCGTGTATGTGTGGGTGGGTGTGTGTTCCTCTCGAGGAAGAGCTCAAAATTAAGAAGATTTTTCTAATCAAAACGCAGCCTCATAATAGACAACCAGCAGGAACTCATTATTCATTGCCGTCATGCAAATGTGTAATGAGCATTTGTTGCTTTAAATAATAATGGATGTGATGATGTGATATTGACCCTGAAATCAATTTCAATTCTTTGCGAGCATGTTTCAGGCTTTATTGACCTTCTAATCATGCAGCTCTCTGGCAGCTACTCCAGCTTCAGCACAGCCTTCTCTCTGGAAGTGAACTATTACATTGCTTTTAGAGGAAGGTTTCTTCATACACCATAACCACAAAGGTAATAACCTTTTCAACAAGGCACTTGAAGCACTGATGGAGTTTCAAGTGTTGTTTTTTTTATAGACTTTCAACTGAGCTTTCAAACTCACTTTCTGAACAATGTGAGGACTGAGTCGGCACTTTTTAGTGTTATAAATACAGTTTTAACAGGCAGACACCCTTTTCCCTATCAGTTTCCCATCAGTTTACAAGCTTTCTGGATCATTTTATCTCAGTAAAGTCATAATAATCAGCTGAAGTATTTCTCAGCTACCATGTTTAAAAGAGCATTAGTTGATCTTTAGTGCATATACACTCAGTGAGCACACTCTGCAACTCTTCAGCTTAATGCCTCATAATGTCCCCAAGTATACACCATTAGCTGTCATTTTCTAAAGCCATTCGACTTTATAAGTCACAATTTTTAATACATAGAAGTCTGTTAGCTTGGAGACAGCCATTAATAATGTATGGCATGATGAGCAAAGCTTCCCAATCACACAGCAATATGTAAAACAGATATATACATTTAGCTAAATCCTGCTTTCTTCTGGTTGTATACATGATGCTATAAGGACTAACTGTACAGCTTCTCATGTACTGAATAGTCTGTCACATCAAGAGATATTCAAGGCAAATGCTGCAAAAGACATGATTCTATATGCGTCTGTCTGGGTATAACATTTGGACATTTTCTCTAATTCTTAAGGGTTACTTCAACAGAGCACCCAAAGAACACCGGCTCTCTTCTTTCACATAAAGATTTTTTCATTTTTCCTTTCTTTGAGAAGATTGCGAATTATGTGGAGCTCGGATGCTTTCAGTGGCCATCATGAGGATGATGACCACTGAAAGCTCTACACCTGGCTCACGCTGGGATCAAAGATACTGGTTTCATCCTCAGGCCTTATGCTGTCATCACCATCACTTGCTCTCCTGAGACCTGATTCACACAGAGAAGCTGTTACTGACTCACAAGCTTCAACAAGTTTGCATCCAAAACAGATATCATTATTAATTATACTAAATATCATTCTCACACACTATATTTCAGCATTTTACCACTTAAATATCACTGTAAAAATAATTATCATGTTTTGCGCGCGTTCCAGTACTCTTGGCTGAGCAAAGATACACTGATGAGAAGCGTTCTCTTCAGACCTGACTGTAGAAATCAGTGGTGACAGTGTGGACCTGCCTGCCAAGTAGCAGTGTCCTGCATGCCTATGTGCCGCACTCCCGTGCCCCAGCTGTCAGCTGCACTCAGTCACTGTACAAGTAATGCACCTCCTTTGGCTAAGCCATCGTTTACCACTACATACATACAGTATGTCCTCCACTGATCATCCTCTAATCACAGCAACATCATTTCTATACATTAGTCACACAAAGCTACAGTAAATGCATTATCATGTTAATGTTTTACAGTCTGTTCCAGAATAAATCACATTTTTTGAGTGGGAATCATTTCAATCAGGAGAGACAAGTGAATGAAGTAAAGATAATTGTTTATGCTGCAGATGATGATTAGCCTTGATGATAATTAGTCTGTCAGAAAGTCTTTGGCGCCTACACAGTTCAGGAAGATTGCAATCTAAGGGCATCACCAGACACCGGTGGTGGTGGTGGTGGTGGCTGATGACTGTGCTGAGACTGAGAATGTCTGACCGCCATCCATTAGCAATGACTCCCCACATCTTGACAACACCAACAAAACGGTCCACTTCCTGGATGTATGCTGCAGGATAGTGTTCCCTACTGCGACAATACACACGCCTATGACCATCAGCTCTGTGCAAGTTAAATCTGGACTTGTCACTAAATGTGATCTGCGTCCACTGTGCAATGAGCCATAACATCTGTAACATCTGTGCTACACATGTCTGCCGATTTCCGGCCATCAGCATGACCAGCATCCCAACTGCTTGTCCACGTAAGTTTCGCAGAAGCCGTGACATCATAAGTTGTTTCAGTGGGGCATTAATTAGACCCAGGATTTTATTGTCTTGGCCAGGTGTTTTCAGTCATGCACAAAAAAATCTCACCAGCACCATTGTTCACGCTGAAATGCACCAATGACTGTTATTTCTATGTTATGACAAAATGATGGTTATTCATGATCTAACATGTTTTGGTTGTGGGTACTTAAAAAAGTCATTTCAGTACCACATGCTTGTTTGTTTTAGTAGATTAGGGCTATGGAAAGGAAAATATTGAGTTTTTAAAATTATGCATTTCTACTATTGCTCAGTATATATCTTTCTGCTGCTCAGGACAGGTGCCCTTCGATCTCAATCTCCCTGAAGAGTCTGAGCGCCAAAGACTTTGTGACACCAAAGACATTCAGACATACTAATTATCACATATCATTTGATATAATAAACATTCTTATTTACTTCAACCACTAGTGTCTCTGGATGAGTGAGAAGTGTGGATGGTATGACAAATAATGTGCAAATGAATAATCATCCTAACCTAACTGAACTATTTGTTAGAGACTGTAGATGGTTTTAAAGTGTTTTAAAGGAAGATGAACACAGGAGCACCAAGTTCACAAACTATTCTTTGGACTTAAACTAAGAACGGTACATTTTGATTTGCGAGCCAAGCAGTGCCCCATGTTTCAGATCTAATGCTACACTTTGAGAAATCATGCCTAATAGCACTTCCTGATTTTGTCACAACACATGAAAGTAAGCCTGAGTGCTGTATGATAGAACCTCTGCAGGGTCACGACTTATTGGCTTCCTCAAATTGCTTCTCACGGTGCTGCAAGCTCTCGCTCCCTCAGGCCTGCTTCCATTATCGCCTGGTTCTCACTGCAGGTGCTCTTCAGTCACATCACCGACTTCCTCCATATAAACTACAGTACAGCTTAGCTCCAGAGAAAAGACAAAATAATAATAATGATGATGTGGTATGTAAGAACGTTACTTTCTTGATGATAATTCTGCCTTTGTGGGTGACAAATTATTCCCATGTCTGACTTTATGATTAAAAGTATCATATTTTATAAAAGACATAATCATTAAAGGGAGATATGGTGAGCAAAGATAAGCAGCTGCACTGACAGAACAGATCTATCTTAAAGCAGAGGAGATACAGGGAGACGTAGGGAGAGAAAAAGAAGGAGAATGAAGTTAACTTGTGAAAATGTTACTCTGTGCAAATGATGTTATCTGAGCACAGAAAAGGAGCGTCAGTCACTCAGTGTCAGAATCATCTTCACCGGCTGTGTGTGACTTCACAGCCACTGAACACTATGACATTCAAAAATGTCACTGCTGGCCCCAATTACTATACAGTAATATATGGATATCAGCCATTGAACCAAACTTAAATAAATTCTTCCCATACATGCTACATCTGTTGTTGTGTTATTTCACAGCTTTGAAAATTACAGTGATTAATCTTGGATTTCATCAGCAACCAACATCTTCCTGTCAGGGATCTTTTGTTCAGTTCTATCAGATCTCCCTCTCTTCTTCACAGTGTTATCTCTACCATGTGGTGTGTGTGAGTGTGAGACACCTTTCTCTACTGTGCTTATAAGCTGGGAGGGTCATCATTACAGGTGCAGTCGCATCCACAAAGTGCTGCAGAGGTGTGTTTTAAATGACATCCCAGTCTTGCAGAACCACACCTGAAAATACAACAGCTGTCACATAGGATCAGCATTCAGCCCAGCACACTCCAGGGGCCGCTTTCTAAAAGACCTCTGCTGTTCTGTTGTCCTCACTGCTTATTCTTACAAATGAAAGGTCAGCTGCATCACATGACCAATAAACCACCGCCTGTTTGAGTGTGCCAGTTTGCATCAGCTCAGGTTCACACACAGCCCCACAAAGTAGGTTATTCAAACTATAATTTCCAATTATTTTGTTTTTTAATTTGCCATTTGTTTATGGTTTATGTCATTTATTATTACTTTTTTATTATTAGCTTCAACCCCCAAATGCCTTTCAATTTTTACGCCACAACATTTTCTGAATTGCAAGTTAACATTTTAACCACAAATACGCCACTTAGCCTATAAGAAGCTCTTTGATATCATAAGTAAGCTACAAACCACAGCTCCTCTAAACCACCAGTCATCCAATCACGCATTTCAGATATGATTATCCTATTCATGACTCTCCTTTGTGACCTCACCACTTATATTAGGACTGAGCTGCAAAACCACCCATTTAAAAAACAAAGCCTGGCTGTTGTGGATCATCTACGTAGCTGCTGCACATAAAAGCTTGGCTCTTGTTGCACCTGGCGAGTGTTAGGGATGCTTTGATCTATCTCTATGCTTGTTTCCCCCTTTCTGTAACAATTAAATAGCTCCCTGGTCCCCTTTGAGAGGAAATTGATTAGTGATTAAAAAAGGAAAGAGGAGGAGAGGCGTCTCTGTGTCCAAATAGACTCCCAGCTGCACGGGTGAGAGAGTAACTGTGGCTGTAACAGAGCAGTTAGACGACAACAGTAAACCAGCCAAATCTGTAAATGCATTTTATTTTTAAATGTTAAGTGTCCACAATTGCATTTTCAGATGTTTTTCTAAAAATCCCCATTCACACTTAAGTATACCTGCAATAGCTCTCACAAACCAATGGAAACACTCTCGCAAGCAAATTGGGGTTTAGTATCAGAGATATCTTCTGAGCCACTACCAGACTAAACTTTGAGCTGCTTTAGTGAGATGTAACTAAACTGTATGTAGGATATGGTGGCCCTGAGAGCTCAATGCTCATATAGCACAAATGAAAACTGTTTCCAGGGGACACTAAAAAGTGATGAACATGTGCAATCACAGCTCGGACACATCCCACTGGAAAATTTTTGGCTCCTTTACCAACCCTTATTGATTCAACCACAAACCACAGAAACAACAAGTGCGTCTCAGCTGTGTTGTCACTGCTAGTTGCAGTGTTTCTGTATTTGGCTGTGTTTTCTCAATTTGGAGCATTTTTCTCAATGCGCTGTAAAAATTCTTATGAATATGCATGTGTTTTGTCTATTTGCATGTGCTTTCTTTAGCCGCAGTGGTGTGAGCTCCCATGGTCACTGTATAAAGGCTAGTTACACATTTTAAAACAATACTCACATCCTTATGCATATTGGAC
Source organism: Chaunax sp. Z400 (assembly GCA_037577475.1). NCBI lineage: Eukaryota > Metazoa > Chordata > Actinopteri > Lophiiformes > Chaunacidae > Chaunax > Chaunax sp. Z400. The sequence goes on from CM075196.1 coordinate 14,752,458, forward strand.
GTGGGAATGAAAGAAACTGTAACTTTACAGATACTATTTTAAATGTTGAAGTCTTCAGGTGGAACATGGATGTGGATTGTGTCAGTGTCAGCGGGAGAAACAAGGAAAGAATATCTTCAGGTGTGTTCAGAGAGAACATGAGGAGAATAATAGGTCTGCAAAGTCAATGGATGGATGCAAAGAGACACGAGGGCAGCACAACTAAGGCAAAGAAGTGTTCACATGAGTTGAATGATTCAGCTTCATTGAAAAAATTTCATTCACACATTATTGAATGAGTTAACCACAGGAGAAGGAAAGCCAGCTTGGTGTGCATGGAGGCCAAAATGAACAGAAATGGATGTTTCAAATTCAGATAGTTTAGCTCATCCATGGTTGGCATAAACCGGGCAGGTTCATGAATTGTGAAGTAGCCTTGCATGGACATACTCTGAACGTGTGGAAACAAAGGAGTTTGGAGAGCTAACAGCTTGCAACACCACTGGTGCTGTGCGAGGTGCGAGAACGTCTAGCTGTCATTAATCTGAGCCCTGCAGTCGCAGCTGATCTCAGCAGTTGCATCTGGTGTGCACCATTTTAGTCTGACTCCCTGACTCTGACCTCCTCCCCTCCGTCACTTGCAGAACTGATCACATCCCTCGGCAATGCCTCAGGGCTTCAACTGACCGATGCATCCTTTCATTACACCTCCCCACACATTTACCTGTCAATGAGACTTGCTCTGGTGTCTGACGCGGAGCATCTGTCCTGTCTGTGTCCTTTTCAAAACTGGAAAAGTCATTCTGCCGGAGTTTTATTGGTTTTTGACAGCATGGACAGAAACATCCTGCAATGTCTCATCCTAATGTCTCACATTCTTTAGTGGCATCATGAGAAAATGTAAATCTGTCCGCCCAATACACAGTAGAAGTTTGTTAAATTTAATTCCTTTCATTGAGTATGTCAATAAGTCTGTCTCCTGTTATTTCATGTATCTTTCCATTTAATATCAAAATAATAAGTATGTGACTCCCCCCAACCCCACCCTCCATCCACATTTGATTGTGGCCATGCATGAGAGGAAAAAGCCTAAACTGCTATCAAAATAGAGACAGCAGTTCCACTTTGCTGAATTGATGTGACTGACAGTGGCATCGCATTGGAAAGACCTCCAAAACAGCACAATAACAAGTATCTGCGACAGACAGATGTCAAAAATACATTGCCTGGTTGTATATATTTATCCAGTTTGATTGAGGCAGACAGAAGGACATTCAGTCACTTTGTTAAAAGCCAAATAATCAGAGCCAGGAATGAAGAATTGAGATGGGATAAAACGCTCAGATGATAGCACCTGCATGAAAAATAGGTCAGCGACAATTGAAGCATCAGTTTAAACGTGATATTCAAAACATATTTAAAGATAGTGACAATTAAAACTGATATTCAACAATTTGAAAGAATTGAAAGTATTTAAAAGTATTGATGCAACAAACTGTCTCCACCTGACAGCCATCAGCATAAGGCTCCATGCTGCTTCTTTTCACTCTTTAATATTGCATAAAAAAAAGAAATGTCTATAATTCTTGTAACCAACAAAAAATAAATGAAAAAAATAAATATATTGCGGTCAATGTTGTTGTTCCTGGTTTTAGGATCCATAATTTGGTTCATAGTCTGCCAAAACAAGCACTCCGCTGTTGCCACCCATTATATTCATCCCAATAGTTTTCATTTATGACACAGAATTCAAATCAATGTGTATGAATCCATGTGACTTTCCACTGTTGCCAGTCACATGTTTTCCTCAATTGAGAGCAGACAGGAGCACCGCTGTTTCACCAAATGGCTGTTCAATAAGGCAGACGGAAAATTGCACAACAGGTTCTTTCTTGCTCTTTCACTGGCAAATACAGTAGCCAACTCGGTAAGCTTGTTAGGTTAGACCAGTTCAACATAAAACTTCCTCAGATAACAACCAGTAAAGGTTGAGCAGGTCCCAGTTGGAGTGACTCCAGGGTATTGAGAGAGAAAGCAGCGCTCTGCAGCTCCTCACTTTCATCACGCAATGCACAGTAGAGCGTCCCAAAACAGACAGCCGCGGGGCGGGGCAGGGGGGGGACACACGATTCATCATATGTCAGACACATGCATTACTTTGTCTGGGTATTTGAAAGATTATTGGTGAGGCAAATTGTTTTCCAAAGATTTTCTCTTAAAATAGCTCAATCAGTGTGGTGCCATGTATTTTTACACAGCAGATGTGATGCACAGGGAGTGTCATGGCACAAAATGGATGAAGCTGACATGAAATGCACTGATAATACTGCCGCCTCCTTTAATCATTGCTAACCCATGATGATACACAGAAATGGCTCTTGTGAATGTACTAGAAAGAAATGCACTTTTCTTTTCAAGCATGGCATTATAAGCTTTTTTAGGATTAATGCCCTCTGACAGCTAAGTGACAGCAGCCAACCCCTGAAACCCTGAGGCAATGGACATATAGGAGTTAGTAAACTCTATGCACTCTCAATACAAGCAACAAACACATACATTATATAGGACATGTACACATACACACACGCACACACACACACACACAAATAAATGTCTAAAAAGCTGGCGGCTCAGAAAAAAAAACCCGGGAATGTATGACAAGCTGCCCCTGTTTCTGCTGGTCAGTCGCTGATGAGTGAAAGCCCTGAGAACTACAGGGGAAATTTAGAATAAACAATTTTACTTTTCATAATAAACTTGTAATAACAGGGCATGTCAGCTGCCAGAGTTCTGACACAGTTGAAATGGAGCTTATTTAAGCAGTAGAAGATGACAACTTCATGATGAATCAAATAAAAAAAAATTTAAAAAGGCCTCTGCAGTGGGCCTCAGTCCTCTCCTCTCCACCTTTTTCCATCTGTGTGTATCACTCTCTCTGGGTCCTCGGTGTCTCTCTGCTTGCTTTCAGTCTGCATTTTGGTGACAGCAATGTCAAAACACATCAGCTTTATCCAGAGCAGAGCAGGTCTCAGTGCCACCAGGCTCTACCACCTGGCTCGGTTAATGCAAATGGAAAATGTCTCACAGGGGCTACAGACACCCTCATCTTTCCCTAAAACCATGAAATTAAGACCGCTCCCACACACAACAAAATTAATGCATTGTTTCTTGTAATCAGTGCATGACGGACTGCTAAAGGGTAAGAGGACCATAAATTGAAGTCTAGTAATACCCATAAATGTGATAATGTGTTTACTGAAGAATCACGGGTCTGCAGATAGAAATGACCATAGCAACAAGACTCCTGGAGGCAAGAACAGGAAGATTGGTGAATGATACTATAGCTGCGACAGCAATTAGACAAGCAGCACTTTTTTCTTTCTTTCTCACCAGAGAACAATGTCACCATGTTAGTATTTGCATGAATGGCACTCAAGACTCTGTCTGGAATCAGTCTTTCTCATTGTGTGAACAGAAATGCTCAGCACAAGCCTCAAGCGTCTGATCGGAAATTAGACTAATGCACATTTCTCTTTAGTCTCTCAGTGTCAGTTAGCCTCATAATCCCCATTTGATTTTGTGGCATCCGATTTCACAGGCCCCTCTCAAAATACTTCTTTGGGGACACTGCCCTCTTGGATCTATGGGAAGAGAAAGAGGACAACTGCAGCTTTAAAATATGTAAATCACAACACAAGGGTGAATATAGAATCCACCAATGTTACTCTATAAAAAGCACAAGGTCTAACTGTCAAAACAAGCTGTATTACTGGTGATCTTCTGAAGATGGAATGAAACGTGAAAATGGTGAAATGGAAATTGATAATGTGCTTCAGGACCATCTGTTAATTGTATTTATAGTGTAACAATAAAAAATATCTATAATTTATATAGATTTTTTAAAGACAATTACAAATTGACTGTGTACCAATTATGGATTTCAGCTTTGCATTCGCTATTTCACAAACCAAAGGAAATCACAAATGTTTATTTAAATCTCTGATGGGAGACCCACATTGTACAATCCAATAAATTCTGAATATCAAATATCAAAAGTGTGCTTTAGTTTTCATTGTAATGACTGCTCCACTCTGAGTATCTATCTTAAATGATTATCAGACAAATAGAACATCTCTGATGTACCGTCTGACCATAAAGACATGTACAAATGGACATACGTCCATTTCTTAACATGGATGCCATAAATAGCTGTGAGCGGTATGCTCTGTTTTCCTCGAAGGATGGCGGGTGCGGGGGGGGGGGGGGGGGGTGAGGGGTGACATGCTACATGGGTTTGACAACTGTCACATTACATTAGCCTTTAAATGCAGGCTCTGATTACTGGCAGGTTGGACAGATTTGACAGAAGACAACTGACACTTTGAGACTCATGTCTGAGTAGTCAGGACACTGGGCTGGAAACTGAGAGCTGGATGATAAATATTCATCTGTGGCCTGTGCATCTCTCAACCCTTGTTTTTCTCTTGTCAAAGCATCAAATGAAGAAACAATAAATTGCTGTTCAAAGGATTGTTCCTTCCTTTTTGGACCCTATAACTGAATCAGTGTCTCCAGCTCCTGACCTTTATGTCCATATCCAGGTCTATAATAGGCATTGCATCCTTCAAAGATCCTGATCATGGAAATGAGCATCTTAGTGGGCTTGTGAGTGGGTGGGCAGATTTAATGAGTGCCTCTAACAAGGTGCAGCTGCTACTCAAATATCAACACCGCAATCACTTATACAGCAAGAAATATCAATCAATACTATAACACAATTTGTTAATGACTGCATTGTGCATGATAATATTTCAATTAATATTGAGTTGGTAAAGATGATTGCCTCGAATTAAACTGCCACAGAAATGTGCACTGATAGAGATGTTATTCAATATGAGAATGACAGATACATGTAAGGGTGATAGGCATAAAGTTACACAGATATGGAATGATTATATCTATTTTTCATCTAGATGTAACTTCTTACCTTTCACAGATGCATGAAATCTATTTGAATGACTCTGAATCTGCATTATCTCAGCTACATATCTGTGGCAGTACCATGTCTCTATCCTTTCTGTTATTGTACTGTGACCCAATACGCATTGCCCCCCTCAACAATATACATTTTAATCTAGATCTGGATCTATATTCAACATAATGGAACATAATGAATTGTCCATGCCTGGGTATTTTTAATTTGAGGTGTTGAAAAAAGGCATTATTGTGTTGACTAAAGTATACAAGAGATCCAGAATCCATATCCATACCCTGATCCACCTCGAAATTTAATCAACTCTTCCTTGACCCAAGATCCACCCCTCCACAAAATGTCATCAAAATCAATTGACAACTTTTCGAGATATCTTGCAGACAAACAAAAGAACATGGGTGATCACATGAGCTCCTCCAGCTCTCATTGGCTGAGTGAATTATACCAAAGAAACGCACTAGTCATCGACCAAATATGGTGGAAGAATAGAAAAACACCATTTACTACGAAGGAGCACATGAAAAAGAGAGTTATGTCCATACTGTTGTTGCCCCAGTGCATGCTGGGAGAACTCACACACCTACCTGTTGCACTGATCAACCAGAAAACATCAACCTCACCTGTAGCTGACCTTGGGAGTCTGGCTGGTCCTCAGTTCCTGATTCCCATTCAGATGGAACCAAGAGTCTGACTGGACAAGACATCCCAGACAGACTCAGAGCAGTAGAAGTGTCGGATCACTTCCCCCAGGCAGCGCAGGACTCAAATGATTCCAAATGATACTGAGAGCGGAGATGACTTATGGTCCTGGTGGATGAGGGTTGACGTGGCAATAATGACCAGGAGACAGTATTGGTGGTGGCCCTCCATGTAGCTATGACGATGTATAAGACCCTCTAACTATTGGCTTTGTCTCTTGGCCTGACTTCCCACCAATTTTCATTGATATTGTTTTTTTAGAGCAGATATCCTACTAACACACACACACACACACACACACACACACACACAGGACCACAACCAAAACCTCCTATAGATGTATAGACAGAAATGTCACAAATAAAAAATACTAAAAACAAATTTCAGGGAGGCAAAATGAATGAAGTATTAAACATGATTTATTTCTTCTTTGTTTTAACTGGTCTACAACATCAGAATCAGCACAATGTTATCATAACTAATCATCTTCAAACCAATCACACACAGTCAATGAGGCATTCCTCACTGATTTTGCAGCTGCTCTACGAGTTGAGCTGCTCCTACCTGATACGCACAACTGTTATTTGTGTCGATGGTTTTCTTCAACTCCTCCTGTAATTGTTTCTTTTTACATTTGAAGACATCTGATATTTTTTGCATGTGTCTCTTAAATCTTAAAGTTATGTGTCAGCTGGGTTCGGCTCTGTGGAGCACAGAAAGGCACCCTGCACGGTCCTAACTATATTCTGCACCACCTCTACTAATTCTAAGGAGTCTTTATCTCCATGTGTTTTTGGTTGGCTGCAACAGAGATGGATTTACTGAAGTGAAAGGTCTTTTTTTAATTTGAAAGATTACACAGCAGGTATGGCTACATTTGGGGGGAGTTGACTGAATTTCAGAATCCAAAGAACTATTACATCATTCTTTTCCTGTCCTGACTGTTTACCAGCTTTATCATCATCATGATATATGCTACTGTGGAGTCATTGCTCTCTCTGAAAACTACTTTTTAAGATAATAGAGTTTGCCTACACATATTTCTCTCTGGTTGGAAGATATAGCAGATGTCTTCTTGAGTGAATCTGGCGTCCTTATCAGCTTGACCAGATGTTTAAGATGAGTAATGATATGTTTAAACTTTGAAATCCATGCCTTTCATCATGTGCTTGGTCAAAGGTCTGACATAACAGTAGCTTCCATCCAAATATAGCACATTCAAATCAGCACCATTACATACTGATGCTTTGTCCAAACCTTGCGTGTCTCAGATGCACGATGTACCATCTGGCTTCTGTGGCCGACGTGCAAAACTTTGCTGCCACAATGCTCTATTATGGATTACAGTTAGCTTTTTATAACGTATGAGACTGTATGAGATGCTTCCTGTCAGATACATTCTGAACACATACGTCTATTAAAAATGAACAAAGGCCAATGACGACACAGAGATACCTGAACATACAGTCATTCATGGCCATTGTAGGCAAACTCGTCCAGGAGTTGGACTTGACCACATGATCAACAAGATGGTGGCTTAGGTAGGATTTTTCATAGCTATAATTCTGCACTACATTTGATGTCTATTTGTATATTCTTTCATGGTTTGATGGTGGTTTTCTTTAAGGTGTGTGTTTTTACTCCTAAAGATGAAAATGAAGATGTCATCATACCAGTAGTGGCAAGAGATCCAACCGGCCAATTGGGCTAACCAAGGTTTCAAACACAGTGTTACATGCATTCCAATTAACTAAGGCGTTCAATTGAAGGTAAGCAGTTTTAGAATCTCAAGTTAACTCAGTTTGCAGGTCTTATTTTGGGCCTTTTTTTTACACAGATAGGAGGTTTATCTACTTATATCCATTGGATATCCCATTTAAAAAGCTTAAATACCAAAAGTTAGTGCCGGAAATGCGTCTTGACCCACTGAAGTGGAAGTGAGGCCAAGCAGTGAAAAACAACTCTGCAATGCTCTTTTAATTAAATGCCTGTCTCAAGTCTGACAGGACAGACCTGTGATATCAGAGCGTCTGAGAAACAGCACAAAAGGATTGCTCCATGTGTGAAGTCAACGGGATTGCACAAGCCTAAATGAGAGCCAGCAGAGAGATGGCCTCAGCCCAACTGTTTCCTGGAGATAAGGGGGAGAGAGAATTTGGGATAAGGCTAATTAAATACTTTAAGTCAGGCAAACAGAGAATGTCAGTTTAACATGATATCTAATTAACAATCAGGGATTGCCAGGTGCACACTTATTCAGAAGTGTCCAGTTTGGCTGAAATGTTGCACTGAGGAATTGTAAAATCCCCCATACAATCCCCCAATAGCTGGTAACAGATATTTTTTCATCACAGAAGAAAAGGTTAAAGCTTGCAATTTGTGTATGTGTGTATGTGTCTTTGTGTGTGTTGCCAAGACAAACGCAACTTTAATTTTCTTATTTAATACGTAGCTGTGTCTGAACCACAAATCACAGTCTGTGAAATTGTGGAACCGTTTCTCATTATCTACTTAATTATTTTATCATAGAATAATAATAATAATGACCTTTCACTCCATGGTGAGAAATTGCTTTGCAGATTTGATTTAATATGAAAACAAACTTTAGCAGAGAGAGAGAGCTCAGAGAGCAACATCATATCAGTTTATCACATTCCAGTGGCAGCTTCAGGCATCACTTTAATGAAATATCAAATATGTCAGCAAGTTAAAGTGGGGGATTTTTAAATGGAACCACCCCACCTGAGCTTCAGACGTCATTAATTTTGTCTGGGCTTACGGTTTCCATCAGGTTTTTGCCATTTCGTTCATGTGCAGCAAACTCTGAATGCTCATTGCAGATTGGGAGCAGGTGCTTTCAGCTAACTGAATATCATAATGCTGTGTCAGTCACCAGATCTGGGAGGACAAACGGCCTTTGAGGGTCTCATAGGTCTTAGGGAGGCTTTGAAATTGAGGCATAGAATAGAGAAAAAATAAAATATGATTTACTTTAGAATTAATTTGAACTTTTTTTTATAATTTTATAAAAAATTTATCATCTATGATTTACTTTTCTTAAATTGAACATGAGGTGGGAAATGAATTTCCAGTCCAGTGTTATTGAATAAGTATGTCTAAAATACACAGCAATGAGAGATATTTAAAATGAAATCACCATCATTGACTGTTTATTTTAATACTCAAAATAGGCTATTCCCATGATGACACTTATGACACAAAAAGGGTCATTTCATAGAGTTTAACAGCTTTTGGTGGACAAAATAATTGATGTTTCTACCGCCTCCTGTCACAAACAACTTTAACTAGCTTGCCCACAACTGTTTGTAGGATGCATAGTCATGAGGTAATGTATGTGTTTAAGGCTATGTAAGATTAATAACTTGAGGTAAACATTTGAGCCAACCTTATCAAAGATGAACACTGTGAAATGAGTTTTAAAGTTCTGAAAGATAGGTAGACCTTTCAAGATAAGTTTGCAAAACATGCCGTTCCCAAGGTCAAGACATTCCATGGCCAGAAACAGATTTTTCTTTTCTCATCTGCTGCTAAAACATTAACCTGTGACAATTTACTAAAAGCAGTTGTATAAAATCTGTACGTCCAAAAATGAATCTCATTAATTTCTCACAAGTAAACTTGATGTTCTGTTCTCTTGTGGCCCAAGTGGTCAATCTTGCATGTCTAATTGGTATGGCCAGATGTTCAGAAGCATTCCAGTGAGTCAGAGAATTAGTCCACTTGCGTAACAGATTTCACATGGTTCCTCTGAAAGAGCATTTTTTGGTGGTATTTATCGCCAGTTTTTCATGTACTGTGAAACTCAACAAGGTGTGGTGAACCTGCCATCACTGTCCCATTTTACAGTACACTTCCCACAGCAAATCCCTCTGGGATCTGTGTCTCATTCCACACCTGATGTTGGTTCCCCACCTGATCTTTCAAAACATCTATGCTTAATTTCACAAACAGATGCCACATCAAGCTGATAGTTCGGAATGTGAATCTTTTTCTTTTGACTTGTTTGAACTCTGCCAAGATGACTCACATGCGTTTATACTCAGTTTCTGGAGCGTCATTATTATCTCCATGGAGTCACTGTCTGATTGACAGGCAGGGTATTACATCCAGACAAATGAGCACTGTAATAGCTAATTGACCGCTCATTCATGTCCTGAACACAATGTTCTTAAAAGAGGGGAGGGACTGTGTAATAGCAATTATGTTCAGCAATGGAAGCCAGTGTGCTAATCGATTCTGTGTATTTTTCTCTTCCTTTGGGTAAGAAATTCCTCTGCTGTTCATAAGAGATAGGACTAATATCAGATGGCTTTAAATGAGCTACTCTCTTGAAAGCAGTCTATATTTCAAAGTAATCTTGCTAGTGCAGCGTGGTGAGTGTGGTTAAAAGCCATTCTGATCCACAGATTACACATAAACCACTTGCTCTTCGTCAAGATAAGCTGAAAAAATCCTGTGACTAAAATATTCATCCGACATTTGAGCATGAGTTCCCATGACTATTAGTATGTGATTCCGCACTCACTTAGTGGCGAGCTCATGTTTTAATTAAACCTAAAGCTGTAATATGTGGCTGCATATTGTATATATTTAAGCAGAGTGCCTCTCATATGAAATGCAAGCTGCTGAACCGATTTGAAATGTTGCACAAAAGGAGTGAAGAGTGAGCTTTATTCATGATTATGTTGTTGATCATGTGATGGGGTTAACAGCCATGCAAGGAGAAACACGAGATATTACAATAAATTGGTTTATGCACTGGCAAAGATATAAAACATCTTATTTGAGCAGCACGGAGAGAAGCCATCACAACACATCCTGATATAAAGAGATCCTTAGGAAAATCACCTGCAGGATATTTTCAAGAAACTTCTAAAATACCTCACAGAGTAGCAGTCTTAATACATTTGGAGCATCATTTGTTCCGTGTGAGACAAGTCAATATCCAGCAACCGTACGACCAGCACAGTCATGAGAACACATGTATATTCTTAAAGACATTTGAAACAAAAGACATGGAGCATGAAGGCCAATTTTGTGGACTGGCGTTACACATAAATCCCCTGGAATCCTTCCTGTTCTCTCACTGCAAGTGCAAGTGGGCTCAGCTGGACATTCGTCCTCAAATGAAAACCATTCACCACCTTCATTCCTACCTCACACGCAAAATGAGAAACTATCATTTTTGCAAATTCCTAAATGAAGCAGGCCAGGAATATTGCATGTAACCCATTGAATAAGGACTGAGAGTGTGATGGTGTGTTCACATCGAACGCAAAGCAAATGTTTCGCATGGCGTGATTATATATTGAGCCGATGCAAAGACGGGAGTAGATGCAAATTCTCAGCGGGCGACATGAATGATGCAAATGATGGGGAAATTCATATTATTAGCATCTCTGACCAGCTTGAAAAATTGCAAATTGGGTGAGACATTGATATGAAGCTGTGTCGTGAAGTCTCTCAGCGTTGAGATTCTGCAGACATCACAGGTCCTGAAGTCAATAGGGCATCTTATCTCTTATCTTTCCACATCAATAAGATAAGATAAGAGACAAGATAAGATAAGATAAGATATCCCTAATAAAGGGATATCTTATCTTATCTTATCTTGTCTCTTATCTTATCTTATTGATGTGGAAACGGAAGGGCAAGCTTATCGTATAGCTGTATATGGATACCAGCTGTACGACACTAGTTTGTATACCTATTAAGAGTCAGTGAGGAGGTTGGACTACCTGGGAAGTTCTGAAAATATCTATTACTTGATTCCAGCTATCGGCCATTCGCTATTCATGGGTTCGTGTTACTCATGCGAGTAACATGAGTAAACTCAAATGATCCCGCGGAGACATTTGAGTATTCGCGTTCCCTGTGAACCCATTTAAATCATGTAAATTATTCTGAATGCATGTCAGACAAACACGAACTTTACAATAAGGTACACAAAATTTCTAAGTAGTTGCCAGAGAACAAATAAGTAACAAGTGATGAACTAACCTCTAGTTAACTATTAGCTAATAATGGCATTTTGTTTGTTCCTGATTAACTCTGAAACAGCCAGTGAATTACACTAAACGTAAGAACTCATTCACAAATAATTAGTTTAAGATTAATTACTACTTTATTTATAAATCTATTGCCGATTAAATATATTTATTATATTGGAAGGAAATTACATCAATCCGGCGGCGTCTGAAATACAGTATTTATTCAGTCATTTCATTTCTGAGGGTGCAATTAAATGTGTGTGTGTGTGTGTGTGTGTGTGTGTGTGTGTGTGTGTGTGTGTGTGTGTGTGTGTGTGTGTGGTTGGCATGGGGGGGGGTTGAGGTTGGGGTGTAATGCTCTGTGACACACTGTCTTTATGTCCATCTCCCCTGAACACATCGTAGACAGGTAGTCCTCAGTGACAACCTGTCAACAGAAGCCTGACTAATTCATTTTCTGACAGATGACACTTTATCTCAGATCCTCTCAAAGTGCTCACATGTTCCTATACAGTAGGTTCCACATTCAGCAGAATCTCATAAGTGCTGAGCATAATGTCTGGTCTATCAGACAGGAGGTATTCACATCCCAGCCAGGGAATCTTCCTCAGTCAGCATGCTGCTCGGAAGACAAATCTTTCCAAAGATTTTCTGTTTAAAGTGTAAAAAGAGACAGACTTATAAAATATAAACATCTGATATTTACAATGACATTCAGCAGATGTCTTAGGCCCTGTGTCCACATACTGTCAGAAAAGCACAGCATACATTTTTGGTGTACGGACTTTAAAAAATGCAACATGACAGTTTTAATTGAAATTAGGTGGATAACTAAGGGCGCATTTATATGACTACAGTTTGACCCTAAAATGGTAAACTCTTGTTGCAGTTTGGCCATTCGTTTACACAATAATGACGTTTTGGGGGCTTGAAAATGCAAACTTTTGAAAATGGGTTCCAAAGTATAATCTTTTGAAAACGCCACCATTACCGTCACCATGTAAAGTGAGATTTTCTGTGAGGTTTCACTCTTTTCTTCCATTTTTCTTTATTACCAGGGTGACGTGATGACTTCCGCCCCATCTTATTTATAATTGGCTTCCTGAAAAACAGTCATAGTGATGACCTGACAACATTCTGAAAAGTTTGGATATTTTCAAATCGAAGTGCTCCGAGTGGCCACACAAAAAAAAGGTGCAGCACTTTTTCTCTAGATGTCCAAATGCTGCTGCATACGTTCTTTTCTCATTGGGAACAATTGAAAAAAGATGCTGGCACCCTGAAATAAAATACTACGTGGACACTGACGTACTGATGTCTCCATCAGAGACAGCTAAACATGGGGTATATGATGTGTGTGCGTGGCACTGCTAAAGGGAAGTACAGTATTCTAGACCTAAAAGATGAAATATCTGTGAAATCAGCAACGCTTTCAGAAAAAGAGACTTTGAATAGCTGGTACTCAGCAATCAACAGCTTTGTGTGGTCTTGCGTGATAATTGCAACCCAGTGAGGAATCTTGCCAAAAATAGTTTCCCGACTCCTATAATACATTTGCTGTGCAAAGCTCAGCGTAGCCGTGGTTCAAATTTGTGATATCGGGGTTTGATATAAGCAGTGCCGTGCGAAGTCACATATAACCAGGCCGCATAGCCTATAGCATGCAGTAAATGGATAATGTTTGATTTTTTTTCCGGCTCAGAGGTTCATGCTTTCATTGATCATTTGGAACAATGGTCAATAATCCCCTAGAGTACAAATATGCTTTTAGAAAAAACATTTTCCCTTCAAGCAACAAAAGAATTTGAAAGAGTTGGGGTTATTCTGTCAGTCCTTGCTTTTAAAAGGAATTATCTAACAGCCAGGACAAATGCTATCCGGAGGGCAGATTACACAATGCTACAATGATAAAAATATATAACATACTGTGCACATATTTACATACAGTACCAGTCAAACATTTGGACACAGTTTCCCATTCAAGTGGATGGGAAGGTATGTCCAAACTATTGACTGGTACTGTGTATATAAAATACTAAATCAATAATCAGAGCGGTAATAGCTGTTTGACTAATAGCTTGAGTTAGAGAAGAGACTGATCTCAAGGCACATGACTGCAGAATCTTCCCCACATGAAAGAAAGTTTGATGAATGATAAAAAGGAAAATGCATGACTTTTCCTTTTATCTTCTAAAAAAAAAAAAAAGCCCACAGACACACAAACAAACATTTGATGAATCCAAACATAATCATGTTACCTCGTTTGCAGCTGTTGTGACTCCTTTATTTACAGAGGGAACTTTGACATGCATGCTGCAAATGTAATACTGTGTTGTTGATTGTTAATGTGACCGTAGTTGACAGGAAGCCAATTGTTAGATGAGAGAAGAGGGCCTGTAAGGCAGGTCAACAGCATGCTGGACACAAAGCTCACAGGGTACAACGGCCAGAGGCAAACATTGACCACCTTATATATTGTGAATCAATCACACACACAACAATGAGGCAATGGCAAACTGTGTTAGGATGTATAAATAGAACCACCACCAAAGCATATAAATACACTCTGTGTGTGTCTGCACTGTATGGAAGCCGTTGAGAAATGGTTTTTACATCTGATTAACATTAATCATCTAGACGAAAATGAATAATACATAAAAGACGAAGGCAAAATCAATGAAAGTCTGAATCCAAGAGTTAGGCAGAAGTGATATTTGATTTGTCAAAGACAAATTTTATCAATTCCTCTCGGGAAAATCTTTTTTCACTTGTAGTCGGCAGTGATGGTCATGTTTTCAGTTACAGAACAGCTCCCCTGCTGGTGACAGGACCGACATGTATAGCTATATGTGTAGCCCAGAGGAAGGCAGCGTCATGGCCAACATCTTTACATTTAAAATTTGTTACTTTTACATCATATGTAATGTTTACTTTTCTCAAAGACAATTGCTGAATTACGTTTCAATTTCACCGAGTTACAGTTTAAAATGTTGATACATAAAAATCTGTTTTGATCATTTGGAATGTCAGCTTCTCATATCAGAGATTAAATTTAATCCAAGAATAATTCTCAGGGTTTTTCTGATCAATTCCAATTGTGTATAGACTGTTGAGAATTTATGGTTAAAAAAACTGAAATTGTAATGAGTAAAGATTGAATTTGTCAAACTGAAAAAAATAAAGATTAAAGACCAACACAGGTTACCATACAGTACCTGAAAGTACCAAGTTTAGGAAAAATCTCTCTGAACTCATTCCAGCTTCTGCTCTTTAAATAATCCGTCAATGCAACCAAAAGAATTTGCAGCTACATACTGGTGTTGATTCATTGCTGGTTTAATGTTTGTTTGTTTTCCTGAACACAAGTGATGCACTGTGCTTGACTGACTCCCATTATTAAGTTGAAGCCCAATCAATCACTGCTCCTCACTGTCGCCTTGTTGTCTTTTTGGCTTGTTAAGAGAATGGATAGGGAATTCTCCTCCACTTGTCAGTAAATACATCAGAGTTTATTGCAGCCTACCTCGAGTGTGGGCTCATCTGTTTCCTAACTCTTTGTTGCATGCTTCACACTCCAACAGCCCTTTATCCCAGGGACAACTCCACAGTAAACAACAGCACTGAGCATCATACTCATAAGCTGCACACTGTGTACATCTGTAATATCCATTTTTCATTATTAAAAGATCTTGAAGACATAACATTGATATTTCAAAATATTTAAGACATGGTGCACTTTGGCATCTCTACAGAACAAGAAAATAAATGAAAATCAATGTGTTCATTAGGCCATCAAACTAATTTTCTGTTTGAATAACCCTGATAATGGGTGAGCTACTGTTTAACCTTGTTTTGTGTGAAAAACTTGTGAGCAGAGAGCAGGATCAAGAAGAAACAATGCAGACCAGATATGTCAATGGCATTCGTCAGTCAGTCAGTCTCTGTTTAGACTGACCAATTTCCCAATGTCGTCGGGAATCATTACAGCTACAGACAGCCAGCAGGGCTGTGACACAGGCACCAATCGTTGGAAAATCACAGCCAGTTCTCAAAATGATCCCCAATACACCAAGGTAATTTTGCTGTGTCTGAACAGCAGCAACTATAGCTTCTGGAATAGTGGGAACCTGTTATTACATCTAAAATAGTGCTCATAGTAACAATGTAAAGGACATTTCTGTCATATGTACTGTACTTGAGACATGTCAGATAATGTGGTCAGCTCTCGCACAGCTGACGCAGAGCCATGAGTTATTTCCCCAAACTCTGTGCCTTTTTTTCTAACCGACTGGTAAGGAGCATCTGAAAAGGGCCATGCCAACAATGTACACTCTACAGAGTATAGACGCATTGAAGCCCAGTATTAAAAATGAATAAGGACGGAGCCTTTCTTTCATACTCTGTGTTCATTTAGTCCACATTTGTGCACCTTTTCTGAAAGCTTGTGGATACGGACAAAATGGAGCAGTACCGCTGGAAATCATTGGTGGCAGTGTAGCCATAATCCAAGCAAGACATGACAAATGTCTAAAAGTCTCGATGAAGAAGATATTTCTTCTGAAATGTCCCAATGTATAAACAGCCTCACAGACAACCCCCAACAATATCGCTGCCTTCACTTTTGCCACTTTTTATTTACTAGGTACTTTCAATGGTGGCATGGTGGTGTAGTGGGTAGTGCTGGTACC
This sequence comes from Chaunax sp. Z400, assembly GCA_037577475.1. NCBI lineage: Eukaryota > Metazoa > Chordata > Actinopteri > Lophiiformes > Chaunacidae > Chaunax > Chaunax sp. Z400. Next base: position 14,768,828 of record CM075196.1, read on the forward strand.
TCACAGCAAGAGGGTCCTGTGTTCAAATCCCACTGTGGGCCTAGGCCTTTTTTTGTGTTTGCATGATGTCTGCGTGGGTTCTCTCCGGGTTCTCCGGCTTCCTCCCACCACCAAAAACATGTAATAAAGGTGAACTGATGACTGTGAATTGACCGTAGGTGTGAGTGTGAATGGCTGTTTGTCTTACTATGTGGCCCTGTGATGAACTGGCGACTTGTCCAGGGCGTACCCCGCCTCTCGCCCAAAGTCAGCTGGGATAGGCTCCAGTCCCCCGCGACCCTACACAGGATAAGCGGTTACAGAAAATGAATGAAGATACATTCAATCTCCTCTACTGTCACCATATCCGTTGTAGTTGAATCTTTTGACTCTTTACTGCCCTCTTGTGGATGTATCAAAGTCAACAAAAAAGGACGCATGGAAGTATATGTACATTGACAGATACATTGATTGAAAAGGTAATTATTTTTATACATGAGCCATTAAACATAGCTACATTACAGCCAATTCTTTCTGCAAAATCGACAAACCATATTGCCACATATTAATAGCAACCTGCAAGTCCATATACATGAAATCTTTATTGACACTTGATATCAATGCCAGTCCATACGTGCTGACGGGCCTATTTTACATGTACATTGTGCATAAACAGGTTGTGGTTTGACAATCCAACCATACAGTGTGAGCATGTAAATCATGAGATTTGGCTTCACATCGCAATTTACCTGTACAGTATGAGCTGGAATTGAACAAAAACATCTCTAAAATTGCATAGTTTATGCCCATCATAAGGAACATTTTGAACTCAAGACTTTTATTTGTAATGAAGTATCTTGAGACAATAGTATTTCTACTTTTACTTGAGTAAAGGATTTGAACAGCTCCTCCACCACAGATAGGTAGCTAGGCTTATTTTTTCTACAACTGACAAAACAGTTGCAATTAGCAATTAAAACTCAATTCCATGGTCACTGACTTCCTTTTTTCCCATTTTACAGTCTTCTTGTGCATATTAAGTTTTTTATTTGTTGCAGAGATGGTTTGGGTGTTGCATGTTTTTTTTTGTTTTTTTTTGCCTACTGTATTTCTGTAGAAATAGATTCACAAATGCAGTAGCCCGACAATTTCTGCGCATTTCTGCACATCACTAAGGCAGAATGACGCTACATAGTATTCACCTTTGACCTGTCACCAATCGTAGAGCTGAACCAATCGTTTGGCTCGTTGTTGAGAGGTGCTCAAGTTTCTCGGAGGTTCTCGCCCTCTCGCCAACATGGTGAGTACAACCATTCAAAAGAATAAGTTATTTTCAGCAAAGTAAACAACAGTAACTCTCAAATGCCTATTTGTATTTAATTGGTGTTTGATTAATGACCGGCTTTTTGTCTCCGTACTGTTATAACAATGTTACACGTCCCAAGAACATCACAGGTTAGCATGTCGTTTAGCACTGAGCTAAGATAGCGGCACACACATTTCGTCGTGACTCAGGCTATGTCCTGGAAATGCCCTTAACTATTTAAAGTAAAAGTATAGATTATCAGATGCACTTAGATTTTTGTTAAATCTGACGTAAGTAATTATGTATAAAGATATTCTCATATCAAAAGGATAGACTGTTTAAAGTCGTAACGTTATATAAATTACGAGTTAGACAACTAGCTAAATTCACAAGTTAGCTATACATAAACCATTCTTCTTTTCCAGTGTTTAGGCAGAGTCCGTAGTCATTCATCACCCTCAGCATTTTATACGGTAGCAGGTGCTAAGCAAGTTAGCATTACTCTGATGTTAACGTGATTTGATAATAGAACGCAATTGTTTGCCAATAATGATTAACAGCAAACGTCAAGTATAACGGACAATAAAAATGAAAAAGTAATCCGCTGTTTCGGAGCCTGTCGGATACTGCAAACTTAGCATTACGCTAGCAATTTCAAATACGTTTCTTGGTAACGTTGACTTTTGCGCTATTGTTTACATATATAATATAAAGTCCTTAAAGTTAAAGTCATTAAATAAATTCTAGAAATATTTATGGCTCGTTGTAAGTCACAAAACGATATGTACACACATTGATAACCTTATGGATGTTTTTAAGCTGTGAAAACGAATGTATGTTTTGGTATGTCATTTATTTCTGTATGGGTGTATAACAGTATATATATTGTTGACACCAACCTCACTCATTCTGCAAGTCAACCTTTGGGAGCACACATTTAATGATCTATAAGCTGAGGAAGGACAGAGCCCAGAGGCCTAATTTCTGAAACTGGGGAAACCACAGTAAATCTTTGCTTACATGCCAATAAAAAAATTCAATGTACACCTAAAATATGATTTATTCAACCTTGTGTATGCTTGCCAGTGCACATTGTCTTTAATGTATTCCAAATTAACTTGTAATTGTCTGCATGTTGATTAGCCTCATCCCACCCGCTGCACCCACATTTAAGCATAAATGGTCATTGCAACTCAACTAATGAATGTTAATGCATAGAATTAAGTATGCTGATAAATGGTTGTTTATAGTGAATTTTGGCAAAACCAAGGGGATGATAAAGAAACAAAACTAACAAAATAAAACAACACAAAAAATAATAACGCAACTGATGTGCTTGTATGTGAGGTGGATGTTAGAAAGCACATATTGTTATTTCTTAATTAATTCTTGTTAGCTGCAATCATGGTACCCCCCAACCTGGGATATCCTGAGATTTTGGAACTGCCACGCTGTTTGAAAAGACCGTCCCTGCCTACTCCTTCATCATATGTTCACGGTGTGTGTGCATGTGCTTTGCGCACCATTGCTCCATGTGATATATACCTGTCTAAGAACTAAATTAGTTTTACCTCTTTATTGACTTTCCATCATCTTGGCTCAAGCTGAGGGGTAAAGAACATCACTGTAAAGAAAATTGTGCTCTGGATTTATACAAAGACAAAATGAGAGCATCATTGCAAAATAATAGTTTTATTCCAATTATATTTTGGTCATAAGCATTGGAAGCCAACTTTGTAACTGAAAATAAATTCACCATATGTGGCTCTAGTCAGGCTGAGAAATTGGCACCAGTCAACAGCCAAATGTTGGTAAGATGAAATTGGATGATAGATTTCAGACACAAAATAATGATTTACTATTTAGTGGCTGAAGTGTCTGGTAGATTTTCACATTTTATAAAATGTGTTTCCCTCCCTAGTCACTTAATGCTACTCTCAAAACATGAACTATATAAATGAATGTATAAATAAGTCATAAAAATCTAACCTTTTCATGGTGAAGTGTGGAGGATGAATTTAGGGGTTTCACAGTCCGAGGAAAGAAGTTGCACTGAAGTTTGGTAATACGGCAGTGGATACCTCTGTACAGCTTGTCAGATAGCAGACTGTGAACTGGTGTGGGCGTTGTCCTTAAGTATCTGATGAGGCATATAGGCAATAAAGCTGAAACAAGTAGTTAATTCATTCATTTTTCAAGGAGAAATGTCAAAACATTTGCTGCTTAGCTTCTTTGCTGTAAGAATTGCCTGTTTTTCTTTGTCGTCTTTGGTAATAAATGGTTTGGTAATATTCCAGTTTTAGACTGCTGACCGGTCAAACAAAGCAATTTGACATTAGTTCAGCTTGGGAAACTGATAAGCTGTGATAAGCATACTAAACAATGAAGCATGAAAATAAATAGCAAACTAATCAATACTAAATATTATGGCTAGTTGCACATTTAATAGGCATAAAATACATAACATGTTGTCCTTAATAGTTGTCATAGTAGTCAAATGATTACTTGGAGATAACTGATATATTGAAAGCTCTCTTAAGCAGAGCACACTTAAACCTTTAAAAAAACACATGACCCTGACCTGCTCTGGATGTGTCCTGCTGCAGCTCGCTTCTCCAAAGTAGTTGGTAAGCAACCTCTCATGATCTCAGGCGATAAGAAGCTGCCAAAGCAGATGGAGAAACTTGTGAGAGCAGACTCACAAATCAGCTTCCACATGATTGAGATTGCATGCTCAAATCTGATTCTACTCTTACAGAATTTTGACGGTGCACTCTGAATGGTTGACTTGCAGACTGAGTAGCACTCATAATTTGTTTTCATCTCTCACTTTTGTCCGCGATATACTTCAATATGTGCACCGATCTAAAATATATACTATATAAGTCCTGTGTATTTTTCTGTCCTGTATATTTTTCTGTCCTTTACATTTTTTCTTTTGTTCAACTTATTGTCCAGTACCTTGAGTGCAATGTAGAAATTGGAGTCAGATTCCTTGTATGTGTACACATACTTGGCCAATAAATCTGATTCTGATTCCAATTCGGAAACACATGCATTCTAATACAACAGCCCTGCATCAAATCATTATGGTTATTTTTAGTTGAAACTGTGTTAGAGGGTGTTGATTTCAGTCTATTTTGTAGGCTGTAGTTTGTGGTGCAGTTGAATTGTTCTGCTTTATACTGAGATGTGTTTTGTATATGTTGTCCATCCTCCTTTTTATTTTATATTTATAGCCTGCCATCATGAAAGTTTATTTTTACCTTAGCTACATTGATAACGGTGAAGTTTTAGCAATTCTAACTAAACAGCTTTTTAAAACCATAATGCTTTATGCTGTATGTATGGAGACACTGCAAGGACGGCTTTATTAAGTACGCTGCATTAGATGTGCACACATTAAACCACTGGCTGTTGTGAGTTCACTAAACCTCTGGTGTTTTTTATTCATGGCAGTCTTCAACGGAGGCTAATAATGGCCCAAGTCAAGCGCCACCTTATCCAGGTGTCCCACCCTCGGGGATACCTCCCCCATTTGTAAGTCAGTGACAGATGCAGTGTGTTTATGACAATTAGCTTTTCACCTCTTGTTTCCAGTTGTCATACAGGGCGGAAATTTGAGTAGTTAATATTAAAGGTTTTCAGTAATGTTTATTGCAATGTATCTGCTCTCTTTGTTTAGATGGGACCACCAGGAATACCGCCTCATTTCCCTCCCATGGGAATGCCACCTATGGGACAGCGACCACCCAACATGACACCTATGCCACCTGGTATAATTCCCCCAGGTATAATGCCACCAATGGGGGCACCACCAATGGGACAGGTGAGTCTTGTACGGAGCTTATATGTTTGTCTCTAGTTTGTTTGATTTGTTAGTTATATGCATCCTGTGTTTCGGCTGTTCCTCTCGACTAAGTAAGATTGAACCGATGGTCAGAAATTAAAAATAAAACCAAAGTTATAATAAACTCAGTCATGTCTTGGTATTAGAAGAGTTATGTGTAACGTTGTTGTTTAGTTTTGCAACTCTGCACTAAAACTGTGTTTGAGATTGAAAAATAGTTTTTTTAAATATTATTTAATGTACTGCCATTCATGTCTTCTAAATAAATGCCTTAACTTCAGGAAATTGGTTGTGTACAAACTTGTAATTACCATTGTCTAATGGGTATTAGTGGCACTTTAAACAAAATGGTTTATACTTATAAATTATTTATACTTAAAAGCAAAATGGATCACATTTAGCAAGCATATGTGGTTCTGTCGTGCATATAAATAGGTGTGATATTGAAGGGTGTCTGATGAAGGTGCCAGCAACACAAGTCTGAAAAGGTGGTGAGGCGATGTTGGTTGGTTGGTGTGCTGCTGCTTCACAGATCATAAAATGTGGTATTAACACCATTAAATAAACTCAGCAGATTTGGTTTCAGTCTCACCTTCACTCCCAGTTGTAAGCAATCCTCAACACACACACACACACACCAACACCCTGTCTCACACTGTGTCTTAATACTTCAGCATGCACTAGGTGGCATGGAAATGCCAGATGAATTTTTCATGATGCTTCTTTTTTTAGATGCCAGGCATGATGCCACCTATGATGCCAGGGATGATGATGCCCCCTCGCATGCCAGCTGCGGCTGTACAACCAACAGGACCGGTAACTCTTCTCACCTTTTTTTCATCACCGCTCTGCTTCACACTTCTTTAAAATAGACTGCTATTTCTGAAAGGGTAAATGAAGCAATTGTGCAGTCAAGCTATCACTGTTGGATATGAATGGATGTCATTCCACTAAAAAATATCTGTATACTTTCAACCACATGTTGAAATCAAACGGCTAAAAGCAAACACAATTTGAATACAGTGTCTAATTAAAATGAACATGTGCAATACGTGCAACTACACGTCCCTTATTGTCACTTGCTTGTTTTGGCTTGGGGTCAGTTGTAAATCACTGTAAATGTAATGAAACACATGAGCTCCTCACTGTTGATGATCTGTTGAGTTGTAAGCACGTTATGCAAATGAGCAGTCTAATATATATAGTATGACAACATCCAGATGGCTTTAGAGGTCCAGTTAATCCTCACAAGCATATTTCTATGCCCCTGCCTAAGGGGTCCTACAGAATTACCTTTGTCCATCTGTAGATATCTGTCCAGGGAATAGTCTGTCCACGTCTCCTCAAAAACCTTTGGACAGAATTCAATGAAATCTCACACATGCTTTGTAGGGGCCCCAAAGGTGTGCGTCTCGTTGTAGCTTTTGTCGATTTGCTTAATTTTTACATTTTTAGGCATATTTGAACTTTGGCAACTGTGTCCTTGTTACATCTTGAGGTTGTGAAGGTTTGTGCTATTTAGGAAACCTTTAACCCTAACCCTAACCAGTTACTGTGTATGGTGAATGATGAGTCTATTTTCCCAGCTGAGTTCATCAGTCAGTGGTAGAGATGCACTGTTGTAAACTTCCACATTTGTGAGTATTTCCAGGGAAACGTTTCACTAATAAAATCTTTCTTTTCCACAGCCTGGTGTCGACTCCACAGGTAAGACCATTAATTTGTTACTCTCCTCACAAATGATATTCTTGCATATTTTGTATTCATTAGAAGTACAACATCTCACTCATTTGTGTTTTTATCCTCACAGCTGCTGCACCCGGAACAGCTGCAAGTGTAACATAATTTTTCTTTATATGCAATAATTGCGAGTTTACTATATTGTGTTCTCATCATTAGCTCCAGTGTTTTGTCTTCTGTCTTCTTAATAACTGCAGTCTGTCAACCTTTCATTTTTTTCCGTCGTCCCTGCAGAGCACCACAAATGGATCTCCACAGGAAGACCAGCCGAAGAAGGTTTGATCCTATTGAAAATCGGAATGTATTTGAAACACTTACCCATATTAACTAGACAATGTAAAAGCATTTAGAATAGAATAGTAAAGTGTTTTTAGTGCTTTATATTTTTTACTCTAAAACGGCTGATTCATCTCTTGTTTTTGTCCCCGTCAGAAGTCCCTGTGGACAGAACACAAATCATTGGATGGGAAAACCTATTATTACAATACAGAGACCAAGCAGTCTACATGGGAGAAACCAGATGACCTCAAATCTCCTGCAGAGGTACAAACCTTTATCACTTGCATAATACCCCAAGTAACCGTTTATTTCCTTGCCTCCACATAACCCTGTTTCCAAAAAGTTGGGATGCTGTGTAAAACATGAATAAAACATAATTTGAAAATTTGCTTATCCTCTTAGACATCTAAAGGTACTCAATTGAAAAAGAAAAAAAATGTTTTTCCTCATCTATTCATTTGGAAAAAGGCTAAATCATTCAAGCAAGGTTTGCCACTTTGTGAAATGTGATTGTATAAAGATAATTACAACAATGGCTCAACAAAACTTTGTAAAACCATTGCTAGTGAAAACAGTTTTCCTCAGCAAATGATTGCATTTTGTTTTTATTTATGTTTTACTCAGCCTTTATTCCCCTTGACGTAAAAAAGACGGTGGGATATAGTGGGCAGTATGTCCGTCCATCCATAACCATTTTTTGTCCACAGCATTCCTGGAAAACTATGCGTACTAGGTTCAACAAACTTTACACATATTTTAACCATGTGACGTAGTTGTGCCTTTTGATATTTCTAATTTAGCACAAAGTTTGGTTTTCATGGAAATGTGATTATTTAAAAAAAGATTTTAAAAAGGTGAGTCTGAAAAAAAGGTCATCTTGTCTGAGGCATATCTAGCAAACTGCACATTTCCGTGAAAAGATGATTTTAAGGTGACTGAAGGTTCATTATCTTCTTCATAACATATATCCAAAACAATTTACTCTACTCTAGGCTCACCAAAGGAATGGAGGATGTGTCATATACGGATGCATTTGCTGCAGTTTTTCATTGGGGTTAGGGGGGACGTGTCTTCTTCAGATGACTCTGGTTTAGAATCAGGGTTGTATTCACATGCATTTTACATGTAAAAATCTGCCCAATTTAAACCCTATTTTTCTCTTAGGGACAGGGCACATAAATGTAAATGCACTACATTCCACCAATTTGACTATTTTGAGTCTACATTAAACATGCGTATTAAATAGGCCCTAATTACATATATATATAAAAAAGCGTATTCTAATACAATTTAATTAATGGCATATATTTTGTATAGTTTTATTTAGAAATTGTTGATGAAATTTGTTCAATAATTATTTTTGTATGGATCCTAACATCTCATTTCACTTCCCTGTCTGTGTCTTCCCCTTCTTTAGCAAATGTTGTCTAAATGCCCCTGGAAGGAGTACAAGTCAGACACAGGGAAGCCTTATTATTACAACTCGCAGACAAAGGAGTCCAGATGGACCAAACCCAAAGAGTTGGAGGATCTGGAAGGTAAAGAACTTCTGTCTGATGTCAAACATGTTCGTGAGAAAGGCCATGCTTCGCTCCATGGATGAGCATTTAAAAGCACAATGAATGGCAGCCACTGAGGAGGTGCTGGACTTCATTGATGTACAAATTCAGGAACACATTTATCTCTGTACTGTGTCTTATCTGCAGCATGCTTTGAAATGAACACATGTACCCTAACAGCTATCTCCTTTTGTCTGTTCCAGCCTTGATCAAAGCAGAGGAGAATGGGTAAGAGCTCACTGTTAACCCTCTGTTACTCTTCACTGCTGCACTTTCTATTATGAACAACGCATACAGTAATGATCAAATATGATGATCAAAAACCTGTTGATTATCTCATGAAGCTCCATTGTCCTGGTATTTTTGACGTCATGTGGTGTGATCTGACCTGTCATGATCTGATTTCAGAACGACAGAAGCAGTGGCTCCTGGCACCGCAGCAGCTCCTGCAGTGCAAGCAGATAATACAGCCACTATTGCAACTGTAATGGAGGCGGAAACTACAACAGCGGTCTCAGAGGAACACGTGTCTCAGACGGCTGTACATAACACATCTGAGGTCAAGACTGCAGATGCACCTGTGGCTTCCTCAGAGAGCTCAGCAGCCCCGGAGGCCACGGCCAGGTAAACAATTATGTTAATTACAGAGACAGGTACTGTCTCCAGTACTCAGATATACAGTACGCCATATATATCAAGCTAGAACCATAGAGTCCTAGTTACTCTGGGTTTATGTACACAACACCCTTTCAGCTTAATGTATTCATGGATCAAGGTCTAGTTTTATGTTTAAAAGATTTGTGATAAATGCTCAGTGTCTTAAATGCTTCATGCAAACACAGTTAACTTAATATTTTAAAAAAGCATTTTCATTTGACCTCAGTATTGAAATCACAAAAGAAGAAAGGCCAGAGATTCAGAAGAAAATTTACAAATGGAACACAAAGGAGGAGGCGAAGCAGGCCTTCAAAGAGCTGCTGAAGGAGAAGGTAAGCCAGGCTGTCAAGTGGGTTTAACATGTAGTTCAAGAACGAGGCCACATGATGTAGGAGAGGGAAGAGTCTGTCTTCACTTTACTTCATTTTAGCTGATCATATACAAAGAAATCGGACTACTTGTATTGGTGCACTTGCTTGGACATGCATTGTATCCATTAATTCACCATTTATTCATCATCCATTATTGATTCTGAGAGTTGTTGGTTTTAAAAAGCTTCATTTCACACTTGCTATCACAACTACTAACAGTGCAGAGCTGATTGCCGCATCACTTGGGGTGGAGCTCAGTTAGCAAAGTGAAATATCCAAGAAATTTCATCCAGGCTATTCATCATTAAGGTGGCTGTAATTAATCATTGGTTATCAGCTTGTTTATTGTTTATAAATAAGCCATTTTTCCAAAAATTATGTTTGTTCGATACATTTTGTAAGATGATGATAATCTGAGAGCCGTGTTAAACCTGCTAAGAGGAGTTTTCCATTTTATCATGAAGTGATACACAAGTGAGCCCCATTTATTTTCTTCAAAGTAACTTCAACTGTTTCGATGATTGGTGATACATCCTTATACATAGATTTGTTTTTAAGTCTCTCTTAATACCTGATGTTTGTACCAGCACATCCTTTGCATTTTGATCTGGATCTAATTCCTGTCCCTACTCATGAGCCCCTGGGAGGTCTTTGCACCATTGTTAAGCTTCACCTCCTGCTGGATGTGTGGATTTGCGGCCTAGTGCCACCCACTTTGAATGCTGCTATATTTAGGCCCATTTTAATTTTGTGCACAAAGCTCTCCTCTGAGATTGCTTGCCATTTCCTGCAAGATCTTAATGGCTCTGTCTTTATGATTAGCTTTATTGGATCAACAGCACGGGCCTGGCTGGGATTAAGACAGTGAGAAAAAGTGGTATGCCTCAGTGAGTTAGAATAACTGTGACAACTGACAAGACAGAGGTGCATGGTGGAATCAGTTCATAATGGATGAAGCCGTTTTTCTCCGGGAGAGGCAAGTGGCAGAAAGGGCTCTTATAGAAGTCCTCAGTGGTTCTTCTATGAATTATTGCCACTCCACACGTCTTAACTCTGCATCTTTTAGTAATTAAGAAAATGTGTGGAGACAAAGCAGCACATCTCATTGTTCCTCCGTCTTTGTCACGTGCAGTAAAGGGCAATAAAGCCATCCGTCATTTGCTCTTTGAATATGTTAGAAATTTAACACGCATATTTAACGCATAGATGATCATGACTTTGAATTTTATTCTCTGTATATCAGGGTGTGTCCTCAAACTCCTCTTGGGAGCAGGCTATGAAAATGATCATCAATGATCCTCGCTACAGGTACACCATTCTCCTGGGATCAGTTTGTCCAATTTACAATAGCTGATGAGAACTGTGCTCGTCTGATTCTCATTTTTCTTTGTCATCAAAGCGCTCTCCCCAAACTGAGTGAGAAGAAACAGGCGTTCAATGCTTACAAAGTCCAAACAGAGAAGGAAGAAAAAGAGGAGGCCAGAATTAAATACAAGGAGTCCAAAGAGACCTTCCAGAGGTTCTTAGAGAACCACGACAAGATGACATCCACCACCAGATACAAGTAAGAGCTGCAGAGATCTCACAATCTTGTTTTTTTTCCTGTATTGATTTGTGGTTCCCTGAATTGTCAATAAGATTATGCAGATCGGATCAGTGAAAGGTCATTAATAGCTCGTGCAGTTTGTTGCACTGTTGGCTAATCTCCTAGACTTAACTGGGTTGGCTGCTCAGATGTATGTATCAGATATACATGTGTTTGAATGAGAGGGGCGCACAACTCCAAAACCAGAAAAAGAAAATGGGGCATATAATGTTGATATTGTGGTGACCTTGACAAAGAGCCAGTTTCAGAGTTCGGCTGACACTGAGGTTGATGTGGTGACTGGGGCCGTAAGATCGGATGGTACACAACAGGCGGGTGGACTGGAAAGCAATGCTGTCTGATTGTGTGTGTGTGTGTGCGCATATGTGTGTGTTTTGTTTAGCATCTTATTTCACTACAATCAGCTACAGCCTCTGACTCCTATTAATATCGAGTTTGGAGTTCGTGCAGGTGAACGCTGCTGTTTCAATTAGTATTACCACTTTGAGATTTGTATTATCTCGACACAGTGCATTTGATGCCTTTAATTAAGTATTAAGAAACAATGTGTTGAAAATAAAATTGGCCAATGAAATGCTGCCCTCATGTGGTTTATTTTGTAAACACATCCCACTTGCAATCCAGGAAAGCCGAGCAGATGTTTGGTGAGGTAGAGGTGTGGAGCTGTGTACCAGAAAGAGACAGGCTGGAGATTTATGAAGATGTATTGTTCTACCTCGCTAAGAAAGAGAAGGTAAGACTTTGGTCTGCAGTTCCGCCAAAATGCCCTTTTGGTCTTTGGAGAGATTTCCAGTTTGCATGTTTATTATGGACTCTGTGAACGTTGGCACAGTTAACATCTTGGTTTCCTCCTCCACAAACTGTTATCAGGAGCAAGCCAAGCAGCTAAGAAAGAGGAACTGGGAAGCTCTGAAGAATATTTTAGACAACATGGCCAACGTCACATACCGCACCACCTGGTCTGAGGCCCAGCAGTACCTGCTAGACAACCCCACCTTCGCAGAGGATGAGGAGCTGCAGAGTATGAGAGCAGATATTCATGTCTTTGTTTGCATACTTAAGTTTGAAGCAGATGGTAAAAGTGAGAACCACAGGTTCTATTTGAGGTCTCCATGTTGATAGTATTTTATTTGCTTACAGATATGGACAAAGAGGATGCTCTCATTTGTTTTGAGGAGCACATTCGGGCATTGGAGAAGGAGGAGGAGGAAGAGAAACAGAAGACTCTTCTCAGGGAAAGGAGACGACAACGCAAGAACAGAGAGGCCTTCCAGGTGAAAGGGAATGGAGGGGGAAACACGTGTATTTCAAATCACTTAGAAAAGGGAGTCACCTATCAGGGAAGGAAAAAGGAACTGGCTTGATGTTTGAAATTTACTTCTCACCATACATTCCACACAGTCATTTAAAAGACTTATTCTATTTGCATGGACATCATTTGTTGTTCTGATTCTTTTAAAAAAAATATATATACTGTTTTCTCTCAGAAATTTCTGGATGAGCTCCATGACCACGGTCAGCTTCACTCTATGTCCGCCTGGATGGAGATGTACCCGACCCTGAGCTCAGACATCCGCTTTGCCAACATGCTGGGCCAGCCGGGTAAGACGGCAGGCCACAGCACACGTGGCTTCACATGTCCACATGAGCTGAGCACTCTGAAACATATGGATGTGACATCCAGACAAGTAAACATGACAAGAACACAGAAATAAAGCACACGGAGCGGAGGATGTAAACGCTGTTTGAACCACAACCATGTACTGTTTCATTTTGGGTTTTTTACCCCATTCAATTTGTATTTCTTTATTTTTTTTAAATATATTTTTTACATTTCCCCAAAATGTTCGACACAGTCCAGTATAATTGTGAATTAGTTTTTTTCATTCTTGTGGTCCACTGACCTTTGGTGGACCCTGTTGGTTTTTATTTTTTTCTGCCTAAAACAAACTCTACATTCTTTGACTCACCCTGTCTATTCTACAGGTTCTACTCCTCTGGATCTGTTCAAATTCTATGTGGAAGACCTGAAGGCCCGCTACCATGATGAGAAGAGGATCATTAAAGATATTCTTAAGGTAAGATTGTCTTATCTTTAGTGAAAATCTTATAGATTTTATTTTATTTAACCGGGAAAATTAACCCGTTGAGATCAAGGATCTCTTTCACAAGGGTGACCTGGCCAAGAAGGCAGCAGCACACGTCATAATTTACATCACAACACATACCTGTATGCCATATACCTGGCATATCGTCATTAGAACTGTTCACTTTACATTTGCTCATATCAACGTTTACTTTGAGGTTTGTTTTTGTATTTTCTTATTTTTCTGTCATACAACTTGTTCATCTTCTACTCCCCTTTTTGTATGTTCTTGTTTGTGCTGCAGGACAAAGGCTTTTTGGTGGAAATCAACACTAGCTTTGAGGACTTTGGATCAGTCATCAGCTCAGATAAGAGAGCCACCACTCTGGATGCAGGAAACATAAAACTGGCCTTCAACAGTGTAAGATTTCTGCCCTATGTAGATTTAGCTTCATTAAGTAGAAATACTTAAACATCTGGGGTCTCATCCATAAAGCTCTGCAGAGAATCCACACTAAATGGTCACATTTGTGCACATGAATTGATCATAGATCAAAAATATTTATACTATATTTAGAAAATGATTTCTTAAACCATGTGTATGCCTGCTGTCGCAGTGTTGCCTTCTTATAAAAACCAACTTGGAATTGTTTGCATGTGAATCAGCCACACTTAACCATTAATGGTTAATGCAAAGCACCTCATGAAAGTTTCTGGATGGAAATGAGCCTTTTATGACACAGAAATTGAGGTGTTAGTGAGGTGGAAGTTAAGATGCGCATATTGTTGATTCTTCCATTCGTATGATCATCTAGCTGTGCATAGATTGAGCGAGTCCAGGCATTCAGTGTCACCGCAGTATTTATATATGTTTATAGCAATCTGACTGACAGCCTCACACTTTGCCTAAATGCCAACGGTCTCCTCCGCCTTTGGATAGAATTTGAAAATGAAAGTTTGGTTGGTTAAGTTATTTTATGGTGATCTTGGCCTCCCATTATGATTTGGATCCATGAGGGTATAAAGTGTAATGTTATGACATTTGGACTTTGATTTAATGTTTCAGGTGTTTTCAAAATGAAAGGCTTGAATGTTTGTGAAAACGTGGATCTATAATTACAGACTTATATTAAGTGACATTAAATGTGCAAAAGGCATCATTATGCAATCTGGATTGAATTCACCTCCTCACCATCTGCAACGCCCATTTCCCACCTCTAAAATGTTCATATGCATGGGTCAGAGTTCATGTAAATGTACGAACGGCTCTTAAGCAAGGTTTATCTGTGTCTGTCGATCTGAAGCTTGAAAACTTGACACATGTTTTCATATTTTCATTGTCTGTATTTGTTCAATTCAACCCATTTTGCAACCACTTTCCGTGTAGTTACTGGAGAAGGCAGAAGCCAGAGAGAGAGAGCGAGAGAAGGAGGAGGCCAGGAAGATGAAAAGGAAAGAGGCAGCCTTTAAAAACATGCTGAAGCAGGCCACACCACCGCTGGAGCCAGAGACTACATGGGAGATGGTATGTGGTTTCACAGCAGCAACTGTCTTCCATTTATATCCCTCTCTTCATTCTAATAAATTGTATATTATTCACAAAAGTAATTTAAGACTGTTTATTACTTCATGCCTTTATACTTAGTTTTGTGTGGTGGCTGACGTTTCAATTCACAATTACAATTTCAGGTCAGAGAGAGATTCTTAAAAGAATCTGCCTTTGAAGACGTGACTTTGGAGGCCGAGAGGAAAAGAATATTCAAAGACTTCATGCATGTCTTAGAGGTAAGTCCGTTGAAATGACTTGATCAATCTTACTGAGAAAGATGGCGATGTTTAACATGGCAGGTATTTTTAATAGCACGAATGCCAGCATCACCACTCCAAGACAAAGAAGCACTCAAAGAAGTCCAAGAAGCACCACAGGAAACGATCCCGCTCTCGATCGGTTCGTAGTCCATAATCAATCCTCTCCAAGAATATCTCCTTTGCCTACATCTCAATGCTCCACATCATGCCTCCTTAATCTCAGAGTCAGTTTCTGTGTCGACAGGGCTCAGAGTCTGAGGACGAGGAATACCATAAGAAGAAAAAGAGGTCACAGTCCAAATCTCCTTCTGAACGCTCATCAAGTGGAGAATCTGGTGAGTGGCTTTCACAGCTTACGTGATCTATTATGGAAATGAGGATGTGCAGCAGTGGTGACATTTACTGACATTTTCTGCCTGTAACCAGAGAGAAGCTATAAAAAATCCAAGAAGCACAAGAAGAAGGCCAAGAAGAGACGTCACAAGTCTGTAAGTATAAAGGAAGACCCTAAAATCTTTATTTACAGTGCATATATAATAGATGTAAATGTACGTGTTGTGTTTGTATATGCACTGATGGTGATTATGACAACTAGGCATCTCCAGACTCCGACAATGAAAAGAAAGGAAGAGAGCGCGATGGAAAGCGTGAAAAGGACCTAGAGAAAGATAAGGAGAACGACAAGTCGAGGGGGAAATCTCGCTCCGACTCGAAACAGAAGTCTCCGAAAAGAAAGCCAGCAAAAGAGGAGGTTGGGTTTTTTTTTTTATTACTGTTGTGGTAGAAACATTTGTTGGGTATAAAGAAACGAATGAGTGAGCATCGGTATGGTTACGGAAACCCAAGGGGCTGAGGGACCTTCACAGTTGGCATACTTTGTGTGAGGAGTCTCAGGATGGTTGGCAGATAAGCTGAATAAGTATGGATGAGAAGCAATCTTAAATCCTCTACTTCCCTCCCTTAGGCAGGATTTCTTCAAGGCTTTAGGTACCAGAGTGTACTGAAAGGTTAAGTATGTACTTATACTGTTCTACTGATATTCAGATTCATATCAGATTGGTGTTGTTGAAATAAATATGTACACTGTGTATCAGTACGGACAACTCAGGCTGATTTGTTTTTCTTTTACCCATCAAATTTGAGAGACTCAGTAGGAAGAGCTCAACAACTGACTATTTATTTTTGACTACTACTTATTACTTTAACTATATTGTGCAGTTTAATGAGCCTAGGAAAGCTGCTTTGCCAATTTGTGTGTGTCTGTGTGTCTTTAATGCGGGTGCCAAGTTGGTCAATTTTCTTAGCGATTATGGGACGAGGTAATCATTTATTTAGATGTTTTCTTCTCACTTTCGAGTTTTAACAGCATTTCTGTGTGTTTGTGTTTTCTGTGTTGTGTTCAGGGTGGCTGGGATACTTCAGGCAGTGAGCTAAGTGAGGGAGAGCTGGAGAAAAGAAGAAGAACTTTACTGGAACAGCTGGATGCACCCTGATGGTCGCCCTTCTACATGTTGTATTTGTACACTTCTACAAACATGCATTCCCCTCTGAGCTCATCTGACTCTACTGGCCATTACCGCCCTGGACTGTGTGAAATGTCACCTTTCTCTGGTATTTACAGGAATGTGCTACACTGAGTTACTAGTTTGATATCAGGAAACTAATTCGCTGATCAATCGCTTAAGTTCAGGTTGTCTTCATGTTGCTTTTGTTATCTTTAAGTTTTTTGATTTTTATTTGTAGATGTACATGTTTTCCATTGCCAACAATTTTTTTATCCAATTAAACTTGCATCTTTAATGTCACAGTGACGGAAATAGATTTCAAGACAACATCTCTTCATCATATCTGGACTCCTCTGGAGATGATGGGGGGGAAAATATTTGATTCCAACTGAGCTGCAGCTGTTCCGGAATGATCAGAAAAGATTTTAATTGGAGCATTTGTTAAAATTGATGTACTGTAATGGAATGTAATAAAATACTATTTCAATGGAGTATGTCTGTAATTGCATACTGAAGGAGATCATTACGGTCTAAGGCTCATGTTCTTTTATTTACTTGAATCATTTTGCTATTTGTAAAGCAGACCTACAACCAAGTCCTCCAAATGATCCACATGCTCGTCCACCAGATGTAGAAATAACCAACATTTATGAATAAAAAAAATCAGCTGCTAGTACAACTAATCATTTAGGGTTTCGTCATATTAGTGGATGACCAACATATAATTCAGTTCAGTGATATGTAACACGTATAATATAACACTATTTCAATAGTCCTGCAATAAAACCTCCCTTCGGGAAGGTTTTTATCTTTGTATAATTGAGACGTTGACTCAACATCATGATCATTTTGGATGCTTATTAAAACTTGAACTGTACTGTGGTCTTATTGTTTGTCCAATCAGTATATATCAGTGACAGTAGCCTATAGATGGCCTCAGTATGAGACAATTCAACTACATCTTAAAATGATCATAACATTAAATCAACATATAGCAATATCAAAAACTTTTTGAAGCTACAATTTTTTAAGTGTTACTCATGTTCCGGTTTCACAGATGCTAAGTCTTGACATTATTTTCTGCTGCAGTCATAAATGCTACCCATTTCAAAAACAGAAGGAAAAATAACCATATATTCAATGTAAATAGTTTATTTGCTCATTTATTGAAAATCTCATATCACCTTTTTTTCTTTTTAAAAAAAAACATGTTATTTTGAAATAAGCACAAACTGCCTAAAATACATTTCTGGGAAAAAAAACAAAAAAACATGCCAGTATTATCCAGTTAGAGAAAATGTCTATTACAGTGTAGTTGAGAGAAGAGATGAATGGCAGCACATGCTTTAGTGAAGATAGTTACAGGAGGGTGTATCACACTGACACAAAACCAGCTAATCACAGGGCAAGTAACGAACTAGTTTGATTAGTTTTAATCAATACCTGTATGATGCTGAAATCACTCACATCAGAACATGTTATATCATTTTGGAGCTGGCTTTGACGCCCCTGTGACAACCGCAAGCAAACTTGGGCAAATTCACTGCTTCCTGCATGACAGTGAGACATGATGATTTAACAAACTACTGTAGATTCATTTGGCTTCATTAAATACACAAAAATGGAAACAAAAAACTATAAGTTAATAAAATTCAAGTGGTATAGCACAAGGCAATGAAAACTTTTGTTTAAACAATATGTACAAAAGTAACCATCTGGTAATGTGGATTAAGTAAAAAACATGGTTTGTAGCAAAATATCTGTACATTTAGGAAACTTGTGTACTTTGTTTCGCTCACATTTAGATGAAAACATGATCTTAAAGGAATCCTTTCAGTGGTTAAATACTATACATTAAAATTACAATAAGCTGAGTAGACACATTAGCCTGGAATTAATCTGTAAAAAAAAAAAAAACTTGGCAAATGAAAGCCAGAGTTGCATCCAGTTTATGTAATGAGATCCAGTAGGGTTCCGTATCTTTTCGTGCAGTTTTTACGTGTAGTAGAAAGTGTATTTTGTGGCTCATTCACTGTATTTGCTTTATTTGTTCCCAGAAACCTAACTGATGTGCTGCTACAGAAATGCAACATTTTAAATGGACGGTATTAAATGAGCCTTATATTATACATTATATGAGCAGACAGCCTACAAATTCAGGCTTGAACCGTTTAGCCATGGTAATGACTTCAGCATGGAGAAGCCTGATGTCTTTCTAGTTCATTCTTCATCATCCTGACTTCAGTACAAATTAAGTGTCTCCATGCCTCATCATCAGCCCTTTTTAGTCAAAGTTGAAAAGTCTCATGAGATGTAAAAAAAAAAAACAACAACCAAAAAAACAAGTTTGTATAGTGTGAGGAATGGAAAGAAGCACCGGAATGTAAAGATGGTCTCAAAGTCAACACTAAAAGATGAAGTATTTGTAACAGCTAAAGGGAACACGTCCCATACATTCTACATTATGTTTCCATGGAAGCATCTCTTCAGGTGGCTCTATGGTCACAAGTCCACTTTTACATACCTTTCAAAGTAAAGCCAGGTCAAGTTATATTGCTTAAAGTGGGGGAATATTAAAAACAGCCATCAGACAAAAGACAGCGTGACATTAGCCCACGAAAATAAGTTCAGGCACTTTAAGGTTTCTGAATCAACCTTTCAGACATAATAAAATGAGTCCCATATACATCCCAGTCCTTCATAGTGAAAAGCTTCTATACCACAGACATGGAATAGCATGTATTCTTATGTAATGTATATACATAATCATCTCTATGGTTTCTACAACACCCGTCATCTTTCACATATCCCCCCTTCAATCTGCATCACACTTCCCGTCTCTCCCTCTCTTGACGATACACATCCATCACCACCTTCCTCTCCACCAGCACATGCACTGCTCCCTCGTCACATGACCACTTCCCCGTTGTTCACCGGTCGCAGGTTTTGATCATCAAAGCGTCTCCTGACACTCCTCCGCACAGCGTCCGCTCGCCTGTAAGGCTGATTCCTCAAATCTGAGGGGAGGAGAAGGGATTGGGGGGGAATAAAAGAGCCGTCAGTCATCTTGTCAGGGTGTTTTTGATGAGCCCACATGCTCAGAGTGCTGGCAGCCTGTCTTTCAAAGCAGCAGGAGTTCTACACAGAAAAAAAAAACAACCTTTCAGGTCAGCTGTCTCTGGGTATTAAAACAGAGACAGACCACAGGGTTTGTCCTGTGAACAAAGACGCACCTTCCCCAAGAAAAGGGTGAATAAACTACTTTAAAAAGTGCCTATTTTTACCATTAGACATTCAAATTAACTGTCATGAGGGGGATATGATAAGAAGAAAAATAGAGGGAGAAGTAGGTCGACAATGGGTAGACCCGAAATGGAGAGGACAGTTAAACATGAAGGGAGGTAATAAAGAGATGCTTGCCAGGTTTGGGACACATCCACCATTACAGGGGTGCTACTGGAGGAGTTCCTTACCCTCGAGTAGACATTGGGAAATTTAGTAATGTTATTCTTCTTTAGCGCTAGATGAAGAGAAGACAAAATGAGGGTTAAAAATGTAGGAGGAGGAGAGTCAGCCCAACATATTCACACTGGCTTTGCTAAGAGAGCGATGCGAAGCGAGCAGCTTGCTGCACGAGTGGGAAAAGGACAGAGTAGGCATGAGAGGGGACAGAGCTGGAGGATGAAAGCTTCTGTATTCCTTTTTTTTTTTTTTCTGTGTTATAAACCTAGTCTGCTTTGGAGAATGGCTACCAGCAGGACAGAAGAAGAGCCTGTATCAAATGTCCAGTACAGAGCAACTGTGAACAGGAATAAACACGTAAGGTTCCAGGACACTGCAGGGTTGTTTGGTGTGAGAGCAGCTTAACCACAAATCAAGCGAGGCATGCGTGCAGCCAGGGAAACACTGATTACCACTGATTTAATTACAACAAAACAGGTGTAAATTCAGTGAAACCAACCCGGTTGCATGTTAGTAGCACACACACACACACAATGCAACTACAAAAAGTGACTGCTGCACTGTTAATGATTGTAAGCAGGCATCATGCAGAATATTAGTTAGCCTGTCGTTTGACGTGGAGGTGACCTGCGGGAACAACCATAGGGCTTGCAAGCAGGGCTGAGATGCATTGTGGGAAAGCGGCAGAGACGAAGCAATCTGCATGCAAGAAGCTGTATCAGCAGCAGTAATAATGAAATAATGAACACACAAACATTTTTAAAAAAATCAAAACATTGATTGAAACACAGAAATAGCGAGTGATAATGCCACAGGCACTGACACAATCATGATATTAGTTATACCTGCCATGTAGATGATGAGTGAGACCCATAAGCATGTCATTCATTATTTACTTTCAATGTGTCACCACTAGATGGCAGCTCACAGCTTAACTTGGATGCTTCATTACTTGAGAAAAAGTGCACTCTTCATCCATTTTTATCCCCCGTAGAGATAAGAGTGAGACCTTGGCGACACTTTCCTCTGTGACATCAAGGTTTGCTACGGTGGATAAATGAGGGTATCACACTTCATGCAGGTGGGCAGAGAAAACCGTCACCCCCGACACCAAGTCATGCTCACAGGGCAAGAAAACAAGGACACGTAATCATATGCAGTCAGGTGTGTGTGTGTGGGGGGGGGTGTGTGCATCTCAGATCCGAGGTCTGAGAGTCGAGTGGGAGAGTTAAAGGAGGAGGAGGAGGAGTGTGACGGGGCATGCAGGGATGGAGGCGAAAAAGGCAAAGAGGAGAAGGTTTTGTTCCAGCAACCTTATAGAAGAGAGACAGTTCTATAAGCTTAGTAATGGTACTCCTCATTGAGGGCGGCCTCGCAGAAGAACCGAGAGCCGCGTTTGGCTGTGCGGGCGGTAAAGGGCACTGTCTTCAGCACTGCATTGAGAACAACAGCCAGAACAAGACAAGACAAACACAACATAAGAAAAGCAGACTCCTACAGAGGGTTACGCACTGGTTAGCAGTAAGCAAATACCCAACAACAGCATCAGAAGGGGCAAAATGTCTTTAAGAGTACTTGAGAGAGAAATCTACCTGCTTATGCTCAACTGAAGGGCCTGAAATAATACCTACATTAATCCAGGGTTCATAGTTTTAATAGAAACTCTGTCTTGGTTTTGTTTTTCAAATATAATGGAGACTTAAATCAACCCTAGTTTAAATTCAGATCTTCACCACTATAAGCACATTTACATTATTCTTGTGGCTAGTGGTGGAAAAGATATTGAGAACCTTTAAGTAAAAGTAGCAAGAACTCAATGTAAAAATCTAATCAAAAGTTAAAAAAATACACACAGTATTCACAACAAAATATGCTCCAAGTATTGAGGGGGAAAAGCACAAAATTAGTCTTTTCTTATATATTATGTTTTTGTATTGTTAATACTATAGTTCTAATATTACAATAATATTATCATAATCATAATCAAAATCATATTTAGCAAAAGCACATTGTAACATTTCTACCTAAGCTTATATCAGTCGATATTCACTTATTGCAGATATCTATCAGTGTAAATGTCAGGAGATCAGAGACTGTCACAGAAATGTTCAACCTGATTATGGGATGATTTATAAACAGTGTCTCTGTCACATAGAGAGCACTGTCCAGTTTATTTTTCAGCTCTAAAATGTTCCAATCAGTATTTATATTGGCCATGATTTTATAAAAGTTCAAGGGATAAACATCTTGGAAAAGAAATATGACTGTAGAATATTGTTAATATCATTAACATCATTAATGGACTTTTAAACTTACTATAACTCATATCAGCCTTGGAAAATCCTGTATTGGATAGCATATAGTATATGTGTATAGACTATGGAGGTAAAATGCACACATGTAATGGAGTAGTAGTACAATATTTCATTATGACATGTGGTAAAAGGATGAATAAAGTGAGATAATGTGAAAATATAACATACAAGTTCCTCCAAGCTGTGCTTATTGTTGAGTAATGTGCTTCCATACATTCCACTACTGCCCTTCAGTGAATGAAAGACATATTTATGCTGAATGTCACTGGATTAGCTGACCTGTCCCTGCATGTTTGTATTCATCAGGTTATTCATCTGACAGCAGTATTTTAACAAGAGCCACAGTCATTGTGTTAGTCGGTTTAGAATCCCTTTGTTAATGACTGAATGTACAGCACCAGAGAGGACCTTCATGCAGAGCGCCCTTTGTGTGTGTCCCTTTGTGTGTGTGTGTGTGTGTGTGTGTGTGTGTGTGTGTGTGTGTGTGTGTGTGTGTGTGTGTGTGTGTGTGTGTGTAAAGCAAGAGGCTGCAGCCAGGCCAAGGTGACGTTACCCGTAATGATGTCCTCAATCGCTCCATCTTTGCCCTCATAGACGTGGCGGCTGTCTTTCACCTGTTTCTTCCTGAGCTCGTGGATCAGCTCTTGCTGCTGCCGCTTGTTCTTATGAGATGGAGACTGAAGAGGACAAACACATCAAGTCATCTTTAAACATCTATTAATACCTTACTCCCAGTACAGTTTAATCCACAATGGATTCTTCTCCCGAACACAGTTTCTATTGTTTCACACGTGCCTTTACTCTGAAAGTTTTTGCATGTGAGTTCATTGGAGCATTTAGGAGGTATAACCGTTGATCCAGAGTTGATGTGATGTGGCTCAGCAGGGTGTCAGACTGTAGAGCCAGATATAAGTACAACCGGCAGGCAGTCGGTGCTCAACTAATCCTGTTATTGGGAGTCGAAGGGTGGAAGGGGAAGAAGTGGAACTGGCTCACCTTCTGTTAGCCATAATCTACTGTAGCCTCCTGCCCTATAAAGCAAAGGGGACAGGGGGCTTATATGTTGACATAGGGACTTGCCTTCTGGTCCTCCTCCATCATGGCCTCTTGTTCTAGAAGTTTCTCCATCAGAATCTGCTCCTGTCTCTTTCTCTGCTCGTTGTCCTCTTCTGCTTGCTGAGGAGATCACACATGCATGTCACCCACCCACACTTGCAAATTATAATCGAGCGAAAACATACAACTATGAAGAAATTATTATTTGAAACACATTCAGTAGAAATGGAATGTGGTATATGAAGTCGTTAGCGTGGTTTGGAGGTGCAAAGAAGAAAACGGATTGAACAGAGTTAACATTCAAGCAGCTGCGAGAGTCAAATAGCTGAAAACACATCCAGCAAGTCTTGGACTGAATCAGGTTCACGTAAACCTGCTGATCTACTCCACTGCTGCTTTGACTGGTATGTTGAACTATTTGCTTATAAAGAGCCAAACAAGGACACACCTGTGCAGGTGACACATGCTGTTTGAAGTACAGAAATTTTAAAACCTGAACCATGAACAGCAGTTGTCATCTTTCAACACATCTAGACCATCGCATACACAACACCCACAAGCATTTCAGACTATCTCTGTGTGCCCAGACTCATCCTACCCAGTGAACTAAAGGAGAATTTAGGGGTCCTGGAAGGGGTTCTACTGCGTATGTAAAAAAAATAAAAATAAAAAAAAAGCTGGAGCGGGAGCTGCAAGAAAAATAAATCGACTCAGGTGATGTCACTTGAGGCCGCAACTGTTGGGGCTGAAGACCACAAGTTTTTCATTTAAGAAAAGTCTGTGGGTGTGGAGTTCAGGAGGTGTGAACTAACCAGACCTCTGTAGCTTCCTCCTCACCTCCGGACAACAGCTCAAGGCTACATTAGCTGTTTCTAGCATAACACAACAGAATGTACAAGTTTCATTGGTGAAGTTGCATTGTCACTTGATGTTTTTGTTTTTTTTAGTGTCCATTATTATGGAGTATAAGAGCAATGCTAAACAAGTGGAGAACTCTTGTGTGGGAGTCAATGATGATCTAACTCACCCTGTAAGCTTTAACAAATCGTACAAACACAGGGAAGAAGACAGAGGGCGGCGTTGTTTTGGAGTTCTCTCCGTAGAACTTCACCGCCTCATCGAAGGCGTCCTGTCAAAGACAGACAGTGGACTTACTTTTAGAAAACATTTAGACGACTTCATGCACTAGAGCAAATCACACAATGAGGTGTGCTCATGTTACCTGTGCAATCTTGGCGTCATCCTGCAGCTTCTTCAGCTTGTTCTCATTGTGTGCGATGAAGTCTTTGAGCATGGTGTTGTGACCGTGCATGCTGTACTCTCTTTTGGTCAGCTCCAGGCCTCTGTTCAACTCCTTGACATCCAGCAGGACGTTTTCCAACGACACTGAACACAAGCAGCGGTATGATTAACACGTGCAAAACCCCATGCTGAACGGGAAAAAAGTCAAAAAAGAATGTGTGTTAACTTGAAACAAACACATCTGATCTGTGCGACTCACCTGCTGCAGCTTTCTCCACGTAGTGCAGCTCGTTGTAGAAGAGAGAAACTTGTGCATATTTCTCCTTTACCACATTGGCTATGTAGTGTAAGAGCGTTAACTTTCGGTCCGTCGACTTGGTATCAAGAAGCTGAAAGGGAAGCACAATAGAGGACATACAGCTCAAGACAACATGCGGAAAGAAAAAGTGGAATGCTTTAAAAGGCAGAAAGAGGCATCTTACCAAGTCTAAACTTTGCAGCTTGAATCCGTAGACCGCTCCTCTTTTGCTGCTGTTCATGTAGTTTCCAAGTGCCAAGATAATCTGATGAACAAGAAGAATGAACGTGAAAAAAACAAAACCAGGCATTCGCTTTACATCATGTTCAATCAAGACACAAATGACTGAACTACCTCTAGAATTTTCTTTAGCTTCTGTGATGACTTGATGGACACAGATGCTGCGATGACGGCATGAATTTGCTGTGAGGAAACGAAGAAGATGACATGAGAAGGGCGGATAGAGCGCAGCATCGTCATGAAATAAAGTGCCAAAGAAAATCCCGCTTCTCACCGGTGTGAGCATCTGCACGCTCTCAGTGAAGTTGCCGATGAACGTCATGATGGTCATCTTCTGCATGAGCCGCTCAATTTTACTGAACTGCATCATGAAGCGGTCCTCGTCTGTCAGACTCTCAATCGGCTTGCGCTCCTTCTCAAACTGCCGAAGGACTTTAATCTCACTCTCTGTGGGCTGAAAGCGCATCAGACATTCTACGAAGTCCACCGGCAGAGTTCGTAAGTCAAAGCTGAAAGACGGGAGGGCAGAGATGAATATATATCATTACATTACAACATTTGATAACATGATTGTGGTCTTGAAACAACACATTGTTATTTTGAAGGGGCTTACATCTGAATGGCCTTGCTGATCTCCTCAGGAGTCTTGCCCACTTTCCTCAGTGTGATGGCCAGGTTCTTTGCTCTGTTGGAGTCCAGCAGCGTCACCTTGTTGGGCCCCTTCTGGATGACCTTGTGCTTGTTCATGGTGAGGTCGATTGCCGGGCCCTGGGCCTTCGTCTTAAACATCTCCTCGAACTCGTCCACGTTCAGGTCCTTAAAGGCAGCAACAAAGAGTCATTTTACGTTCAGTTATTTAGGAAAAGAAGCAAGAATAGGATCTGCTGACTGAGAGATGACTCCTACCTCCAGTATCCTCTCATCATCGATCTCATTGAAGACGGTGCCGTTGATCTGGTTTGGTTTCAGGGCGACCCAGTTGAAGACGGGCATTCGGAACTTTGTCTTGATGGGTTTCTTGATCTTAACAGCTACACAGGACACAGTGCAGTTAGCTCAGCATCATTGTCTGCACACACACACACACACAATTAGGGTGCGTTCACCCTAATAACCAAGTTTGGTTTGATTAAACCGAACTCTGGTCCAATTGCTCTGTTTGTGCCGTTCATTTGAACAAGTGTGAACACTGCCATCCGAACCTTGGTGCGCACCAAACAAGCAGGAACAGATGGGTCACAGTCTGAATGCAGCATACCTTCGTTTGTGTGTGCAACGGAGGAATTCCTGCCACTGTTTTGACTCCTTTTTCTATGTGGATTCTCAGATGGTAAAAACAGTAAATTTAGCCCAGCGCACAGCACTGTTATGGAAGGTGGCGAGTTCCGTCACACCAGGTGACCTTATCTTTGTGCGTTTTGTTTTCCATCTTTTGGTTCGATTTTAAAGTGCCAGTGTGAACGCTAAGTGAACCAGTAATAAAAATGTTTTTCTGCAAAATATCGGACAAATTTCCACTTTGGTCTGGACCAAAAAGAACCCAACTACAAGTTTGAACACACTCGTATTCACACGCGTGCAGGTGTAAGGGTAGACGAGTATCTGTGATTGGTGACACAATGGATATCACAAAAACATAGATTTCTATTTCAAATTGATCACATTTAGATTTACTTAATCTTTAAACTTAACAAAAAGGACACACATGATACTTCAGGAGTGAAGCGTGTTAGCCTCTGGCAGGAGAATTAAGGTCAAGAGGCATGCTTATGGTGAGGATTTTCTACCTGGCCCAGTGACTGACATAACTGGACGGATTATGTCTATATGTGGCCACCTCGGCCGATTCCCAGCTGAACAGTAAGGTGGTGAAAGAAAGATGAGGCCATAATAGAAAAGGTCAACTTATATAAAACATGAAGCCTATCCCTATTCATCCTCTGTGTGCCACAGCAGGTCATTGTGCTCAGCATGCAAACACCACTTTCGTACTCATTCATACAAACACATGCTAACAAAACTACAGCAAGGTATGATGGGAAACCATGCAGATTTTTGAAATTTGGTATTTTCTTTGTTGTTTGCAATTAGGTCTTAATGGAGGAGAAAAAAAGAAGAGAGAATACATAAAGCTAACATGTTTTTGGACTTTGCTGATTTGCTGTTTTTAAGACAAAAAGAAAAAAGGCGAGAAAATATGTTTCAATTAAGTGCAAACAATAAATATGTCAAATTAATAAATTAAATTAATAAATATGTCAAATAAATATGTCAATTAAGTGCAAACAATTAAGAATTTCTAAAGAGGCTTGAAATCACACAAATTTGATGTTGTGTTTTCTACTGGGACTCAGAGACTGAAAATACCATTTTCAAAATGTGTGATGAAGGAAAGGAACAGTGGATGGACAAAACAACAATCACGACAAGCAGAACCTACAGAAAAGTTTGATGGGTCCCTCTGGTTGGCAGAAAAAGAAACAATTCAAAGAGAAATCGTTAGGAAATTGTCAAGAGTTAGTGACAACGTTTTACACATCAACATCTCAAACACACACATGGTAAGGGATCTCACTGTTTACTGACTGATGGAACCAACAACACTGACAAAATGTGCATCCAGCACAGAACAGGTTGATTTTTGGAGGGTCAATACTTATCTGAACAGGCCTGTAATCTGTTGGAAGGGAATGTTTTTTTTAGATTGGATTACAATATTCCATCTATTTTATATTGTTCTGTTCCACCAGCCAGTGAACCTTTAAAAAAACAACAACACAAAAACAGAGACGTAGACTAACTTTAAGCCACTGCCAGTCAGTTGCAATCACACACATGCAGCTGCTTCTCAGTAAAAGCCTTCCAACTGCAGCGATAGAGAAGGCTACTACTAATAGAAGTATGGCAGAGCACGGAGACTGTAAGCACCCGCTCTGCCAGAAGATGGAGACAAAAAGTCCACAATACAAGTTTTAAGGGCGGCATCAACATTAAATGTTTGTCACGTAGCTGGAAAACAGCTGGGTATAAAATATATGTAAAATGCTATGCCCATAATAGGATCAATAGGATCAATTTTCATCACAAACTTAAATCAATAAGTGTATATTTTTCCCATTGAATAATCCTACCTGCTAACCCAGAGTTCATTATGACAGTGGGCGTCCCACTGCCAGGCAGTGGGGGGGCTCCTGGCGGAGGTGGAGGAGGCGGAGGTGCTGAGAACTCCGAGGCTGGACCTGGAAGAGGAGGTGGAGGCGGCGGTGGAGGTGGAGGAGGAGGCGGCGGCGGCGGCGGTGGAGGAGGTGCTGCTGCAGGAATGGCCGAACATGGTCCATTTGACACTGACAGAGGAGAGAGACAGTTAACAAACATAGAGGATAAGGCAAGCCCCATGTCCTGAGCTCTAAATGTGTAGATCTCTGATGCTGACGTTACTATAGTAACCAAGTTTCAATCTGAAATGGCTTTAAATTGCTCCTATTGCCTCTCTTCTTTCTGCATTTCATGACAGTTTACTCGCTAATAAACTGGACTCAAATCAAACCTACATGTTCCGTTCACTGGCAGCGGAGGGGGTGGCGGAGGCGGTGGTGGTGGAGCGGGCATGCCTGCTACCACTCCCACGTGGTTTGGACCGAATGCTGCACCGTTTCCTCCCATCATGGAAGCCGGCAAGCCCTCCACACCGGAGGGAGATGAGGGCAGGATGGAGATGTCACCATCTCCCTTTTTGTGGATCTTAATGGTGCCTTGTTTCTCCAGTTCGTGAATCTTCTTCTCCAGCTTACTCTGACGCTGGATGGCCTCATCCTTCTCCTTCAGTATCTGCCGCAGCGAGTGTACCTGGGAGCTGGTGTCTTTGTAGACTTCCTGTGTGGGAGAGGGATAGAAACATTTCATATGTTCAAAGTAAATATCTGTTGTGATGAGAATGCCCATTGTCTTTTCGTGAAACACAATCCTATTACGTCTTATTGAATACTTTATGCCATATGTGGTTGCATGAGTACAGTCTTTCTAAGTGTGTGTTCAGAGTGGGGGTCTGACCCTGATTGATTCGAGCTCCTTGTTCCTTTGCATCAGCTGCTTCTCCAGCTCCACGATCTTGCACATGGCCTCGTTCTCCATGTCCTGCAGCTTCTCAGTCATCTATAGGAACAAAATCCAGGAGGAAAAGCACCACATGGTGATGTGAACTTTCTACTGCCATGACAAGATCCACCTCTATATGTCAACAAATAGATCCCGAGG
The DNA here is from genome assembly GCA_037577475.1 of Chaunax sp. Z400. NCBI lineage: Eukaryota > Metazoa > Chordata > Actinopteri > Lophiiformes > Chaunacidae > Chaunax > Chaunax sp. Z400. Next base: position 14,798,442 of record CM075196.1, read on the forward strand.
ATCATTGATGTAGAGGATTTAACTTCATTATTCTTCGAGAATAAAACTAATTATGAGAACTTAAAAGTTGCAAAAAGAGTATGTGTGTGTCTGTCTGTAAAGTGCCCTCGCAAGTCTTTTTCACAGTGACTGACAGTTAAAGGAAAGCATGAGATCATGCACTGAGAGATAACAAGCAAAGAGAGACAGAGATTCAAACAGACTGCCATGTACCCCACTGGCTCCCTGTGACATCAACATGAAATGAGACCGAGGAGTCAGTTTTGTGGATTTTCACGACGTGAAATCGGCTGTCAAGGGTGCTCACATGTGACATGTTCTCCTCCAGCTCCTCCACACGCTCCAGAGCAGCGTTTTTGGTCTCCGCATCCTCCAGAAGAGCTCCCACGTCAAACACATTATCCAGGTAGGCCTGAATCTGGACCTGCAGCTTATCGCTCTCTGTATGCTTTAGTTTCTGGAAAACATGCACACAGAAAAAGAGGTATTGTGATGATCAGAGCATGGCAGTCAGCTTTTCTAATCTCAAGAGACGAGGATTTACAGAACTGACAGTTTTTTTCCTGACGTAATGGAAGCGGTACTGTGTTTCTGTCTCAGGGCTGCTGCGATGACATCCCGTGCTCTGCACTTACATAAATATTAAGAGTCTGTCGGTACAGTTATGTCTCAACTCACGTCTAAGTAGTCGTCCAGACAAAGCTTGGTGAAGTCGAACTGTAGATGAACTCTGAAGTTCATGTCCTCCACGGAGTGCACGACTATGTTGATGAACTGCATACAGGCCACCTAGTGAATGAAAACACTTAGTAAATGAGGATTTAATCAAACAAATGAAAGCTACTGTCAGTGCAAGGTTACAATGTGTTAATAGACTCGGTTATTTGTGCAATAGCCAAGTACTGTGACACGGTTTTATGCATATTATCACATCTACTTCTTTTTAATATTAATTCCACTGAAACCATGTGAATAAATCTACATTGTTATCCCCGCTTGCAACTGAAAAAAACAAATCAACCCATTCTGCTCCATCTGTTGACTCATGCAAGCCTGTGTTAACAGATCAGGGCAGATCTCCTCACAGTTCCCAATGTACACACACACACTCCTCCTCCTCGCCCTGACACTGGCTTAATAAACTCCCAGTAAGAAGCTCAGCTGTGCAGCATGGCAGCTTTGTCAAAGTCTGTTTGCTGTTAGTCAGATGAGGGCCCACCAAGGGACTCTGGGTGAGCTTGTGACAGACGTCAGAGTCGGAACTTTCTTGTATTTTTATCTGCCAGGCTAATTAGCACTACTCGGTCGGAAAATGACAGACTTGGCATGGGTTCCTTGTTGAGGGCCACTCCTATTTGATGTACTGTTATGCACATCTGTAGTTCTGTGCTGCAATATGGAAAATTACAGGGTTCAGACAAAGACTAGATAGCACTCTGAGTACGCATCTTGAAACTGAAACAAAAATTGTTCTCTTCATGAGAGTTTTTTTTATGACTTTGGACAAACATAGGAGGACACATCAATATTTCTTACCAGCCTAAAACTATGATTCATGTTTTTATTCCATCACATTATCCCTGTGCTCCTGTCTAAGACAGAGTTTACAGTTAATTCCCAATTAGTCTCTAAACATTCGCTCAGAGCTTCCTCAGCTCATAACGCTGCCTTTGCAGGTTTACGTAGGATGTTTGAGACATTGCAGAGCGATCAATAAGCCATTAAGACTGTGTGTGTGTGTGTGTGTGTGTGTGTGTGTGTGTGTGTGTGTGTGTGTGTGTGTGTGTGTGTGTGTGTGTGTGTGTGTGTAAATATACCATGAAGTCAATGTTGTTGTCCTCATTTTTGAAATACTCCATTAGCTTCTCAAACCGCTGCGTCTCCATACACACCTGCAAAACAAACCACATATAACTTATTGTATTAATTGGAGTCTAGGTGCAGACAGCAACCCATCATTATGTATAGAAGACACCACCTGCTCTTTAGGTGCTGCTGAAGACAAGAACATTCCTAATTTCAGCTTTAATTTCCACACAGCCCATGCACTTTGACAATAGCCAGGGATGGAAAGTGAATAATGTTAGCTAACCTCAGAGAAAGACAACAGATTTTGGAGTGATAATTTTTCTAATCAGTTATTCCTAAACTGCAGCTCAATGATTCTTCAATTCTATGTAAAGCCACTTGAGTATGTGCATATTGCATCCGTGATCAGGACTGCCTGTGTGCCATGTGAACTAGAATTTGGGAGGCAGACAGAAAGAGAGAGATGCTCTGCAGTTCAGACAGTTCATCTGCAGGTCAGTGAAGGAGATGGAGCGTGATAAAGAATTGAGGTGGAAGAGAGGAGGGGGTGTGCGCATCCAAAAACGCCTGTGTAAGGCTTTCAAGTGCCCGCCTGTAGCCCCTGCATCAAACACAAATTCAATCAGCAAACTAGATCAAATGACATCAAATTTGATTGTGTAGCTTTTTAACTAAAAAGAAAAGCAAGGACGAAATAGTCAGGATCCCCTTCAGTGGGAGCATCTCAATGAAGAAAGACATTTAGAGAGACGTTACTTATAATATGTCCATTTACTTGATAATCCTGTTAATTGCATATCTGAGAGTAAATTCAATTTTCAAAATAAAAGAATAAATAAACAAATAAAATGCTTAAAATTTCAAATATCAGAGACACACCTCTGCAGTACATGAGATATGTGTACATAAAGGTCTGGGAAGAAATATTCAGTATTTGAGTTACGCAATGGAAACCCTCATCTGTGACAAATCACGCTCACAAGTTCAACTTGTAACCATGGAAATGAAAAAAATAAAAAATACAAACAATAAAAAATTCTTTGGGGTTGTTGTGTGTAGAAAGTTTTGTGGAAAAAAATGTTTTTGAGTTATGCTCCAGAAAGAAAATGAGAGACAGACGGACGGATGGGATGAACGGAACCCGTTCCTATATCCCCCCCTCCCTCCTCACTGCATTCGTGGCGAGGATGATAAACAACAACACTCTGCGAAAACGATCCCGAGGTGTGTCCTCGAATGCTCCCGGCTGATTAGGCTATCATGAAGCTAAGCTTCATCTCATTATAGCCACATTCTCTCTAAGCCTTATTCTCCCACAAATGCCACGGAGCAGCCCTCAATATTTCATTCAAGGGTGTAAATATTGCATTCACTGGGTCTGCTGTTAGCACCCACTCCATCATGAACCTCCCACTCATCTCAGGCAGCCAGAGTATCTCATCCAGTCAAGACAGGATCAGACAAGGCTATCTGACATCTCTCTCTGACCTTTGATGTGTCTCCCAAATCCCATTGGCACACATGTAATTGTTTTGTGTGTTATGCAGCTAAACTGCTGTCTGTCATCTGTGAACAATAGAGTTCCGAGATCCTATCCCCCTTCGCAGGAATGTGGAATCTGCTGGTCTCACATCTGCCGGGGGGGAGCATTCCTCCAGGGCTGAGTCACTGTTTGAAACTGCACAGTCGAAAAGTAATGACATATACATCTCCTCAGACCCCGCTCCCCCTCATCATGCAGCCTGTACCTCCTTAAAGTTGTCGAACGCGGAGAGGATAATTTCGTGGCCTCCTCTCACGAGACAAACTGCCGCCAGGAGCTCCAGGACCAGAGCTTTAGTTCTGTAAAAACAGGGAGGAAACAAAAGCAGGAATGCTTAGTGAATGACAAGTTTAACATGATCTATCTAATGGGTCTATTACAGTGTTTATTACAACTAATATTGCTTTTAAAATAACAACTTTGTAAAAAAAAATCTATTTTCATGTGTGTGTGTGTGTGTGTGTGTGTGTGTGTGTGTGTGTGTGTGTGTGTGTGTGTGTGTGTGTGTGTGTGTGTGTGTGTGTGTGTGTGTGTTGGAACACACAGGACAGGGGCATCCTGTGCGTCCATCCGCCGCTTCATTCATGCAGGATTTCGCTGCCTGAATGAGAAGCTATGTGACAGATGATGTAAAGTGGCTTCACATGCACTTCTGAGGAAATACTTGAGCCTCAGGACATGAAGTGAAAACACACACACACACACACACACACACACACACACACACACACACACACACACACACACACACACACACACACACACACACAGAAAAGTGAGTCCTTCTGCTGGCTGTTTCAGTAAGCAGATGTCAGCGTAGTGGAGCGTGTCAGAGGTGCCCTGACCCGTCTGTTGGCATGAATGTAGCCCTGAGCAGCAAAGACACTCACTCTGGATCTGACTGTGCAGGTGCACTGAAGCTAATGTTGGATTCTGAATGCTCTGTTATGGGTTTGGGTCTCAGTTTGTGCATTACCTAGATCTGTCAAGATCCAAACATGACAAATCTGTTATCTTGTAAAAACACTCAGGTGTCCTAAAGGGAAAAAACAATGCATCACTCTTTTGAGTTTAACTTTCTGTTTTGAAAACTTACCTTGGGTTTTTATTGTTGAGACTTAGTGCAATTTCATTCACAGCATGTGGATGTGACATGACCATGTTGAAGCCATACTGGAAGATGAAAAAACCAGGAGGGGGTAAGACTGAGACAAATAAACTAATATACAAAAAAAAAAAAGAAGAGGAGCCACAGAATAAGAGCTGCATTCCTCTGCATAATAAATCAGACACGGAGAACAGGCAGTGGAACACATTGAATTTGGCTTCATTTAGACAACTGTGCTTTTTAGTCCTGAGGGACATGCAGTCTGTGTGGATGTCCTTCCAAGGACTGACCTGGTAGTTCATGATGGCACGCAGGCACATGATGCAGACGTGGACGTCGTCTTTCTTGCAGACCAGTCTGGAGTTTTTCAGAGTTCTCCGGCTCGGCAGAGTGTTGTAACTAAAACGGAGGGTAGAAACGGCAGAAACAACTCAGTGATAACAAGGAAACAAGGCTTGTTTCACTTAAACAGGTTGAGCCTATGAGCATCGAACCACAAGCACCAGACCACTGGATGAATAAAGAACAGATGCCATCTGTGAGCCTAACATCACACGCCACCTCCTGCACATAGAGATGCTATTAAACTGCCAAGACACCTTACATTAACACACACAAAGACCACATAATCTAGAGCCTCGCCAGAGGCCACAGGATGCCCTCTTTGGATTGTTTTACTTTTATGCCTTTCACAAAGATATCACTTAAAGCTGGCACAATAGACGGCCATCATTTGTATGCAGCATGGTGCTTGTGCAGCTTCACGTGAACAACAAGACCTTTTCTCCTGGTGCGGCGCTCACAATAAAACGAGAAATGCTGGAGCTGCAGCAGCGTTACTGGAGAATATTCAGAGCCACTCTGAGGAAAACGGTTTATTTTCAGACTTTCGTCACAAGGCTCTGTATAAAATAGCGTCTCCGGGCTCCTGATAGACTCACTGATTCTGCCAACTTCCATGTCTGGAGGCGTAATTTCTTTGTGAGTCACAACCATGTGAGTTTGGTTGTATGAAAAAACATACTACATCAAACATGCTAGATCATTTTTGGGCAAAGCGAGTGAAGAACTATTCTTTAATCATCTAAAACCTGAAACAAGCTGGAAAACCAAGAGTATGTCTGACGTCTACTCTGTCCATTTGTGTGTGTGTGTGTGTTTTGTGTTTCTGTGTATTCAATCAGCAGGATGTGGTGCCATCCAGATGTAAAACAAACAGGCTGACATAAATGCAGCTGTTTTCTGAGACTCACAACTGCAGGGCCTGATTCACACAGCATCAAAAATAATCTTAGGAGGAGGTCACGCAGGGCTGGTCCTCTGCTGATTCATCAGCACTGTAAACTGAGGTGTGGCACAATATAGAACAAATGAGTAACAATACTTCTTTATCTCAAAGGTAGTCCTATTATGCATTATTACACAACACCAGTCAAATGTAATACCTTGACCTGCTTTGACTCGTCTCAAATTCCTCAACTTTACAATCTTTACTCACATCGTCTACTATAACAGAGTTATATATTAAAGAGCTTTACAGAAATGATAAAACAGGAAAAATACAGTTGGTCAAATAGAGAATAAGTCTGAATATAGAGACACAGGTCCTAAATACAGTAAGATGATAGTTTTGAGATGGTTTAAGAGGAAAAACCCATCACCGTAACAGTCAGCTCTGGATCTAAGGACAGACACAAACATCTCAAGGATCTCAGGTCTGTGATACTGTAGTATGGAGACAGGAGTTCCCTCATACAAACAGGACTGAGAGTGTTTAGTGGTTTACAGACAAACAATAAAAATTTAATTTCTATTCTAAAGAGTGGAGTGAGGCCAAAGTCTTGTCAAAAGTATTGTTGAAGCTGGAGATGGAATGAAGGAGTTAGTTATACCATCATCGCTGACAGAATGGCAGCAGGTGAGACGGTTTTGATATGAAGGTACTGGGAGGTTCTAACGATCTAGACTATGAACCCACAACAGCGGCGGCTCGAGGCCGACCAGGGACATTTGTCCCAAAAAAATGTTCTTTCACGTATCCAAAAATGAAGGGAGAGGCCAGAGGTGCTGCCAAAGTTCTGAGTCATCCGGGGTTTACAAAACATTCATACAAAAAGGAAAACCTGTCCATTTTCTTAAAAATGAAATGATCACAATAAACAGCATTTTCTAAATAACACCATAGAGAGACGTCAACCACTACAACTACAGACTATAACACACAGATCTAACAGCAGGTACGTATTTCATGCGAACTCCATTGAGCACTGTGGACAGCTCAGTGTGCCCTGCATCCTTTAGAGAGGCATTTTGAAAAAGGACCTAGACATCTTAATTTGTCACCATTCGGATTAAAAGCTGATCTACAGCAAGATAAACACAATTCTGTACAATGGCGATTCAAGAATTATAAGACCACCAACATTTGAACTGAGCAAATGCTTCATAATTAGTGACATCTCACAGATAATGCATCCGAAATACAGAAGGCTGTTAGAGGCTACGTAATCTATCCTTAGTGGTTGTAGCTTCGTAAAATCCTCAGCTTTTACGGGGCTTTTGTTGAAACTAGGCTAGCTTCTGCACATGGCATTTAGAGAGCCACACAAGCAGCACACAGGCACAGAGGCAAGAACAATGAGGGCAGAAAAACCAATTTGCTCCGAGGAAAAGGGGAATTCAGTCTGAAGCGCAGGAGGGGAGGCTGGCAGTACAAATAATTCACATCCCAGACACAGAGAACGGGACAAAAAAATGGGTAGAGCTAGCAGGGGGGTATAATGTACAATGAAGGAGGGGGGTTTTGTTTGTGTGTGTGTGTGTGTGTGTGTGTGTGTGTGTGTGTGTGTGTGTGTGTGTGTGTGTGTGTGTGTGTGTGTGTGTCTTTTGAGGGAGCAGGGATGCAGGGCTAAGGCTGATGAAAGCTCACTGTCAGCCAGGAAAATGAACCTGCCTACTGTTGAAGACTGGCAGACAGACGAGAAGATGACTACGGAGGAACGCCGGGACAGAACAGAAGATACAGTCTGACCTGTCACACACATACATGATCGAGAGGGGTGACACAACGGGACATCTGGAGGCCTCATTGTGTGGTCATTATTGGATATTAGAAAATTTATTGTGCAGAGGAAAGTTTTGCAAACCCAGGACGTTCCCTCAAAAAGTTCCCCATTAAATTTTGAATTTAATTTCTGATAATCTGTACCCAACATATGCAGCTTTACAAACACAAGACTGCACATGTCTGAAAGCAAGCCTGGCTGAAGGATCAATTTATTGTGATAAAGGAGAAAAAAAACGACTGAAAAACATTTTTCTATGCTGCATTTTCGCATTTCATTTTTTAAATACTTTGCAAGAAAACTAAGGGGGAAGCATATTGTACCAAAACATCAATGGAATGACAAGGAGGATTAGTGAAATAATGCACAACTGAATGGGATTTGTGCTTCAGAGGATATGCTTATGAATTAACTGCTGTGAAATCCTCTGTACACAGCACTTGGAGTTAAAATGGTCTGTTTGGTGTTCATATAAACAAAAAAGAAAAGAGATTTGCTCCAAAGAGATATACGTCACATGGAAAATTGCTGTGAATAATTATATGGAAAACCAGCCCGAGTTCGACGATTCAAATTATCGAGACAAACCGTATTTTGGCTTCTGCTGCAGAAATGTGTTTTAAGCCCTTTAAAGTCTTACAGACCTCGTGACCACATAAAGCCGCTGCAGAGGCATCATATGAAATGTGTGACCTCTCAAAATAATCACAATAAATTCGATTGTTCCAGCTTAACATTGGGTACCAAAGGGGAGGAAAAAAAGAACCCTGAAAGGCAAAGCTAGCTGGAACAAAAAAAGCTAGGAATCGCAAAAACACACATGGTGAACGGCAAATCTTTTTAAACAATCGTTAAATGTGTGCATCGTACCGTATCGTGGAATGTCGCCCAGCACGCGTGATGCCATTTCCAGTGATGGGAGATGGCAGGGTGCCTCCACCATGTAAGTCTTCTATTGAGCGGCTCCAGGGTTTAGACTTATCCAACACAGCCTCTGGGTTGTTCTCCACACAATCTCCATCAAATCTATTGCACCATGAAAACAAGACATAAAAACAAGAAACCAAACACTGCAAGCACCACACAAGCTTTCAGTCATGAGGTCACAAAAATACACTTCTATCCATTTCATTAGCAGCTAGCATTACATATAAAGCATATAATTATCCCCCTGCTATGGGTGCATTAAAGAAAGACAAAAGCCTATGACTGACATGACACACAGCTATGATCCATGTGCCCTATTGCACAAAGTCACTTAACTTTTAAGACTTGGTGATGAATCAATAAGTTGTCCCTGTTACTTGTTTTTCTTGTTAAGTGCATATCTAAGAAAAAGTTCATTTTTCATAAAACAAAGCTAAAATTCCAAAAAAAATAGGCAAATAAAGAGATGTACACATAATGTAAAACATAAAATATATTATATATATTAAATTTATATGATATATTATATTATTATATTGAACAGTTTTTGCCCCTGAAACGCTCATCTGAGCCAAATCCCACTCACAGAATGAGCCTAAATTCAACTCCACCATGGAAACAAAAAAGAAAATACAAAAATAGCAAACGGCACCACTTCAGTACTGGGTTTTTGTGTAGAAAAATACTGAACGGTATTTGAGAGCTTCTCTGGAAACATAACCAACCACCAGAATGAGCTTAAGTCCAATTTGTAACCATGGAAACATAAGAAATAAAAACGAAAAAAGTCCCTAAATGACAAAAGGCACCACTTCATGCTATGATTGATGTGCATGCAAAGTTTCCTGAAAAAAATATTGAACAGTTTTTGCGTCATGCTGCAGAGACAAAACGTGACGGATGGACAGGCAGAACCCCTTCCTATATCCCCATCCACTTAATTCATGGCGAGGGCAACACATAAAACACTCAGTAAATCCCATTTACTGCGCATGACATATTGGTCACGTACTAACATTTCAGTTTTTTGGTTTCGACATAATGCAGCAGGTACGCAAAAGGTTTCATGTTTTGTTTTACTTGGCAGAAACCTTGGAAAGAGCTGGCGGTTATAGCCTGTTATGATCCCGTTCAGTTTTTAGCCTGGTCGTTTCCATGACTTTAAATGCTGCTGCTATGGAACTGAGGGTAAACACACTTTTACCGCTAACCATTCATAATGTGGATAGACCCTAATAACATATGGTAAAGTGGAGGAGTGAATTAAAATTTGACTGTGTGGCTCTTTTGCCCTGAACAGGGACCTTGTGACTAATAATCACACTGTCATCTATGAATAGAAGCCTGTGGTTGTTATAACACAGTGCCAATGTGTCAGCTGTGGGCCCCAAGTGACTCAGTGTTTCTGACAACCAGTGGCGGTGGTGTGTGCGGAGATGCATCAGCGGCTGTGCAGAATAGCAGCATTATGTTGCTTGTCAGTTGTGACTATAGACCATAGTGGTATAGAGGGATGGCAGTGACTTACGTGACAGCATACTGTGCAAAAGAAAGATACTCCACCAGAACGTCCAGGCCTTTGTTATCTTCATTTAAGAACTCTCTGACCCACCTGAAGAGAGACGGGGGAAAAAAAGTTGAATTCAACAAAAGATTCCTTAAATCATTTGGTCAGTTTGTGGATGGACTTCTGAACATACTTTCAAGTATACCTGATCAGAAGTTAAAACAAGTTTCGTAAAATTGGGCTTCACAAAAAAACTCGTCTCCTTTGAGGGCTGCAGCTAAAAAAGCTCATTCACAGAGTCTGGAGAGTTTCAACAGGACATTCTCTAGTGACACCGTGGCTTAAAGAAAAAGAACAGAACCTTACACCAAAAAAAATAAATAAATAAAAATAAAAAACCCACCAGGTTTTTAAAGAGGGAGAAAAAGAAGAACTTGAAGAATTTGATAATATTTTGTATTCTATTTAAATCGCTGACTGTTTGATATGTTATGGGGGGGGGGGGGGGGGCTATGTTTTCACTGATTCGTCTGATTGGTCAGGATCGATCAATTACACATGAACTACTAGATGAATTACCATGAAACTGTATGGAAGAGAATGAATTTTGGAGTTAATCTGGATAAATCTGGACAATCATATCATCACCTTTATCATTATTAACATAACTTTATTAGGTTAGTTAGGTTCATAATTAAAATGTAATTTAATTAAAGGGGACTGTTAATGAGTTATGTGCTCTAATGAGTTTCCATTTGACTAGTATCAATGTTTCTACATGCCCCACCATCACAACAATATAAAATAACTAAGAAATGGTCATACGAGTCTTATAATCTGGGAAAATCTCTTGCTACTACAACAACAGTAAAATGTAATGTTTAGATGCTCACTTCCTTCTTCTCACACTATACAGGCATTATCCATTTATGACCTTGGGGAGAGAGATGTTTTCAGGTTATCAAACGTCTCCCCATTAGTTTCTCCCTCACTCACGACCCGTTTGAAAAGCTTCAAGGCTTCCTGGCTCAGAGCAGACAAACACGTATTTGAAAATGCCAAGGCGTCCACACACATACAAAAATGTCACTAGTGAGTCTGCTGTATGTTTGTCTACAACACACACACACACACACACATCAGCATTAACTCTGTAAAGACAAGCCCCCGGACTGATCAGGAACCCATTCTCACCTTCCATGTAGGGACTGAAGTGGGCCACCCATTCGGCACTCGGCGTGCCTTCGTTTGTTTGTTCTGCACAAAAAAGCAGAGCTTTTCACAGGAAAAGCTCACGCTACCTTTGGCACATTTACCGGCCGTGTGAGCTGAATCACAGAACATCTTCGCTTAATCGATTCCTATGCTAATGCCTTTCCAAGTGTCTTTTTTTTCTTCTTTTTTTTTTTTTTTTATTGGAGCCTCGGCTGCTTCAACAGGCCTGACTGCTCAGTGATTAGAGAAATTTGCACAGCATAAACATAATGACACGCAGTCGGCCTTTGAGTTGCACGGCGCTGATGAGGATATAAGACTGAGCCGCTTTAAAAATCAACGAGCTGCTTCTTTATTAGCTCCCCTGTCGTGTAACGACATGGGAGCCAGTAAGACAAATGAGAGTGTCCAGTAAAGCAGTGCCTGGTGGGGCCTGTTGTGTTTTAAGAGGGCTTGGAGGTGTGGCCTTGTCGGGCCACATGGTAATCATTACCACAGGACACCGACCAACAATCCTCCCATTCACCACATGTTGTTGACCACTGAGCAACATGTGAGGAGCAGGCAGGCAGGCAGGCAGGGGGCCAGGGTTATCAGCAGCAGCTCTCGCACAGAGACAATCTGACTATTATACACACCCTCCATGATGTATATTTCACTGTTTCAGCTCTGAAAAGAAGCACTAATCATCCGTCGTAAGCGGGTGACATCTTGTTCCCTCTCCAGTCGCCCTCGTACCACCTCAATCTCCCTTCCCATCCATTTGCCATTACGGTAATACCTCTTTGTCTAAGCTTGATTATCGGTAGATTATTTATGTAATCTAATTCACCAGCATAAGGTCGCTAAAGAGAGTTAATCCATGTAAACAATTCTTCAAAATGATTTGCCAGATGGGCTCGGTGTCTGGCTGTTGGTTGGAGTTTATTTGGTTTGAGAGACATTTGATCATTATGTAGTGTAAGAGTGGAAGTAAGAAGATGTTTTGTGTGAGTCAGTGAAACAGAAAAACTGGAGGAAAGGTGCGTGTGTGTGTGTGTGTGTGTGTGTGTGTGTGTGTGTGTGTGTGTGTGTGTGTGTGTGTGTGTGTGTGTGTGTGTGTGTGTGTGTGTGTGTGTGTGTGTGTGTGGGAGGGAATTAAAAGAAGAGTTTCTCGATAGCTTGGGTTTGCATTTGAGATCTTGTGACAGTTGTGTAACCAGCGTATCTCTGCATCTTTGCTGCCTCAACAGCCCGTAGCCAACAGATGCACTCATGGCAGCCCCTTCCTGTCCTCAACAGGGTCTCCATGCCTCCTTTGACCGCCACCCTCAACATCCCTTCCAGCTGCTAACCCTAATTCTCATTCTTACCAATGAATCTTGGAGTTAATTATGATCTATCTATATGCACAGTGTTGTGGGCTCATTTCTACACATAGACTCAGATTGACAAATCAGATTGACTGACAAATCAGATTGACTGATTTGTCAATTTCGTCATGTGCATAAAGAAGATTTCAAACCCCCTCCTGACTCAGGGTGTAACTGAGAGTAAATGTAGAAATTGTAAGCTTGTAAATTGTACTTAATTGTTAAGCTATTAAAACTAGTTATTGGTCTGATATATATTCTGCATCCCTGCATTAAATGAAATCCTCTGTTATCTGTTCCCATTCTGTACTTTTATTCATGTATATGTTGCCTTGATAAATGAGTCCCGTGGTTACTACAGGTCCCAGAATGCATTAGTACTCATTAACGTTGGTGAAGGTAATCCATCATAGTCTGCTCACTGTCTTTTCAACTATCTGAGTCTCTAATCACAGAGATCTGGAGCGAGAAAACACGGAGCCGTTATGTGACGCTAACTGAGATATTGATCTTCCTTTGAGGCTCGACTGTACAACACTGGATCAATATCAGATGCAGCAGGTTGAGGCTCGTTACCCTGGAATAACATGAATGACACATGAATATGTCACTGTTTTTATCAGCGATTAAATGGTGATATCTTTAGCAACCTCTACTATGGTATCGCTTCAGAATGAATAAAGTGAAACATGGAATTATCAAGTTGTGCAGGTCAAGTACTGCAAGAAGAATGTGCTTTCCTGCTCATGTGTCAGCCGCCCCAAACAATCAATCAATTCATCTTTTCTCCTTTGCCACATGGCTTTCTGTGTAATATTAGGCCGGAGTAGCTGAGATGAATGGGGGATGGTGTTGGTGGTTAGTGTCGACGTCTGCATCTCCGGGTGTCTGGAATGTCAGACTTTTCCCCCTTGAATCTAATATAAGCAGGTCCCAGACATCCAGCACTGCGCTATGCAAACTTAACACAATCCTGCATTGACTCACCCTATATGATTTGTCCGTAACGAAATTTCCAGTTCTCTCAGGACTTGGGTGGACTCCTGAACTCTCCGTCTGAATTTCTGAGGAGGGAAAGAGGTGGGGGGGGGGGATTAATATTTCATCATACCAATGGAACTTTAAATCATGAAGAGGTAGCAAAGGGTTGCTTTGGTTGGAGAAAACTTTTTCTGACAGAAAAGTCAGAAAAAAAAACAACATAAATGCAAACCACAGTGACATTCAAATGTGAAAGCAGGCAGACTCTGTAATGATTACAAAATTTAAAAAAAATCTACTTTGGGACTGCGTTGTTCAAATAAGATATTTTAAGTGGGTCTTTTAGTTGCCAGTAACCATTCAATAGGCTGAAAGAGAAGGAGAGCTGACTCACTGGAAACTGAGAATATGGCACAGTTCCTGTTATCATGTTTGCTCACATTGGTCCTTTATATAGCAGTAATGCCTGCTGGCAGCACCGTGATAAAATCAAGTAACCTAATTGGATACCTCTCAAGCCCCGCGAGGACAGCAGCCACACAAACACACACACACACATTCTTGGTCCTGCTACTGTGGCTACAGCATTTTCTGGTTTTTGATAGAACAGCTGTAGAGCGAACGGAAAGAGGGCAGAGAGAAAGAGGGGCGAGCACAAAGCAAATGACCACAGAGTGGCATCGAACCCGGGCCACTGCTATCATCCGCCATGCCAGACGAGCTCCCAGAGTGCCTTCATGAAAGAAGTGTGTGCATGGAGGCATGAGCCGCCAATTAATTAAATAGAAAAACAACAGAACGGAGAAAATGAGTGGGTTCCTCTTTGATTTCATCCTTAGAAAGGAGGTGATCTGGGAAAAAAAAGGACCTTCAAGCTGTTACACAACCGCAGCGACAAAACAAGCCAAGTGAATGACCTGTGGTGATCGAGCAGTAGGCGGAAATCCCTGATGAGAGAGAGTGAAACTGTTGAATCAGATGTAAAAAGCAAAACTCAAACTTCTATCACATCCCTATTTGTGAGGTCAAAGTTATTACAGTATGTCAAAGGGTAAAAAGCGCAATCTGAAATTTGGTGTCGAAAGCATCATCTCTTTATATTCTAACACAAAACGAGACATTTTCATATAAAATTGTTTTAACTAAATCTTTAACTACAGTACATCTTTTTTTCTTACTTGTAAATCAAATGAATTAACTGTCTTCAGTTGATTTGCGTTTTTTATTTCACAAAGTTTTCTCTATCTTTTTCAAGTTATGGGAAAAACAACAATAAGACAACTAACACTTTTTTTTCCCTCTTAGCTAAAATATTAGTATTATTATTGGTATTATTATTATTATGACGAAGAGAATTAAAAATTAAACTTTTAAAACATTCAAAGTAACAAAAAAAAGACCTCTTCAAAAATAGCAAATTAGGTCATTTCAAGAAAACTTATTTATAAGACTGTTTCTATCGATTTCATCCAATGAAATACAGTAATAATAAGTAATATAAGTAATAATGCAGCCTAAGTTCTCAGTTCATGATGTTTTTATATACATTTATGAGCCGGAGCTATTTAATATAAAATTTTAAACTATTTCTTTCTGCGGTGTAAATAATTATAATGAATAATCAATTAAAATGTTAAATTTGAAGTAATCATCACTTATCTGATCAACTTAAAATTAAACTGAAACTATTTTGACAACTCATGAAACATTTAAGTTTCCCCAGAAGATTCCCATAAAACATGACCTCTAATCTGAGGAGAGGATTTGCTGCTTTTCTCCGTTTTACATCATTGTTAATTAATTGATAATAATCAATAACCATCTGGTTGACAGAAAAAGAAACAAGACGTCACTTTGGACCTTGGAAAACGCTATGAGCAGCTGTTGGTCCCTGACAAACTTTCTACAATAGCATTATGAGGGTGTCTTGATCTTCAATAAGGGGGTTTCTGCCCTTCTTTTTGTTAAAATATGGGAAGAGAAGGGGAAAAGAAGAAAATAAAAGAGAAGAGGTCCAAGTATCCATCCAGGGTTGGAGGGCCTGGTCGCTTTCCATGACGTGTTCGTATCATGGAGGAAACAGAGCTCAGCCTTGTTTTAACCTATTATTAACTTCCACAGAGAGGAGAGCTGTTCCCATAGTTGAGGTCTCTCCTGCTCTACTCTGTCTCTGGGCTTGGGCGGTGTGCGTTTGGCGCATGGAGAGATGAGAAACAGAGTGTTTTTATTAGGGAGGAGCCCTTTGTGCATCTGTGTGTATATTTAGGGTTACTGCGCAGGCTCCCAGAGGTGCCCCCTCCTCCCGCTTCTTCTCCCACCAACACCCTACACGCCACCCTTTTTAAGTACTACCAGCTGCAACGCAGAGGGAGCAGAGGGAGAGAGGAGACGACGACGACGACAAGGGGGGAGAGGGGAAGGATGACATGAGGGGAAGGAGACGACGATGAGGAGAGAGGGAGGAGACGGGAGAAGTGAAAGCAAAGAGACAGCACCGAGAGTAAGAAGGGGAGAAGAGGGAGATTTTGGAGAGTGTGAGCTCAGGAGGTCATCCTGGAAACAAATCAATGGCTGATACATTCTTGGGGACTAGTTGGACTGCAGCTCTTCCTCCTTGGCTGCCTATTGGCTGGGAGCTGCCTGGAGGAATGTATCGAAGGCTGCCTATGGAAAGCAGAGACGACCTCCAGCTCCCTCACAGCAGCACAAAGTGGCAATTGTTTTGAGTTTGAAGAAAAGGGGCATGGAGCAGGAATGGAGAAAGAGGCCCATAACTCTTTCTTTCCCTCTCTTGTGCTTCTTTTTTTTGTCTCTTTCTCTCACTCTCTCCCCATCTCTTTCCCCCCCCCCCCTTTACCCTCTTCTCCATTATTCAGTCTTCCTAACTCTAACCCTCCCTTCTCCATTCCTCTTCTCACTTCACTCTCTCGTGCAATTCCTTGTTTCTTGTCTGCTGCAAGGTTTTGATCAAGGCTAGGAAATGACGTCATCAATTCAAAGAAGATGATTTTTCTCAAACCCGACACGTCCCGGGCCTGTGAGACTAAATATAAAAACACAGTTTCTCAAAGTTGCCTCATGTAGGCTGGTTTATATTGACCCCAACAACCAGTTAGCCATGCAGCCACAGATGTGTTAAATAAAAACTAGGAGAGGAAGGATGTGACATAGATAAGCTCTGGTAGACAAACAAAAAAACCTGTAGGAAATGATGTCTTGTCTGGGGTCCTTCAGCCGTGACCGTGTTGAGAGTTTACAAACAGTTTTAAATATGCTTACCTTCTCCTTCAAGGAAGCTTAGTTTCTTTTTTCAAACAGAAGACTGACTCAGAAAAAGGTTAGTGTAGCATAAAGACTGAAAACAGGAGGATTAAAAGTCTGGTTCTATTTAGGAGTGTTTGTCGTCTGTGGTAGCGACAAAGGCTGGCAGGAGCCGTAATAGTCATGCACGAAACGGGGCTGTGTCATCATCGCTTTGCCCATTTACACTACACCGATATGGTGGCGTTTCTAAAAAAGTTTACACTCTGGAGCCCGTTTTTAAAAGTCTGCGGTTTTAGTCCCCGAAAACACCGTTCTTGTATAAATGGACGGCCAAAACACAACAAAAGGTTTTCTGTTTTGGGGGTGAAACGGCCGTCGTGTAAACCAAACAGCCCCTCAAAGAAGAAGGAAACTGGGATTCACGTTAGGGAGACAGGAAGAGGGCCAAGAGCTCCTTACCCTTTAAGTTCAACTGCCTTGTAGCAGGGAAGGTAAATGTTGTTATTGCCATGTTATTTCCTTGTTGACAAAGAGCTGCCACAGCTTCTGTTTACAGTCTCTCTGCTGGCTGACAATGTCTTTGTCGTATAGCGTCATACTCTCAGACATGAAACTGGAATTAGTCTCCTTAACCAGCTCTCAGAGAAAAAAAAGTGAGTAACCCCGTCTCAAATGATTTCCTTTCTTTAACCACATCTAAACAATCCTGACTGCACATAAACACAAGTGCACGCACCTTGAATCTCTTTTTAAGACGGAATATTTCCAAAAGGGCTGTTTTGAACATAGTGAAAACCACTGACTATGTTAACTACCTTGCTCAAAAGCACTTCCAACAGTTGGTGTAGAAGGGAAGAGGAATACTTACTCCATGTAGAGTTTCACAGCAATTCAACAAGTCTGCTCTAACCTTGAGACCATGTCTCAACACAAGCTGCCACGTTTCACCTTTACAGTGTTTTGTCTGCTTTAACGTGCGTCAGTCTTCTCCTCCGTCCTGCTTTTATCAGATCTCCTATATGTGTTTAGAACCACAGCAGTCTCTGAGACTCTTGGTTCAAATCCTGACGCAACATAACCCTACAGTCCTAACGCAGCCCCCTCCATACTAATCCTCATGTTTTAAATGGGATTAATTAACATTATTCCACTTTTTTGTGTATTATTCAGGAGGACAAACTGAAAAAGTCAGAGTTTAGACTCATTTGGTCAAATTTGAATTTGTCCTGCATCAAATCTGAGTGTGTGAACCATTTAGCCATTATTTTGGTTATCTTAGCTTAATTTAGGTTAACTTAGCTATTCGTTCCAGTGATTCCATTCATTATTTTTAACTAATGCTAAGTATTTCACTGTATAATGCTTCAACTTCACTGAAGTCTTGTTTAATTTGACCTTTGGCAAAACAGGACAATAACTGAATGAGTTAACACCATTAAGGAATAACTGAGCTTCGCATCAATGAAAATACAGGTCTGAGCCGTATCACATAAACACAATAAAAAAAGAACTGTTTTTCCACAACTCTGTATGCGTCGGGTCGTGTATGTGTCTTGATTTACAGACACTTTGTTTGTCTGTGTCTCAGTGTGAGCCGTTTTCTTTTTTTGTCACACTCATTATATATCTCTGTTCGTGCTGCTCTTGTTGGCTCAGTGTGATTATAAAATTTTAACAACAGTCAGTGCAAACTGAATTATTCAGCAATTTGTTGTTATTCTGGCAGAGCCTGTTGTGTTATTTGTTTATTACAAAGACTGGTCTCCCAGCAGCCGCCCCACAGCTTTCTCATCCACGCCAAAAAAGACGAAGCATGACATCTGGCTGACACTACATGGAGCCGCTCCTCTTCTAAACCTTCGCCTTTCCAAGGAAGAGCTAGCTGCTGAGATGACATAAGATCATTTTTATCATTTAGCCTTAGGTCTCGCCACACTGCACGCAATTGGCAAAATAAGTCTGTCTGTTTTTGACACTATTCTTCTCTCCTCTGCCTTTAAGTGGCTCTCATTGGCTTCTTTTCATTTGCTCGTCCTCACTGTCGGGAACAGAACAGCCCCACAAGGGGTTCGTAAGGATTCAGGATGATTAGTGACACTTCCGCTGGACAGATGTTTCTCAAACTTGGGTGTTACAGATAAACAAATATCTCCTTTCTCATGAAATCATAGTGTAGTTACTAAAATTCCCAACTTTTCCTCAGCTGAAGGGATATCCGGGACACAGAGGGTCAGAGGGGAGGGGAAAGCTGCAGCAGTGGAACAGCCAGGCAAGTGGAACAGGACTCCATGTTAGTAAGGGGCACTCACCTTCCGTGTGACTGCTGGGTCTAGATAACTCCTCAGCTTTTGGAGGTACGTGTGAGGTGGGTTTTTCACTTGGAACCGCTCCTGCAAAAACAAACAAAAAACAAAAGATAAGAAGGGGGATGACTACAGGAAAATAAGCTGAGAGAAAGATGAGCATGGCTCCAGGTAAATTATCATTCATCATGAGTCATCCTTTGATGGGAGGCCAGAATATGCTCTACCTTAAGATGTGGAGAGAAAATAATTCCTCCCCTCGAGCTATATTGGAAATGACAAGCCTTTGTCACATGGGTTTTGTTTGCACTCCATGTACCGGTGTTTCTTGTAGATCTAACTGGAGCATTTTTTTTTTTTTTGCATCTTAGAAAACTCACTTGGAAGCCCATTCAAGGATAACTGTGCTGCACTTAAAGAATGGCACACGTGTAAACAGTTGAATTGCACTTTAACATAATTTAAGTTTGTCATGGATGGGGTAGTTTTATCTGGTATGGAGGTAAAGGAGAGCAGGAATGTGATGAACTCTTCAGATGTCTGGCAACAGTCTGGTAACACTGAGCATCCAGACCGACTGATAAGGCCGTTCAGCCTGCAGCAGGTTATAAACAGTTATAAACAGTCTTGCAGTCAATGAGGGGATTGTAGCCAAATGTGTGCGGCTGTGTGTGGATATGTATTAAGTTCAGCAAGGAACAAGGCTGTTGTGCGGTAAACACAACTACAAGAGATTAGTGCAGGATTTGGATCAGAGTGTTGAGCAGGAAACAGTATTTGGATCAGGCTGAGCACCACGGCAGCGTGGATGGTTCTGTTCAGAGAGTATTAGACTGTGGATCCTTGCGTGGATGGTATTGACTGTATTTGGGACACTTGTCTGACTGGCCTTCGAGGAAAACTCCAACTCCAGCCTTTTTATGTGTTAAACATCATCTATCCTTGAGTTTCAGTGTTTACCAGAGCGTTCAATGACCTGAGCTGTAAATCTATCAGTCGGTCTTTGCGTGTCACTTTTGCTTCGCATGTGAAACCTTTTCTCTTCAAGACAGGAAGTCACACATTCATTAATCCACATACCAGGAGGTTGCTCTACATTTTTCTCACAGCAACTTCAGCAACTTGTGTTCGTGCAAGTCAAAAGCTGCACGACTGTAAACTGAGCCCTGGATCTCCGCAGGGGTGAATGTAAATGACATGTTTTAATGCGACCACTTTTTTTTTTTATCCTGCCTGGTTATGTCTCTACATGAGTTAGAAATTTAACTACATTTCCCAGAACGCCTTTTGTCATTTCAAGAGAATGCCCATGGACGTGTTTGCTAAGGAGGGTGTAAGGTTTTATTCCTTTGGAGAAAGTCATTTTATTTGTTTTGGGGTTTGCCTTTTCTTATTATACTAGATGGCCACCGTAACAAACATGCAATAAAACTGAATCAAACACAACACAAAACAAACAACAGCTTAAAAAGATTGTATTGGATCACTTGTTGTCAAGGCGTTCACATCATTTTGCCACCCTCTGTAAACAGATACGAAGATCAGAGGAAATTTCCGGGCCATGCCGCGTGTCCATCTCACAAAAACAGGAAAAGACGACGGCGGCATCAGGAAAGAGGGCTGCCTCTGATGAACACAGCTGGCAGAGGGCTTGACCCTATCTTAGCATTTCATTGGTAAAGGACTGCAAACGTGCAAAATGATAAATTAGCACTTTACTGTATGCATCCTGTTCCGTGCAAAGAAATGTGCAGAATGGGGGGGCAGTAAAGGCACGAAGCAAGAGACTATCTTATGGAGAACACACATCTGGTTTTTAAGAGCACATATAAACAGGTTCGAACATGCTCTGAGGCAGTTTCAGTTTGTCTGGGGGAGCAGGTTTGGATTAAATTTGAGAGGTGAGGTACCTTTCCCCATCTGAAGGAACTGAGCAGGGAGATCAGTTCTTATGAAAGTGGGCAAGCAGTCGTTTGTCATTCCCTGTATATAGAAGTATTTAGGGAGCTATGCATACAGGAAGAAATAAAAAAGCATTTGACAGTGATGAGGTGATCATATCCCTTTCTTTCTCCTCCGGATGTTTCAACCTTGTATTCGCATCAAGAGCGCCATCCATATTTCATAAATCCTCTTAATTGCCTGAAAAAATGTTTAATATTTCAACCTCTGGTGGCATTTGCTGGGCCTGTTTTTCAAAGGGGATGTACCTGTCATCTCAGCTTCCCTGCCTCCCTCCATCGCTGCTACCATGGTTACATAAAGATATTCACTGGAGCTACGACACGGAAAATACTCCCAGAGCTGCCTGTGCAGCCATGGGTATAGGCTTGTTGGGAACACAGGAGAAAAATAAAGTTATTGGAGGACTAGTTTGGCGATATTATTCGATGTCTGACTGTTACTGTTACAATGATTGGAAAATGGCTTACACCATAAATGTCAACTTTTATACACAATCAATCAAGTTAAAGATTTAGAATGCTATACAGTTGTAAGTTATTGGTCATTTAATACGGAAATAACTCACTTACATTGACATGGTACATTTATTTCTATTTCATTGTGTTTCAGTAAGTGAGAAAGTATCAGGAAACCAAAATGCTTGTCACCAAATCTCCCTGGCGGTGTTTTTAGAAGCTTCCTCGGTGACAAATAAAAGGAAACCAACTATTCTGACTTCAGCTTTGACAGAGGAATAGAGTCCACTCCAAACTGAAAGAGGATCTCTGACGGCTGATCAGTGGCCTGCTGAGCTCTCTCTGGCATCGTTCCCTTCAGGGTCAGTGGCTACCAATGCAGTCTGAGAGGGTGGTGGTCTTGGTCTTGATCTCAGTCTCGCGGTTTTCTCCTCTGCTTAGGAAGGCAGAAAAACTCCCTGGCACGGAGGAGCACTCAGACCACAGCTCACTGCACAACGTGCACCCTATGTCATGTCCTGCACACAGCAATGTCCACAGTAACAGGGTGGGATTTTTTTACATGCCTAACTCATGTGTACACCCTGCTGTTCCAGTTAACCTACTAGACCAGAGAAGGCAAGGCTGAGTGTAAAGAGCTGCGAGGATAAAGGCAGAGCAATATTCAGTAGATACTGTAGGTGAGACAGCGCATCCAAAAGAAGGCTGATTGATTACTTGAGAGGTCGCTCATCCTTTCACAGCCATACGACTGACTATTTAATCTTAATTTATTCACATTTTTCCTGGGAGTCTGGTGATTATGCAGCCCCAATGCATCAAGTGTGACTTCTGCAGCTCTACCTCACACCTTCATCATAGAGATGAGTAACTGATGCCCACCTGGTCGCAGATGAGTTCCCATTTCTTCTCGTTATCATACTGCCGCAACAGTCGCGCTTTGTCTGGAGGAAGATTCATGGAGTTCTGCAAGAGAGAAAAGGGTGAGAGTTAATTGGATGTGGATAATGGCAGACCAGATTGACTAAAAACACTGAAGCTCGTACACAGGAGGGAAACAAATCAAACAAGAATCATTTATCATTATTAGTCATCTCTTTTTTCAGTGCATTCAATAAGACATATTTTAGAGATTGAGAACTAGTTGGACCCAAAGCGAATGTTACAGCCGTGCAACAGTTTCGCCTTTCTCTACTTGGTCATCATCATCTTCATATGAGCAGATAGCAAAAGAGTTATATTAGCTTCTTACTTCATACCGACAGGATTTCCAGTCTGGGATCCAAACCTACAACCACATATACTCCTCCTGCTTAAAACGTCTTCCCTAAATGTCATCCTTCAGTTACCAGATGATTGGTAGTTCACACAACTCTTGTCTTTATCCTGGTTTTTAGACGTTGCATCATGTACGAACACCTCTGCAGTTGTTGGAAATTTGGCTTGATTTAACACAAGAATGACTAACCCTGCCCCTACGTGAACTCCAAAAGCTTGGAACAATTAACCAGCGCTCAATTGTCCATATGGAGAGTACAGAACATGCAAATGTGTCTGAAGCATAAACAGCGAACACTCCAATCCAAAAAGTACATTAAAAACATGTTCAGGTATGTGCTTCGCTAACAGCCTCTGTACACAAAGGCTGATAAACATCCATCACAAAGGTTTCATCTGCATCAGTTGGAAAAGGAAGTACACCTATTTCACCAAGAATGTTTTCCACTGCTGAGGATGGAAAAAAGGGGGGAAATCGACCATCATAGGCCGTACAGCTTGCACTTTTTTCCCCCCCCTTCTCATTCAATGGGCTGGATCATCTTTAAGTGTGTGTTCAGTGCTCGGCCTCCACTTGTCCTCACGGCGGGAGCGAGAGGAAGATGGATGAGGAATATCCTGGGATCAAGCCTGTTTCCATGAGCGAGTAATACCAGGAGAAAGCCAGACACTGATTGAGTGGTATGATCTCAACAAGGTTAAAAGGGTTTTTTATCTTTATGCTGTATGTTATAGATCGTCTTGGCAATTGATAGATTGGCTTGCCTATTGATTTATGGTACCGGTTTATACAGATGAGTTAATGATAGCAACAGAACAGCTTATATAAGCGTATAACTAGATTATAATTAGCTGATCATTTCATTATGGTCATAATATGTTCTATGTCTTCTGTATTTGCTTTAATTTGCTTCTCGATGAAGCTCAATTGATTTTCTCCACGTTTGCCAATCAACCTGCTAATTGAATTGAAATGCCAATACAAAGTAAACTTCTCTCTCAATGTTGATTGATGTCTTTTGAATGCATCAAAATCGATGTGAATCGTATAGACTGTCACAGCGAAGAAGGAAAAGTCACTAGCAGTCTCACTATATTACACACAACAGTAAAAACAGCTCAAATTAAGGGAAAGTAAATCATGAGGTTATTTCTCGACTTCTGCCTTGTTGTGTTTGGATAGTGAAGATACATCCTCATGGAAACAAATGGGTTTGTGGTAATGATGTCGGTGCTGGATGCAGGTACGGCGCTCCTGCAGACAGGCTGGATGGTTTGCTGAGTCGATGTGGTTTTCCTGCTTGGTGAGGCTCCAACTAAAGAAAGCTTCTTCTACCAGCCTTCAGTTCATCCCAGTACTAATGAGCTGTGACAGGCACTCAGCATGCTGGGGTCAGGTTACCCTATGTCTGTGTGTGTGTGTGTGTGTGTGTGTGTGTGTGTGTGTGTGTGTGTGTGTGTGTGTGTGTGTGTGTGTGTGTGTGTGTGTGTGTGTGTGTGTGTGTGTGTGTGTGTGTGTGTGTGTGTGTGTGTGGACACATCAGTGGTATTAATGGGTGATGCTGAGGAGGGTATGGCAGCTTTTCACCAACACCTGATGACAGGCCACCCAGACAAATATGCACACAAATCTAAATTTAACTCATTACGTGATCTCACGCTAATTAAAGTGTTACTGTAATGGTGGAGGAAGACGACAAGCTCAACTCGTTTGACAGGCACCGATAAATCTTGCCACGCCCATCCTAAGGTTTGGCATTGAATAACAGTGTTAACATGTATTCTGTCCAATTGGACTGTCTTCCAAATCTTTTTTAATTATGCATGTACACAATGTTTGCCACTTTGAAATGAGTTGCAATTATTTTCGTTCTATCTTCAATATTTTTTGAGAAAAACATGTTCAGTTTGCAACACTGTGGCAAGTGCAACTTTTGAATTAAGGGCCTTAACTCCAATAAAAAATAAGAAATAATTTTGGCAGGAATTTCCTAAATGAGAGTTTGATCAGTTTGAAGTGTGACACAGGCACAGATGGACAGAACCCATTCCAATATCCCCCATCTGCTTTATGGCATGGGATAATAACTCAAAATGTAATAAAACGTGTCTCAGTATCATGTAAAGGAATGTGATCAAGTTGAACATGAAAGAAATATCATATAGAAACATTTCAGGCAGCAACAAATATTGTTGAAACGATGACAAAGCATACAAGCATACACGCTCTCCAGATAACAATGAAATAAAGATGACGAAGTGGGAAATCATGGACGTTACTACACTGGCTGACCAATCACGTTCTTGGAAACATCGGGTTTTCTACACTTCGACATCTCGAGCCTCACTTCTCGCTGCCAAACTGACATTTCATCTCCAGACCAGCTGTCCCACATGTTTACTGTTAGACCCCAAATTCCTGAAGAAACATTTGGAAATAACTAAAGCTGGGAGTTGTAGCTCAAACATGAATCCTATGTGATTTTAAAAAAAAAGGGGGCCTCAACAACACAAACTAAAGTCTAGGTCTTAAATGTGAAGCATCATCACATTTACCTTGTTAATGGTGAAGTTAACATTAGTGCACTATATTCGGATGCATTTGCTCTAAATAATATTTTGTATGCTAGTTACGGATGTTCTTGTCTTGACTGTGAGATGGATTGAAAATGAAAGTCTAACTGGTTGTTATAGATACAAGCATTTTAGTTGTGCAAAACATTTTCATTCAAATTTGTGCTATGAGCAAATGTGGGTCAATAAGTTTTAGCCTAAAAAATAAATGTGGTTTATTGTGCCCAAGTTACTCTTAATGAATACATGGATATACTGCTCTGTATATTTTATTACATACTAGCTGAAGGCGTGCCCTTTCCTGCAGGACCTTATCTAACCAGTTTATTGTGGCTGCTTCCTCTTTCACCATTCTGTCTTTGCTATATTTAAAAATGATACACTAAGCGAAAGTGAAAATATTCAGACTTTGTTGTACAAAAACAAGTAACTCATTTCTTTATATTCTTCCATCAAAACCTCATCAAATCATGTTTTCTTCCACTTGCGCAAAATACGACAGGTTAGAACCAAGCACTTTTAATATCATTGCACCCGCCCACCAAACAATCCTCACTTTATAACGGCACAGAGATAACATTTTATCAGTTAGCTAGCATGTAGAATGGTACACTGGTGTGCACAACTTCCCCAAAAATACCATGGTCACAGGCCCGCTGGATAATCTATTGACCCTGAGGAAAGTGGTATCAGTGACACGGAGCACACAACAGGCTTCGATTCTCTCTCTGTGATACTTGCATCTCATCATTGCCACTGGGTGCCCTTTTTTTTTTTTCAACATTCAAATCAAATTCCCTCCAAACTTTATGTCCTTCCTCTCCATCGTGTTTCACTAAGAAATGCATCACAATGCAAACGCTGGGCAATTATTTTCATTGTAGATTAAGTGGTTGATTATTTTATTGATTGACAAATTACTTGTTTGGTTTATAAAATGTCTGAAAATGGGGAAACCGTGTCGATCAGTGTTTCCTTGAGGCCAAGATGAGGTCCTTGAATGCATCGTTCTGTCATTAATTCAAATATACTCGGTTAACTGTCATCGAAGAGTGAAGGAACTAGAGAATGTTCACATTTTAAGACACTAGAATCAGAGAATTTGAAACTACTGATACTGAAATAACTGATTACCAAATAGTTGGTGATTAATTGACGAACGACAACTAATCTAATAATCATTGCAGCTCCAGTGCAAAGGTGCAACAATCAGAAACTCGACTTTGCAACTGACATCAATGTAATGTTAATGTTTTACTCACATCCATATGTACCTGATTAGTCAGCTTGAGTCTTAAAAAGGGTAAAAATAGGCAGCTGGCTGGAGGCCCACAAACCGTCTCACTACCTTCCAGGTGGTCTGCAGAGCCACGGCCCTCGCAGCACAGCTGTCTACAAGAGTAAACACACAGCCCATGTGAAGGGCCCGATTTAGTTGTGGTTGCTGTGAAACGATTTAAAATACATGAATAAAATCCCCAAGATATCCATTCAAATTTTGGAATGTCTCTAAATAATAACTGAATGGTTCATTGAGAATCATCACGTCACCTCTTGTCTTCTTGCAGATATAAGAGCATTCTTTAATAATGTCAGGTATTTTGCCTTAATTATAGAGAATATGTCCATTTATTGATGGCCTGTACTGCATTTTCTGTTCTTCACCATCATCAGAAACCATACTGAACACGTCCAATATACAGCAGGTATTTCGCCATTAATAAAGCTGTGGGAGAATAAAGTGGACTGTTCTGTAATTCTCTGAAACTCCGATGAAAAAGCTGTACTTGAGTTAAATGTCCACATAACGACTGGTTGGAGTAAGTCCCCTCAACTAAAGAGCTAAATACAACTTGAAAAGTTCATAATGAGGAAACTTGCAGAAAATGTGATGAGTTGTGGACAGGAATTTTTTTTTAAGTAAATATTGGAGGTGAAATACTCCATTAGATGGCCTAATATCTAGTTTAATATCTGCAAGTGTGCAAGGCAACGCCTCCCAGGCACCAAATCAGGGACTGATTTGTCCCTGGAGATTTGGGCAGCGATGAGTTTGAGACACACCCATGCTCTCCTCGTTCTTCCGTGTCTATCTCCTTCTCTCCTAACAACACAGAGCACAGGAGGAACTCCTCATCTTTCTGACCGAGCCAAAAGAGCCAGGAGTGTTTGATTCAGATCATCAAAACTGCTGTCCGGAAAAAATAAGCAATACGACAAAAGGGGGGGGTGAGAAAAAAATTAAAAGACGTTGTAATGACGTTAAGGCATCACGCCCAGTTTACGCCATTCAAGGCAAAGATCCAAACTCTAATTTACTGCTGTTCTTTTCAAATCTGTCGATGTCTTTCGAAATGAGCGTGAGAGATCACACAACATGCCACGGCACGAAAAGCTCTGACTGCGTCGGTTATCGACCACTAGTCATAACCAAAGTTTGAACATTGCTCAATACCCCAGAAATGACTGGATGCTGCTGCCGCTGCTCTCTGCCAATACTTGCCTCATCCGTCACATGAGTGTCTTTACGACATTTACACAGTTATAATGAGGGTGGCGCTGCAGGCTACTCTCTGTGTTGAAAGACACCGCCCTCAGTGTACTCATACGTGATAAACCGCACTATGTATTTCATTAATTCTCTTCTCATTTACCCTGCGGGGTATCAGAATCAAAATCAGTCACATTTAAAGAGGAGGCAGTGAGCAATGGCAGCCTAGATAAGGGAGAAAGGAGCAGGACGGCCCACCAGGCACGTGCTATCCAAATCGAGCCGTCCTTCCCACACTAGCGCTGTGTGGATTCATAATCCCCGCCGCTCTTTGAGGGCACAGGTGTCCTCTGTCTGTCCTCAGATTAGCTTTGTAATCCCCAGGACCCCCTGCTCCGGCTCATCAGCCTCCTCCATCGAGACGGGGCTGCTTATGTTTGTGAAGCTGTTCACTGGAATGGGACGTTCGAGCGTTTTTGAGCCTGGCCTCTCATTTTCCACCTTTAAAAGCACATTCCAATGAAATATCTCTCTTTTGCGTCAGTGTGTCGACTGTATATTACTGTAGGTGTGCCAAACTCACATCCTCTAACAGGAGCTCATCGGTCTGCACCACCTCTCCATGTCGACCTGCTTTCTGAAAAGTGCATTCACTGATTTAACTTCCTTTTTACGATTAAAATTTAAAGCCAAGCTTCTGTTTCAGATTTTATTCAAAGTATCTCAAGGGGCGACGTTTAAAAATCCACATTTACTTGGCGGTGTTATTAGCAAACATTCAGTGCATCGCAAAGAGGCTGGTTCAGTCTTTACATTGTGATACAGAGTTGCTTTCATGCCGGGCGTCATCCAGATAGCGAAAACATTATGGGGAAGATCTGGAGCAACAGGAAGTTGTCCAAATAAAATAAGTGAGCACAGAGGAAGAGCTCCAGCCAGGCCAGATGTTGCAAAGTTGCGAAAGTGTCTGGAGTCCGTGTCATTGTTCAAGCCAAGAAAAGACGGCCAATCAGAGAAGCTGTTTATTCTGGAGACAAACACGGGAGTGTAAATGCAGTTATGGAGTGAAATCATTGGTTTACTTGAAAAGAGTTACATAAGGTTTGAAGAAAATCACCTCAGGTAAAACTGACTTCCTGCAGTAATAAACTTCATTTCAGTGGGATGAACATGAGCTGACAAAAGGGAGGCGGGCTAATTTAATGATGCTGCTAAGTATGTAATCCTTAAGAGCTTTTAATCTGTCTTCTGTTAACAACAACAGCCCATCATCACATCCAACCACACGCCCGTCTGCAAAGCTGCGATGGAGCGATATCTAAACTTTTTTAACACTTTGCAATCTTTTGGAAATGTAACACTGGCTAATTTTTTTTTAAGAGTTTCCAACTCCTTGTCAGTTATGGGAACATTTTGATGATGGGTGAGGTTTAATTCTGGCCTCGTGATGCTGGAATTGCTCCCGTAGTTCAATACATCACCACCTCCTCCTGCACTGTTGCTTTAATACAGAAAAGGTTCAACTCTTTGTCCTCACACACACCTAAAACTGTTTGTTTTTGCGGATGTTGAAACTTCCTGTTGGACTTGACGGGATATATTAAATTATTGTCCACTATAATTCTATAGCTTATTGCTTTAACACCATCGTGACTAAGAGCTCACATAACCGACTTGCCTTCCTCTTTACCTAATCTCCGCTTCTGCAACAGTTTTGGCAGCCCTGACCTACTTGGTTGATTACCGGGTAAAACACTAAATTTTCGATCCCATCACAGTTATTTCCATGTGAAAGCATCATGTCTCCAACGCTATAGAATTCATTCGTTCATTCATTCATACAAGAGCTGCAGTCACTTCTTCTCATGAGATGATTGATGTACTCTGAGCTGCAGGTTCCCTACACAGCACTGTGCTTCTTTGTCATGCAATGAAGAGAGGCTGAATGGGAGCTTCATCACACGTGAGGATACAGAACCTGCTGATCACACCCCTCACATAGCAGCAAGAAGACATCTTGGGGACCATTCATAAGTGGATAAAGCTGACTAAGCTGCACACGTCGTTTCTGGACCAGTTCCAGTTCATGTCTTCCCTGTCAAAGATGTCAAAGCTAAAATTTCCGAGTGTTACTGACTGAACCTGTTCATTCACTACTACCAGAAATAGATATGTCATCTGTTCGACATTATGACTGTCAGCCAGCTGTTACAGGTTTTTCTTTGCTCACCTTTTGCTTTTACCCCGTCATGCTGTGACGGGAGATTCGTTGAAATTTGTTTCGAATAAAATGTCCGTTCAGAAAATAAATCCCCACAAAACTTCAGATCCTCAAAATAATGAACTTATTTCAGAAGAATATTTTGTGGCTTTTGAGTATTACTGGAAAAACGCATTTACTTAACCCAAACCCTAAGCTATGAGCAAGCCCACGCTGCTTTGGTTTCATGTGGGGGGTCCAGGGTGAGGGGCACGTCTTCTGCCCAATAAAGCCTGAAACAACACACTGCTGCTTTGTCTGGAGCTGTAATGGGGCCTGTATCAAACTCTGGCTGAGAGCATTGAAGTACATTCAAAGTCAAGAGGTCCTCCCATTTGGCTCTGCAGATGTTCATTCTGGCAAGTTGTTACCCGACACAACCTGCCTTTTTGACTGTAGCCACTTCAAAAGCAGCATATGTCCACAGAATGAAAAAACAACAACATTGCAGATTAAAGACGGAGGCTACTTTCAAGTTAACTGCAGAGCTTCTTCAACAATCTAAGTATAAGTCGAGGATAAGGTGTTATAATTCAGCTCTGACACCACGCTTTTCTACATTTGGAGGGAACAACAAAGACTGGATTATTATAACAGGCTTGCAAAAAGCCCAAAAACATGGACAACATGTACCAACAACTCGTCGTCTGTATACAAGCCACACTGACCCGCGTTATACGACTCTAAGAGGCTGCATGATGGGAACAGCAGCTGAAACCACAATGGTGATTCTGCAGTTCAGCCTAAAATCAGACACTAATCATACTCAAGAAACCCAAGGTCCCTAAAAAAAAAGATTTTTTTTTTTAAAAACATCAACAAAAGAAGATAAGGTCAACCCTGATGCCACAACATGCCACACATTGGTCACAGTGACACCAACATTTGAAGGATTTTCTAGAAGTGGTTTCTGATAAAGCACAACGCCATAAACATCAAGTCATTTTATTCACTTCATGACAAAACATCCACTCTTGTCACACTTTAGCAGATCAATCTCAGGTTGATAGCGTAGCTGCCATCTTGGATTCCCGACAGATCCTCGACCAGAATGCACTTCTGCTGTTCTTCTGTGTGGCCCTTGGATTGGATCTGTTGGACAATGCTGGTGACCGACATGAAAGGATCAGGTTGGCCTTACGCAGGAACACCAGCTGCAAAGATACAAGGCCGTATCCAAAACTAGACCTGTTCTCATGATGGGTCTCATATAGGGTCTTTAAGCCAGACCTTCAGGGTCCAGTACTTACACGAAGGCCAGAGACTGTCGTATGATCATACCGAAATCCCTATGGAAAGTATTCACAACATTTTTAAGTGTGTCATAAGTACTCTACATATTCTCTGCCACCCACATAGAAGCGCAGAAAAAAACAAAAAACAAATGTGCAAATGTCAAAACCGACCTGAGAAGAACAATACTGATTGAAGCCCTAATGGTTTCAACTCGGTGGCAAAGCCTGCATGCACACAGACAAGAGGCCTGTTCCCACATAATCAGCTGACCCTCTGCCAGCCAGGCAAGATGTCCCTGGAGGCTCCGCTTCGGGGTTTGGAGCAGCAAGTCACATCCCTTCTGAGAGGCCGTGAAGGCCAGCGACACCAACTGCCGGATCTCATCGCTCCTCAAACGTTTCATGCTCAACTCTGTTATGGCTAATTGGTGGACGAGCATCCCGGGGCTGCCGACACAGCAGAAACACACATGCCCATACACAAGCGTGTGCGCGCGCACTCACACACACGTTTGGGCTTGTGTGGTGGCCTCTCGCAGCCTGCCGGGTTCTGGGTCCAGTGCCAGGCTCCGTCTTGGGCTCTCCAAAGAATAAAGAGCAGCTCTGTTCTCCAGGCCTGCTGCATGGGATTCAGCCACAGTTCACCCTCTGCTCTACAGACAATACCTGTTGTTCTGCTTTTAATGAAGAAGAGTCGACAGAAACGATCTAGGAGGGTTTTGCGTCGTCACTTCCTGGATCTCATTAAACCTACTGCGGTGCCACAGATTCTCAAAGTCAGGCAGAATAAACTGAATGTGTGTACATGTAATATAACTTCTTTTTTCTTCTTCTTTTCATTGATACACAATCAATGTATACTATAATGGGTGACATCATCATAATAGTCAAATACTGTATTTCAAATCATTCATTCATTCATTATTCATTTTCTGTAACCGCTTATCCTGTGTAGGGTCGCAGGGGGGGGGGGGGGGGGGGGGGGGGGGCTGGAGCCTATCCCAGCTGACTTTGGGCGGGAGGCGGGGTAAACTCTGGACAAGTCGCCAGTTCATCACAGGGCCACACAGAAAGACAAACAACCATTCTCACTCAAATTCACACCTACGGTCAATTCACAGTCATCAATTCACCTACATTACATGTTTTTGGTGGTGGGAGGAAGCCGGAGAACCCGGAGGGAACCCATGCAGACATGGGGAGAACATGCAAACTTAGAAAAGTCGCAGGTCCTCAGATAGATTTGAACCCAGGACCTTCTTGCTGTCACATCACTTTCAAAAATATTTGCCAGCTTTTTCATTTGATGGTTTTGATTCATGCCAAATGGTACTTCATGGGACTATTGCTTTAGTGAGGTGCCTTTGCAAAGGTTTCCGCGCTCTGACTGCTATCTAGTTCACTGTGGAATCATTTGACTCATTATTTATGGAGAAATATTGATTAGAGCAGCTTCACATGCACTTTAAAACTCTCGTTTCACTTGTTGAAGCACAGCTGAATACTTCTGGGAAAGGGTTTCAGGGGTGAAAGCAAAACTACCTCGGATCTGTCAATGAGACAAATTAGACTTCAGTGGAACATGAAGCCTATGGATGCGATTAATCTGGGGAGTAGATTTCAGATGCAAAGCCTGACAGCACAAATAACAGAAGCAGCCTTTACACAAAGAAGCTTAGATGTAATCTGGCCAGACTATGGAGAAGAGCAGCCACAACGACAGCTAAGCCTGCAGTCTCCCATATGGCATTTAAACGTCTCTGCCCCTGACAGCAGTCTTGATGTGTAGCTAACACTTCAACCATGAGACTGAAGAGGACGGTAGCCTGGATGAGGATACAATCTAGCTTGATGTCAGCTCTGCGGTAAGCCGAGGCAGCCGAGGAGCAGACGTGAGACCTGAGCTGAATTCCTGTTGCACAGTCATTTTCCTGTGGTCCAACCTGAAGCATATAGACTGACTCATACTGCAGGCTACATTTGTCTCACAGAGTTTAACAGCAGTCATTTCACATGCTTTCAGCCAGTATGCACTTATAAAAACCCAGAGACTAAATAGCCACTTTGCTTGTATCCTCTAATGGTCGGCTACAAGACAATGTCGGATTCATTAAGCAATAAGTAACAAGCGCACAGATCTACCGGGATGCCGATACGATTAGCCATAAAGCGTTTTCACTGGGATGTCAGCTTTGTGCTAACAGGGTAAAGCGTCAAGCTCGCTGCCATTATAGTGGCTAATCATCATGTGCAACTCATCATCTTCTTGTAGACTTGTCATACCACAGACGTGTGCCAACCACAAAATAGCTGAGGGCCATTTTCCATGAATGTTTCATGGGAAAATTTAAAGCCCTAACAACAATATAATGAGTAATATTCACAAGATATACAAAGTAAAGAACAGGTCTTCAACTCATAGACAAACACTCTCTGGAAAACGTCTACATAATTCATGAATTCCTGTTTACACCAGCATGGAAATCTACTGTCCTCTATTATCAAAACAACGAAGATTTGGGTTTGAACTAAACCTCACTTCATGGCCAAGGTCACATGTGACTCTCTTATCACGGCAGAGGCCTTGCATTACTATTAGCTGGAGTCTGTTTCGAAGGATCAGCCTTCGGCTCAGGGGATTCACGAGAGAGGAGACTTCAATGGGAGCGTTTCATTTAGCAGAGAAAAGCCAATTCAACCAGCAGCAAACCCAGACAGTTTTCAAGAAGGAGACACTAAACACAGGCAGCTAGATCACTAGACGTGACTGACAAAAAGTCTGAATGAGTTCAAATATCAGACTGGAAATACTGATGTCCATGTTGGCAAAATGCTGGTATGACACCAAACACGGTGTTTTTAACATCTAACTGCAGCTGTGAGTGAGCGGATGTCATTAAATATTATGTTTATATCGTTTGGAAAAGCATTCCTTACGCAGGCTAAGTAGGAGGTTTATTATTATAATTGTGCAGGAGCAACCAGTAATTAGGGCTGTGAATTACGCATCAATGCGTTTTTGGTACTGGCTGAAATGTGCCTGTTGCACCACGGAGTCTTTTATACTCTGTTCTTTGACGTGGTATTTTCTCTTTTAAATGAAACACACACACTGTGTTTAAAATCACGTGTTTTAAAGGTCATGGATCTAGTCAAGACAAGACAACATTCACTTCAAGCAGTATTCAAAAAATGTTCTGTGCAGTAGGTGAGCGGGTATCATTTAAGAGTTGAGGTTTTTAAAAAAAACATTCAACGGTGAAGAGA
The DNA here is from genome assembly GCA_037577475.1 of Chaunax sp. Z400. Lineage (NCBI taxonomy): Eukaryota > Metazoa > Chordata > Actinopteri > Lophiiformes > Chaunacidae > Chaunax > Chaunax sp. Z400. The sequence continues at coordinate 14,833,041 of CM075196.1, forward strand.
ATGTGTATTTCCTTGTGGGGTGAATTTGTGGAATGGTGTGGATTGAGTAACAACAAATGACAAACATAAATCAGTTCAAAAAGAGGTACAAAAACATCTTTAAAAAGGTACGTGGCTGATGAAGGGTTGTGTTAATGGGTTGGTTTCACTTATTTTTTGACACTAGGTGAATATTTTGGGCTGTAAATATATTGTGGATAATTGTTTATAAAAATGTTATATGATTTAATGGTGGAATATTGAGAAAGGGGTAGGAATATATAAGTACATACTTCTTTCTAGTCTCATTTTTGAACATTGTCATTTTTGTATTATTTTTTCTCCTTATTTATGTTTTTTCCTTTTTCATTTTCCATGTTCTAAATAAATTAAATTAAATTAAATTAAATTAAATTAAATCTTAACATGGATGCACTGGGAAATTTGTATTAGGTATGACATTTTAAAGCACCAGTGTTCTGCCTTAATAAGTGCATTTCATATTAAAATACAATATATAAATCTGCTCAGCTCAGCTGCTGATATTTCACCTTCCTCATCAACCAATTCTTGAACAACAGATGCCAATATTATTAAAAGGTCAAAGAATCCAATAGCTCTTAATGCTAAAGCTACACACAAATCTTCCTGTAGGAATCAGCTTTATTTTAAATACGGGGTCACGTCTGCTCTGATGATGGATGTCATGAGTACATGCAGCATGTCCTTGTTAGAAACTTTGATGAGGTGAGGTTTGAATGTGGTCACACACAGCACAAGCCTTTTATCCCAGCGGCTCCCTACTGTGCTCCAGGACCTGCCTGATGATCAAACATATTAGGAGTGGCAGGTAAACAGTGCTGCTGTTCCATCATGCCTCCAATGTTGAGGGAAGACTACGGTTTTTGCAGCGAGTGCAAATTATGAGAAACTGTTCGACAAAAATTCGGCTCAATTTATAAAGGAAAAAAACAGCCAAACAGATGAATCAAGCTACTGTGGGTGTTAAAGAGATAGAATAAAGCTTAGCATTGGCAAACAATATCAGAAATGATTAACGACACCATGAATGAGCTCTTAATCAGATCCTGATTAACCAACACTGGTAACTACTGATATGCCTCCTCATACAGACTGAGAGGCCTGACGACGCGTCATCATATCATCTGTTAGTTGAACTGAAATGAGGTCATCAGAGTCACAAAGCGCCACTCACTCCAGCAATCAATCGATACAGCCAACTGCCATCAGGCACTGGCTGAGGCACACGAGGGTTTGAATGGCAGTAAATAATACTAAACGCTGTGATTATGGCACTAAATTCTTGTAATGCTGTAGGGCTTCCATCCCACCAAGAGCTGAGGCATCATACTGGCAGCAGGGAGGAGGAAGGGTGGAGCTCCTGATACGCCAGGATCATCTTTTCTGACAGCCAGCCCTATATGAAATCCTAGATTTTTTTTTTATATTTCTTGAGAGCATAATGAGGATTAGTTCTGAAATCTGAACTTGTGGATCCTTAATTCTCTCAGCCGGGACATTTATGTCTCAGGGAGTATATAGCCCATGATATAGGAGGGGGAACCTGAAAGTACAGGAAATAGGTGATTCTAAAAGATTAAGAAGGCTCAAATCCCTCCGTGGTGTGACATCAAAACCTCTCCTGTCCGACAAGCAGCAATCACACCCCAAACACAACACTGTGGCGCACAGTGATTTGACTTCCACCTCAACTTGATCTACTTTCTGTGATGGGCTTACGAACTAAAATCTATGCTCCACTAACATCAACAAAATTAAAGCCTCTGCTCCAGCAAAAAAAAGATTTCCCCTTATCTTAAATATATGTTAAGAATCACCCAGCAGTAAGAACCTGCTCGCTGAAGTCACATTCCTTCTCCTGAGCTGCTAATGTTTATAAGAGCAGTTGGCCAGGCGACAATCACGTTTGACCCACATTTTGTCAGCTCTCAAATTTCACCATCACTCCACTGTTCTTCTATTTAGGTCTTTATATGCCGACTGGGCTAGCTGTGAACTGAAAACTCTGATCAGCAAAAAGTTTGGTGTCCTATTTCATCACGCTATTAAACATAGTGAATGCTGCTTTCACTCAACATGTATGTTAATGTTCATTTCTGCACACACAGCCAGTGGTCACCATCAATATAAACACTCTGTGGCATACTTCAGGCCTTCGTTACACATCCATCAAATCCTCTTTGAGCAGGATCTTTCAAGCACAACAGGAAAGTTGAGAATTCCCTCCCAGGTAACTCAACTGTTGACAGACGCTGTTGACACTTTCTGATGTGACAGATGTTTGAAAGGAGCAGAAACGCTGTGCACTTAGAGCTTCAGCGGTGAGCCAGGCTCTGGACTCATAAAGTTTGGAAAAGACTGCCATAAAACCAATAACTTGCTGTTGTTGTGACTACAGGTGTCTCTTGTGACTACACTTGGAAATTTACAGAAGCACTGAGGCGGGTCGGGCTGTAAACATCTATTTGGAGGCAAAATGTGACGTTTGGTGTATTTACGCATGGTGTGGCACAAAGACGAAAGGCTGCTGCTGGATTGTCAGATCGGAAAACTCCCATTGGAAACTTGCTGTGTCATAAAAAAAAATTAAAAAAAGACTGATTAAACTGGCTGATGAAGACATGGTTCAATCTGATCAAGGTTGAAAAAGAAAGATTCCAGTCTAGCAAAATCCAAACCTCTTGTCCATCTGTGCGCTTATTTTTGTCGGAATGCCCCTTTTCCTGAACAACAAAGGGGAAAACGTGCTGAACAAACAGAGATCCAACCTACACACACACACACACACACACACACACAGCTGTTGATGTCCCAGGACAGAGGCATGAGACAAAGAGACAAAAACATTTTTCTTTTTTTCTCTCTTACCAAAACGGTTGCAAATCTTTCCTCCAGTTCACTTGAATCGGGCATGGGCAGCTTCAGAGGCATGTTGTGTCCTCTGAAATCAGGCTGATCCAAACTCCCCGTGTTCCCCATGATTCCTCTTTGACCAGCAAGTATAACTTTTCACCCCCACCCTCCTCTCTCTTCCACTTCTCGAGAAAAAAAAAAAATCTCCGCACGGCGAAAAAGGAAAATATCCCGTTTGGTTTTTTAATTCAGTCGCCCTTCACAGGCTCCTCTACAGGTTTTCTCCAGGTCACTTCTTCAACATTAAGCACATGTGAGGGAGGCAGCATAATGCGACGGGTCCGAGCGGCAGCAGCGGCGGCAGAGACCCCGGTGAGGCATTTTCACGGCAGAATGAGGAGACCTAACTCGATCCGCACGGACCCTGTCCTCGGTCTTGTCCGTATCTTGCACAATTTCGGCTCCACTCCCAGTCGGTAGTAATGACGACAAACATGATTCACGCTTGTTGCAATCCCCCCAGTCTGCCAGTTCGTGAGTGGAGCTGCTTCACTAATCCCTCCGATGCTGACCAGCTAGTCTAAAGAGAGGAGGGCGCTCCAAACACTCACGGAGGCTGCACACGCTCTCTCCCCCTCCCGACAATGACATCTTTCAGGGCTCACCTCCCACTTCTCCTTCTCGGGGCGTAGCTCCCAGAGCCGTAGCTAAGGAAATTACTTTTTTTTTTCTGTGTTGCATTGTGGTACTTTGAGTCCAATGTGGCAGACAACAACAAATGTAGGCCAAGGAGTTTCCTCAATTTTGTTTTCGGAGGCATTTGTTTGTTTGTTTGTTTGTTTGTTGCTTTGTTTGTTTCGTTGATTGGTTGATATTGACATTGGTTGGCATTTTGTTTGTTTGTTCTGCAAAATTGCACACAAACTGGCTAACATATTTTAATGAAACTTGGTGTGAGGGTTGGGCATATGACAGAGAAGAACCCACAATATTTTAGCGTGGACCCGGATAAGGGGTACGGAAGAGGATTAGGGCCACACACAAAAAGACTTTTTAGACTTCTGACTTTGAGGTCAGAATTCTGAGAATAAAGTCAGAATTCTGAGATTAAAGTCAGAATTCTGACTTTATACTACTGTATACTACTAGGTATACTACTGGGAATACTACTAGGAATACTACTGGGTAGATTCAGAACTGAAGCCTCTTGGATGAGAGGTGAAACATCTTCAAACCCTAAACTGAAGTCCAGTTGCTTCAGTTTCAACCTTCAAGGATTATTGGGTAAATTAGTAGGCTATAATAGAATTGCATCATATCACATAAGAATATAATGTGTTTTTTATGTGAAAATTGATGTGGGAGGAAGCCAGAGTACCAGGAGGGAACCCACACAGACACATAATATCCTGCTCATAAAATTCATATGAAGTAAGATTTGGAGTATTACTTGATAACTTAACCTAGACTGACATAAAACAAATGTATGATTTGCATCAGTCTATTATCACGTTTGAGCTGAGCCAGATTAGTTAACATATCAAACAGCATTTTGATTACATGATTGTTTTTAGTCACACCTGTGTTTGACAAGTCAACATGTCTCCTGTAAAAAGATAACAATGGAACAGTTTGTGCCATTCCATCAAAACAAACAAAACATAAATTTTTCCTATCTCTCCCCATGTCTCCTCCTCTTGTGTCTCTCTGTGTTTGTGTGTCCTTGTGTGTGTGTGTGTGTGTGTGTTTGTGTGTGTGTGTGTGTGTGCAGCCAGGCACACCTGACTCCTGGCTCTGCCTCACACCTGCCTCCAAATCCATTCATCTTCCTGCAGTATTAGAACCCCAGCTTTCCTTCCAGTCCTCGACAGATCAACCTACGTGGTAGATATATCAGATATGTTTGTTTTGCTCTTCGTATTTACTTTATTCCTTGTCTTGTATTCAAGTTATTGTGCCTTACTACCTCCGCCACGGTAGGAGGTTATGTTTTTGTTATTGTTCAAATGGGAATGTTGTCGTCGTTATTGTTCAAATGGTGGTGATCTGGATCCCCGTCTGGATACAGGAATGTTTTATAATTTATTGGTTATACCACATGTACCGTTGTAATGCAATGATTACAAGGCTCCACAAGATGCCACTGTCTGCAACAAAATGACTGTAGTTTTGCTTTGGAGTGAAATGGCCACATGGGGAAACTGAGCTGCCTTGGCGGAGGTCTGCGCTCTCCGAGCGCTTTCTAGTTGATATTGCTCTCCTTGAGCCCAGGACCTCAACGTCAGCCACCTCTTCCAAAACCTGTCACGCACATGTCCTCAGAACAAACTCCCAAACTATAAAAGCCTCAGCTGGGCACAGCCATTCTCAAGAAACCATCTGCAGCCCTCCCCACATCCTGCATTAGAAAAAAATTCACTTTTAAGCTGCCATTGGTGTCTGAGGCTGCTCGTGGTCCGGCTTTAATACATGACTGTAACAGTGTCCCAAATTAACTGGCACAAGCACAAAGACTCACAAAGAAGGAAAGAAGTCAAGTTAAATTAATGATACATGAAAGTGTAGAGGGGGAGAAGGAGAGGAGGAGAGGAGGAGAGAGGTGCTCAGTGCGTCATGGGGCGTCCCCCAGCAGTCTAGCCAATAGCAGCATAGCTAAGTGCTAGCATAAGTGAAGTAAATAATGCTGAACCTTTATACGTCAGCATGGGGACAGTAATATACAGTGCAGACATGACTTCTTCTCCTATCTGCTGAGTTAGTAATCTCATTTTATGTAATTTACTTTTCCTTCATAGGGCTCCATGAGATGCCAACTGAGAAATGAATTCATTTCATTTCTTTTCTAAGAAAAGTGTGTGATGAGTTTAACCCTTTTCCTGTCCCCTAGTCTTTATTTCTTCGAGGGACATATGTCTGGCAAATGGACATGTTTGGTGTTTTCTCTTAAACTCCTCCCTGAGTGAGAGCAATGGGCCTTCTTCATAAAACACATTTTGACATGATGGTTGAATTTAATTCAGCTGCTGCAGTTTCAGGCATTGTGCATGCTGATCCCCTGTCACACTGTCACGGCTTACTGTGACATGTGAACTGAACAGAGCCATTGTTAATGGTATTTGTAACCACTTTGACCAGTCAAAAATGTCTGCTGTAAAAAGAGCATGATCCAAAATCCCTGCAGTGCCTCTCAAACATTTATTGGCTACTATAGAAAGAGACAAGAATTATTGTATAAATATAGTTTTATGATAACACAGTCACTGACATATTGATTCCCCTCAAGATCTCAACATGCGTTAAGGGTGAAATCTGCTCTGCTGACAGGGTGGAGACCACATTAAGCACAAGAGGGTGACATCAGCATGTAGAGCCCTGGAGATGATCCAAAAGTTCTCCAGATGTACACTGGTTTCATTCAGGCTGCTGGACTCATTCACCACGGAGGGCGTCACATCTGAGGTGGCTGGCTGGACGCGCTGAGGGTGAGAAGCACAGCTGACTGACCTCATATCATCATTACTTGTTTCAAAATAATTTGCTCTCTCTGAAGACTCATCTCCCTCCCTCTGTTGTACAGCATTTACTGTGTTTTTACAAATACAAATGTAAAAACAGCACCAGTGTTTTAGATTGAAAAATATAAGTAATGATATAATAATATAAAAAATATAGTATATTATATATTATAATGGTTTAAAACAAGGAGAGTGTGTGTGCATACATCCAGCTAATGAGGACAGATGAAGAGAATCCTAACAATGATGTGGAAATTCATTATTATTGAACTATTATTCAATTTCAGAAGTAGCTTAGATCAAACAAATAAATGATATTATGTTTAGTATGCACATATCTCTCTGGCAAAAGCTTGGTGAACGTATCAGCGGACCATCTTCCCCCTGCCTCCCATAACACATGTATTACTGCACTAAACAAATGATAAGAGAATGATCAGAAAACAAGGAGGCGACTGGTCTATCTTGAAGGACCAAGGCTGGGGGTAACCTCAAGAGATTAACGTGATTGTCCCTAATGGCGTGCAATTTATTTTGGGCTCTTCACCCATGCTACAGCCATAGAAGGACATTTCATACAGAACATATACATAATAAATAAAAGTTCTAAAAGCACATAAAATACCCTTTGCATACAAAATATATCAGGTGTTAATAAATAACAAATGCATCGTTTAAAAATCCCTTACATAAAAGACCATCCAGTGCTCATCCCGGCCTTATCTGTCACTATTTCAAAACTTTATTGAATCTGGGATAAACGGATTTTTAAATCTAATTAGTCTGCAGCAAGGGACTCTGAACCTGATACCAGAGGGCAGTACGCTGTGTGTAGAACATGGGATGGGTCAGTCACTATCCTATTGGCTTGCTTAAGGAAGCTGCAGGTATACATGCTGTTTTTCCCCTATAATCAATTGAACCAGTCTGGACTTAAGATGCACATAGACCAAGCTGTGATATCATATTTGATAAGGTTCTCTGAAACTGCCAGATAAAAAAAATGAACATACATTTTTTCAACACCATGGCCTCTAAGCCATCTGTGTTCCAGGTTAATGAGTTGTCAATAGAAACACCAAGATATTCTTATGAGGAGACCTGTCAGATGGTTTTGTTGTGGATTACTACCAGCCTGTGGCTCAAAAACAGCGTCTCCTCCATCTTTTCAACATTCAAGACAAAGTGGCTGTCCTCACATCATTTCACAAACCTTTGTATCTCTGAATAGTTGTCACACAAGTCACTAGACATTTTTCATCGGTGCTAGGATGGCAGTATCATCAGAGAATCTGAGAGGCGGTGGAGCAAACAATGAGCAGGTAGGTCAACATAAACCCCGTGTTCCTCTGTGCACGTGTATAACACCTATTATGTTACTTATTCATATAAGCATACAATTATATAATACACATTTATCGTGTGAAAATAATAATTCCTTTTTATTCTCATGACTGTGTAGTTGGACTCAATAATCAACTGACTATCTTGTCAAAAATAATAAACAAATGGACCTTGTAAGCTGACAGCAGAGTGGTGCATGGCATAAACTGGACAATGAATGAGCTGTAAATCAATAATACAAAGGGCCTCTCAATTAACGAAATAAAAATCAGAGGGAATGCATAGGTTGAGGGGGCATCTCGCAGCTGCATCTCTGAGAAGTCTTGGGAAACATGAGACTTGAGATACCTCAAGGAAATATAAAATGCAAAGGAGATGCCAAAAATAAAGGCAGCACAATAAGACCAGTGTGTGTGGAGGCCTTAAGGGGGTTCATATGGCTGCACACTCAGTAACATCTGTCAAATGAAGTCCTCTTAAATAAGAGAGGATTCATGATGTTATGGCCCTCATATGGCTAGAGTGAAGCAACAAATGTGTCTCTGTATTTTAAATGCTGGAGCAGAGGAAGCAGTCATCCTCTGAACCTTCAGAACAACTGTGCCCTCTAATGCATGTAAAGTGTACTACTCACTCTGCATTAGATTTCTGTAATTAAAAACTACCTTCTCAAATTCTTCGGCTTCATTCTACCTTTTCAAGGGAGACTAAAAAAAAAAGCTTGGATAAATTCACCTTTATTCTCAGGCCTCACATCTGAAGACAGACTCTATTTCCACAATAATATAAATCAATGGCCAGATTGTTTATTTTCACCTCTGGTTGCTTTGAATGGCAGCAACAGATCAAACCGACAGCCTGGTGAGGGGTGGCCATCTCAACATGCAGTCAGCGGTTGATCATATAACCTTTTAAATGCCCTGAATTGTGTAGCTAACATTGATTTCATAGCAGGTCCACACAAATTGAAGATGATGTATAATTCAAGAGGATGAGTATCAAACTATATTTATTGTGTTCAGTATAGGGACAACAAATAATGTACAAAAAAACTGTAACACCTGTTAACTTCACCTTGAAAATCAAATTGTCAATTTTTACAATGAAGGTGGACATTCTTGTATGAAACAAGACACACAAGAGTCAAAACGATCTGTTGATTCTGTTTCGAAAAGACTGATAGCAAAACATGTTAAAATTAGATGAGATTACTGTTTCTGGACTGGTTAAGGTGACAAAACCAAAAATCAATTTACACATCGAGAGTTCTGTTCTCCTGCTGTGCACAGACAAAGACCACCGTTAAAAGTCACAGGGACCTTTTTTACGCCCATGAATCAACCAAACACTGTTATAAAAGGACACCATCCATTTAGCTTTTTGGTCCAAACACGTTGCTATACTGTACTTTATTTACCATTCAGTTAATTCTGCTTTGAGGGCGACAGCATTGAGGTAAACATTCCATGTGGATCTTTCTCCCCACAAGAATAATTTCTTTGCAAATGTTGAAGGTAAAATCAGCATGGATACAACTCATTATTTAACCATTTATTTAGAAAAAAAAAACAACACTAAAAAGTTACATGAGAAATATATATCATAGCATCTTTCCCATCTAATAAAAACATGGGGCTCCTTTCCTCCTTGCAATCATATCCAGTATTTGAATTAAAAATTGTCGAGTCCATCCTGAATTTCAATGTTTATAACAGTCTGGTAAACTTAAACAAAAAGAAAAATATAAAGATTTTGGCATGTATTTCAGCTTATGGTTTATGAGACATGCAGGAGATCGTCTCAACATTAGAAGAACGCAGTGTTTTTTTCCCCCCTCCAATATGGGCCACATCTGATCTGAGATGTGTCACTGCCTAGGATAATTTAAAATCATGCATTTTTGTGAATTTTTAAAAAGTTATCTTGCATCTCAAAGTTGGGATTAGGCCCCTATTGAAGAAACGCTGCCTTCTTTAATGTTGTGAAGAGCCTGACATTAAGACAAGCACAGAGGAAAAAAAGAATTAAGTAAAAACAGAGAAACACATGACTGTGTAGATGCTCTTCCAATCCACATCCCTCTTAAGAACAGCCTCCTCCTGTCTGTTGTTGAAATACATCGATAGTGTCCTCATCCTCCATCTCCAGCTGTAATTACAAAAAAAAATATTAGCCACTCAAGAGCACAGATGTAATTTATTCAACAGGATATTCAATACATTTATCCTCCTGGACATAGAGCCGAGTATTAAACCCTAAATACTTTTGGTACCGTTATCAATGTGTCGTGCACTGAGCAGTTCCTGACTCAAAACATTTCAGACAGATGTCTTCAGGTAATTACATCTGCCAACGAGAGTTGGAGGTTATGTGATCTGTGTCGTTTGTTTTTTCTGTGTGTTTGTTTCTTTAATTAATGTCAATGACATTTTGTGAAAAGGTGGGCCCAGGTGATTACATTTCGAGGTTTTTTCAGAAGATGGTATTGATCCAGGATTTGTTTTTAAATCCTACCACAATGGGCCGTGACCTTTTCCACTCTGCCTCTGACTGGCTTGGTATAATGATGACGTTTCTAACCTAGTCCAAGGTCTTTCAGTGAAGGCCTATGTGAGAAACATCATCATCATGACAAGCCAATCAGAGGCTTGTTTCAAATGACAGAGGGAACTGACCACTGAGTCAGCATGATGCACGTCTGGTTAAACTGCTAGACTGTCCAAATTAAATCCACGTACTGTCACTTTTAAAGGCTGCTGTGTAAAGGCATATCACAACTATTACATAATCACCTGACCCTGATTATTTGAGCTAATTGCAATTATTTTGTATAATAATTAGAATTGCTTCTGTATAAAAACAGCAGGATGAAACAGAAAAGACATCACTGTTTCCATGTTTGATGTTTAACTATTGCTTGTTAATAACATCCTCTGGTTACACCAACTCCACTATGAGTAGAAAGAATTAAATTATCCTTCAGTTTAGACTGTTTATATCTCAAGGTGCTTAACATTTCAATGAGCATCTATTGATGTGAACATAATGTATCATTTAGGGAGAAAGCCAAACACCAGAGCATCGCTGTGGACATATGTTGGTTTTAGGCCCAATGAAAACGGAGAGAGGAATAACTTGGAGGTAATTTGATGAATTTGCAGCAAAAAGGAAAAAGTCAAAACCGTTAATAATACTAATATAAAAAAAACATCTGCGGATCAACCAATTTGCTGAAGTTGGAAATACGGCCGCAGCCACTGGTCCATCCAGACGATTGGCTTTTACTGAAGCTTTCAGATGAAAGTCTAAATATAAATGTGAAAGTGCCAATGGCTCCTCTTCATAAGGTATATTTGTGAGGAGCTTGGAGTCGCTGCTCCTTCACATTGAATGGAGCCAGTTGAGGTGGTTTAGGGATCTGATTAGGATGTCTCCAAGGAGCCTCCCTTTGGCGGTTTTCCAGGCATGTCTGGGAGGAGACCCCGGGGTAGACCAAGAACTCGCTGGAGGGCTAAAATATTTACTATCTGGCCAAGGAACGCCTAAGAATTCCCCCAGGATGAGCTGGAAAGTCTTGCTGGGGAGAGAAACATCTGGAATATCCTGCTTTATTCTTTATATGGATCCGCACTAGCTTCCATAAAGTGGTCGCTCATCTTCCTGGGGTCCGAATCCCATGCTTAACATGCAGCCAGTGCGACTTGACCCCGGATAAGTGAAGACACGGATGGATGTGATTGCAAATGCTTGTATGACATTCCATGATTATGACAGCTCCAGCTTTGCATACACAGTTTGTCTGAATATTACTTCCAACAATGTGCAACCAACTTCAATGATTACCACAAATGGGTCATATATCATGCTGGGGATATTTTAAAAGTGGCAACCAGTCCGTCACTGTCAGACCTAGCAAACATGGGAAAATATTTTGTGTAGCACAATAGTGTAACTAACATTTTTGCACCACTGCATTTAACAGTGACTGTCACTCCCTGACTTGTTGTCATATCAAGTTATTCAACATATAAAATCAACATCAACATATTCTTTTGGAGAACTTTTTTAATTTGTGGGCATGTGTGAACAATCTAATGTAAGTTCAGATGAGGCTGAACCCCAATTTCAGACCTGTTTCTAAAATATTTTGCCCTGCACTGAGCTATATTACAACAATATACAGCGATAGTAAAAAATTTCAGCACGATTGAATCAGCCTGTATAGGCACACATCATAAAGTAATGTAATTGTTTTGCCAACTTAAGTACAAGGTGGATAAGCAAGCTAGCTTACAAATTGCATAACGTTAGGCTAATGTTATTCAAGCTAAATATTTTCTGAATGTTGTCATTTCTGCATTAATTTAACTCAGATCGTGCTCACAATTTCAACTTTCCTCAACCAACTTACCTTACCTTAGCAAAGGAGTTAAAAAGCACCATAATCAGCCAAAAGTGGGGAGGGTAACAGATCAAACTGAATTTGTTCCTTTTGATCTCTTGAAATGATTGACGTTACACATTTGGCAACGACCCAACGCTTGATTGATTGATCAAACTCTTCTACTGTTGCTTTTTGGCAGGCTTAACATTTCTGCCTCTTGCATTTAGACCCAAGTTACTGCATGTACCCAATTGAACTCACAGGTGTCACCAGCTTTGTGTGTAGTTTAGAGTGTCAAAACATATCAGCATACTCTGAAGTCAAAATCGGTAGCTGCTACACAAAACACGTGGTGGTTGGCCGGCCTGTACTGTCATAAGTTAAATTTAGACATTGCAAAGATAGACTGAATACTGTGCAATTCCCTGCACAGTTACTGCTGTAGGTGCAACTGTCAGTAAAAACTTTTCATCCATTTTTTTTTAAAGTAACATGGGATACAGCAAGGTCAGTGAGTAGTATTAATTGTCGTCATTTTTTAAATTCCACTGGATGCAAAATAGCTATAGCCATAATTCCTCACAAATACCAGTTTTTTATCTGCATATAGCATTGGGGTGATTTGAAAAGATAACTGGACTTTTAAGTCTCTCCGACATCAGTGTACTGTATTTTGAAAAGTCAGGCACGGAGAACACGTTATTATTTCTCATTACATTCATTTCATGTTATGAGTGTAATCTCTACTCTCCAGTCCACAGCTAAATGGGAGTTACAACCTACTCACCACACAAAATTACACAACTTACAAAGACAGATGGCATCACCTTAACCGTCTCCATTATTGGTGTATGTTCAGTAAATAAATAAACACGTTTGCTCTGATTATGCTTAAAAATAAACATTAAACACTATTAACAAATAAACATCTCTATGACTAGATTACATGATTGCAGATTTTACCAACCTGAGCAGGTGTGTCTGTTTCATTGATTGGTTGTCCATCAAACCTAAATCTTATCTGACGAATTGAAAACCCCTGGAAAAGACAAACAAAAATGGAGTTTGGTGAGCTTTTGCATCCAGGTAGCCATCAACAAAGCAATAAAAACAGCATCAGTAATTAAATTCATGGTCTACCATTACCATGGGGAATTAAAGCTACATGTTTCATACATTTCAACTCAATTACCTGTCTTTCGCAGTATGCCTTCATAAGTTTGCTGAGAGGAGTATGCCTTTTGATTTTGAACTGTACAACCGACCCATCCTGACCAGCTACCTTGAGGTTGATGTGGTCGTTCTCCGTCTTCACTCCTTCCTGCAACAAAAACAGTCATCAGCAGCAGCAACATAACGGTGATCAACATCAGTCTGGGATCACATTAGCTGGTGGCGACCGTCTGAATGTGTAGTTCATATTCAATGTGGGGCTAATCCTGCTGGTCCGTACCTTCACTCACATTAACAACAAAGGTACAAGAGGACCAGGTGGGAATGTAATGGGAATACTGAACTAACGCATTTAGAAAGACGCTTCCTCTTTCTGTTTTCAAAAATTGTTACTACATCCGACCACCGAGGAATTGAGGTGATCGCCAGCAGATAATATGACCACTGGTGTGTGACGTTTATACACAACACAGCAAACTTAACTAGCCAGCTAACTTCAGTTAGCGAACGTAATATTTCTAAAGACATAGTTGGTCCTAGAGCAGGCATCACCATCCAAAACACCGCAAACACCCACTCTCGTTGCGTTTCTTCCACTGGTTAGCATTGCAAGCTAACATTAGTCCATGTTCAAACTGGCGCAGAAAGCCACAATGGCGCAAATAGAAGGAAAAACAAATCATTCATTTTTACGGGCAATTGCCCACACCGACGTAAGCAAACCTGGCTTCATTTAATGGTAAACCTACGGACAGCAGTAGCACATATTGATATAGGTGGGGCACGGTAACCACAAAACTATGCGGCTAAAGAAAAAAGATCCGCAAATTGGCCAACCTTTGTTTCTCCGTCGACCCGCTCAAATGCGCTATCTGTAGCCTGGAAGCAGGGCTGTTTAGCCGAATGTGCTAACGGGAACTTGCGACTGGCATCAACAGCTAGCATCAAAGAAACGCAGTACTGACCTTAGGCTTTTCTTCTGACATTGTGCTCTTTTCGCAGGGATTTATTAGAAACGTGGAGATAGTCTTGGTAGTGAAGGATTATCAGTTCCTCCGGCTTTTACGATTGGATCGTGAACGCGCATTGAAATTTAAAATCTTATTCGATCAGAACAGTCACGTGTTCAACTTTTCCTCGGGGGCGCGGATACGTGAGCGCACAAGCTACTTTGCGCGTGCCCGCGAGATAGGTACAACAAAAGCAACCAGAAACCCTTTAGTTCAGTATGTTTGTGTAGATTCTCAGTCATCCAGGTCATGGTAATCCTTGAAGGTTGATTCAGAAGCAACTGGACTTATTTTCGTAGCTTGAATATGTTTCCACTCTCATCCGAGAGGCTTCATCAGTTCTAAAGTGTTGGTACGGGGTCAGGATATTTATCCTATGTGAGATGTAAAGTTCAGTTCAGGTCAGGAGCACTCAAATTATTTAAATTAAAAACACAAATATGTTAAAACTGTTAAAACATTATCTCCTGCAGAGAGAGAGAGAAAAACAACAAACCAACTTGCTTCATGATGGTAATCACTGTTCCGTTACCCATAGTTTAAGAAAGCAAATCCTCTCCAAGGTGATGTTAAACTTATAAACTAAAGATGGTCTCAGGAAAAACATTTCTTAATAATAAGATGAAAACAAAGGCAACTCTGAAAAAGAGAATCACATCAAATGATTTGAGGATAAAGCTTTTACAATTCAGACTAGTCCTTCACTTGGTTGTATTGACTTGGTTTAAAAGAAGTATGTCTTCAGACATGGGCTCAGGAAGTAAAGGTCCACTTGCCGGAAGGTTGGTGGTTCAATTCCCTTCATGTTTAAGTGTTCTTGGTCAACATACTAGGCAACTTACTGAACCCACACACAATGGAACAGCCAATGGGAACCATGCAAATGGCTATTGCTCCTGATGAGCAGATGGTGCCTTGCGAGGTAGCCTCTGACACTATGAATGGATATATGCTGGCTTGTCTTGTAAAATGCTTTGAGTGGTGCATCAGATTAGAGAGGCACTATATTAGTACGGGCCATTTACCATTCTTGATCAAAATCCATATGTAGATCTCACAGTCGTGCAGCTTGTTGTATGATCTGTTTTCCTGCAGCCATTGGAAGACTGGGCACAGGTGGCAATAACAATTGAACAAACATTTTTTCTTTCTTTCTTTCTAAAAAAAAAATCACAGCAATAAAAATCACATTCATTTAATTTTGAAATCGCCACAATATTTTTTTTTATCAACAGTTGCAAAAGATTGAAATGCATCGCATCTAGTTTGTGCTGATTGTTATCAGAACATAAAATAGCAAAAAAAAGGTAAAATGCTACATGCTATTAATGAACTTTTCATATGAAATGTACCATGAATGATCAGTAAAACTGTACATATTACAAATATAGTATAAAAATGAAACTGCTACATATATTGATCTGAAGTTATAGGAATTTTACAATCCTGTATTATAAGCAAAATAATAGAATTATGTTTATAAATTATGGTGAATAATATGTTTTGACAGGTTTGCCCTTACATTAACAGTTTAATGAATGCAATTCCTCATAATCATTTATGTCAAAATTAAGGCATGAGAAATATTAATCTAGCATAATAGCAGAGAGAAACATGTACACAAATTAAACATTAGGTGAAGAGTCCATGTTTGAAGTACAGTGTCAAAATGATTTCAGAGCATCTTAACAACACACACTCACAAATCCAATCAGATAATCACAGTTTATCATATTCTACATGTGTATCATGTGTGGCATCAATAACATTCCTTTTCTAAGGAATCTTGGCTGAGATTCTTCTTAATGATCATCCATACGGGCATACGGATTATTCTTTGCCAAACCTGTCAAGAAAAATGAAGAGGCATTTAATAAGGGTTAATGCTATTAACTAAAAAATCCTCCTCCTCCAAACATCCAGTCATCTTCTGTTATGTCGCTTATCTTGTGCAGGAGTTTGATTATTTTATGTCATGTATATGCGGTATAAGGTTTCTCCACTAGATGGTGCTACTGAATAAAATTTCCTGTTTTTATATTGTCTTTTCTCTTAAGACTTTTATGTTGTTACTTTGTTTCATTGTTCAAATTTCTTTATTTTAATGTTATTGCAGTTGGCGTATCTTCCCCTTACATGTTTTTATTCACTATTTTTTGTTTTATCACTATTGCAGCTGAACAAAGCTTAGTGAAAACAGGCACCTTTCATATGCCAAATTTCCATTTATCAACCCACTCAAGCCACACAGACAAGAAATGTCTCTCACCATATTTCTGCCTGATTTCATCATGTCTCAGCTGCATTTCTGTTCTCCTGTTGGGCAAGAAACAAAGACAAATTGTTTGACAACAGAGAACACTGGCGGCATTCATGCCTACAATGTTTGAATCCTGGCTTAAGAATCAACACAGAGTCCTGCTGTAATATGCTGAAGGTATATGCCAAAATCTAACATCACACAACAAAGCAATTGAAAACATTTCATTTTAAATGAGGCAAAGTGTCTTAAATTGATAATATAGACCAAAATCATACACATTTTACTATCTGCACCACCTTTGAGAGGGAAAAGAAAGGTTTATTGTCTCTTTTGCAACTTTTATCACAATTAATATGTGTTCATCTTCATGCTGACATGTGCAGACAACAACACAAAGCTTAGGAGGGACTGTTTATGGATATTACTTTGCTGACTGACAGAAACTAATGTGTCCTTTTATCTTGTACATGAATAGTTAAATTGGTTATTGACTTCTCTTTCTGACGAGTATTCCTCATACGGGTTTGCCGCTCCACTTTTGCATCTTCTCTCTTGTTCCTGGAACATAGAAACATGTATTGTGTTTTATTATTACATTGTATATTATATGAATAGTATAATATAGTATTGAGGTTTTTGCAAACATTTACATTGCAAAAGAAATGACAATAGTGAAGCTTAATACAGCAGAAGTAATTGTTAGTTAATTGGTCAAATAATGAACTATTATGTCTGAATGTATCCCTGTCACCTCTTCACATTAAATAGTTTTAAGAAGAGCCTGTAGACCATGTCTTACGAGACGATAGCAATGTTATTTTCAAAACTAAACTGCAGTTGCACATTCTGGCAGGCTTTTGGAGATGTCGGTATCAGCCTAGCTTAGCAGAAAAACAACCCATTGTGTTTCCCCCGTCCTCCCTCATCCCTGCTGAACCGGATTTCGCAGCCAACACTTAATGTGACTTAATATTTACCCAATTCTTTCACACTTGCAGCAGCAGCAGAGACAGCAAACAAGAATCCCAATGATGATGAGGCCAGCCAGTACTGACATGGTGATGATCAAAATCTGGAAGTTTACTGAAAGTCAAAGGCAGACACGCACAAGAGGAAGGAAATTCACTAGATGATGAGCCATGCATCACACAACAAACCCTGTTATGTAAGACACTACTATACAAGGACTGGCTCTTATAGCTGTTGCCAGTTTAGCCACTTAGAAATTTGTTATGGTTATTCAGTGGAGGATGAGCACCATAATCATTCATTAAGTCATTATCATGTTAAGGAATCATTTAGTCAAAACCATCTAGTGACTTTATCAGAGGAAAGTCCTGTACCAGGGCTGTAATTAACAATTATTGATAAATCTGCTAATTGATTCTGTATTACATTTTCAAAACTTACTTGTATAGGAAGGCTTTAAAAAAAAAGAAGTTTTATTCTTCTGTTATTATTTTTATGCTTTCTTATTCTCTGTTTTATGAGGTCTCTTGTCTATGTTTTGATTCACGTTGTTTTCTTTAACTTTTAATATTGAAATATATATTGTTTTATCCTGTTCTGTTAAGCACTTTGCAACTGTGTTTTTGAAAAGTGCAACACAAATAAAGTTCATTATTATTATTTATCATTATTTGATTATTTTTTGCTTGAGAAAATATGAAGCTCAAGCAACAAATAGATGATCAAATAAGCTGCCATTTAATTCTCAACAAATATTTTTTCTCTTGTTCTTGCCAATTAAACCCAGATTTTACATAAATGGTTATCTGAGTGCCAAGTCTGCCTTACCCCAACATACCCCCCACCGTGCATCATTCAGTGGACACACACTTTTGGGGGGCAGGATTTTTCCTACTGGGTAGTCGATGCATAGTTTGGATGGTTCGCACCACAAACACTGCAACAAACAAACAACAGACAGTGCTATGTATCTTTGGTATTTATGATAATGCATTTACACACTGAAGACTGTTATAGCTTGACTTACTGTCACATTCCGCAGACATTCATCACAAGTGGAGTTTGATCTCAAAGCACAAGGACCTGCAACAGACATGATTTACAGTGTCACATTGTAGATTAGAAGGGAAAGGAAAGGAAATAAAGTAATAAAATGGTTTAATTTTCTTCCCACAGTCACAAACCATCAACAACAGACTGAATCTGAGTGACACACTTTACCACAGGAAAAAAACAGCGCACTGTTTGCTTACTTCACTACAACAAATGAATTAGAATAAATTAATTTCAAGAATAATTATCATGACTTGAGATTATTATCTTTCATAATATGATTAGAGAGAAATCCCGTTGGCTGCCATCATGTGACCGTCTCCTGACTTGACTGTGGCTGGACAAAACAACACAAAACAACGCAAAACAACACAAAACTGCGGAAGTTTCGATCTACACATACGTGAAGCTGGAGAAGGAATCTGCGCCTCTGTGGTGAGAATCACACCGTAGAAGATGAAGACAAACACCGCGGCTGAAGCTCTGCGGACTCCCGACATTGTGAGACGGGTGGAAACCGTCGGCTGCAGGGAAATACGGAACAAAGTTAGCGGAGAGTCAGACGGAGGGGTGGACCTCGAGTTTACGAGGGCTGACGTCATGAACTCCTGATGCTAGTCACGAACCAGCTGCAGAGTTAAACGTCGAAACCTAAAATGGCACTCAGTAGAACGCATACCTCCGCACAACAGCCCCCTTTAAGTCATTCAAGCCTAATTCTAAATAATGCCCTTTAACTATAATTAACAGGATAGACTATCCCACTAAAAAAATATCATATTCAACTCTGGTGATTCTGAATTTCTATTTGAATCCACACCAACATTTATTTTCATCAAGATCCATCTGTTATTTCTTAACACATTAAAGAAAATGTCAAAAATGTCCTATCTCACAATTTTTTAAGAAAGTTAAAAAAAAGAAGGAAAAAAAAGTTCTGGATCTGCCTCCGTATTTGGATCTGCGTCAAAATTTAATGGGTTCCATTCTGGACCAAGACCCATCCTCCCTCCAAGTTTAATGGGACTCTGTTCAGTAGTTTTTACGTAATCCTGCTGACAACAAACCATTTTAATCTATAAAACAAATATTGTATATAATAATATTGAATATAGAAAATATAGAGTATTTTCTTAGGTTATTTCTTGCAACTCAAAAAGCACATATAGGGGATTCATGAAGCAAAGAGAAATGTAACTAAGAGGCATTTCCTGCTACTGATTTATACTGCATGTTGTCAGCTGCATTTTCCAATACAGTTGACGTATCTCTGAGAAACAGCAACACCTCTAGTTAACAGAATATTTCGTCAAATAGATTTGTCTTTGTAGGCTATATGCCTCATTACCATCACTGTCTCTCTGCTAATTAAAGCTCCGGCTGACCCACACTGGTGTTTTCAAATACTGTGGCTAACTAGACCTGAAAAAGCTACTATCACTGGCAGTTATATTTAAATTGAGTGCAAGTTAAACACAGATGAAATCAGTGTAGCTAGTTTTAAAGGTGCAATGCACCACAAAAGTAACCCAACAAAAGTTTAATTAGGATATTTATTTGGGGGCAGCAAGGTGGCTTAGTGGGTGGCCCCGTTGCCACACAGCAAGAAGGTCCTGGGTTCAAATCCTCCTGAGGACCTGGGACTTTTCTGTGTGGAGTTTGAATGTTCTCCCCCGGGTTCTCCGGCTTCCTCCCACCACCAAAAACATGCAATATGAGGGAATTGGTGACTCTAAATTGACCGTAGGCGTCAATGTGACAGAGAATGGTTGTTTGTCTTTCTATGTGGCCCTGTGATGAACTGGCAACTTGTACAGGGTGTACCCCGCCTCCTGCCAAAAATCAGCTGGGATAGGCTCCAGCCCCCTTTGCAACCCCATACAGGATAATCGGTTACAGAAAATTAATGAATGAATGGAAGGCAATTTATTTGGTTTGAATATGGCATTAAAGAAGAGGTGTTACTGTCCCTCCCATTCTGCTGACATTGCATGAACTCAGCATAAAAGAGTCTGCACTATGTTATGTCACCAAACAGTATGTACACAAATGAATGATAGATATATACTTTGTCCCACCCTTTAACATGTGCAACGAAACATACCGAGTCTGGTTTAATCAAGCACAATGAATGGAAATGCCTGAGTATGTGTACAGATGAACTTGTGGATGACCTCAGACTTAATAATTTACTCTGTGAGTGTAGAGTGGTACAACCTAGAATTCATTTATTTTAATTTGATCCATAAAAAGTAGGTGACCAGTGCAGGGACCCATGAGTAGATAACCAAATTCCAGCTTTGGTGTTTCAACGAAGATTAGCTGCTGTCTCATTATGATGCATTTTTGTTTTTATTCATGGTACGTACCATTTTGTCCTGTGGATGAAGTGAGGGAATATGAGGCAGACACAAGACACACAAAAAGGTTTTGAAATACAATAATTTATTAAAGCATCTTTAAATTCTGATATAAAACATTTTCTGATTCTTGTTCTTCAAAACAGTCAGAAATACAGTCATCGTCAACGGCAAGATCAGTCTCTGGTGTGGCTGCCGGCAGCTGACCAGATGGCATATGTGAGTACGATTGGAGGGCAATGGAAGACAGTGATGCGATGTGAGGTAACTATTAAGCTCATTGGCATATGCTTGACTCCGTTGTGTTCATTTACAGTGGAGGAGTGGATAACTCCTCAGGTTAGCAAGATAATACAAGGAATTGAGCATAGTGTGTGTTGGGGGCAAAGCATGGAAAGAAATCAATAGTAAATTATGAAATGTGTCTATTTTTGGGTATAAATTTCTGTGTCATCCACTGTACAAATAAAAAAACAAACAAATGTAATGAGATAAATGCATCGATACATTTCCAGCACACTGTTCACCTGGTTCAGTGAGCTTCTTCCAATCCACTGATACTTCAATAAATAAATACATCACCCCCCCACTGAACAAAACAGTGAAACAATCTTCAGACACAGATGTATGGAAAAAGCAGTATCCTGCTCGTTTCTCACATCACAAAGGCAGAACACAATAAAACAACTCAATGCAAATGTTTCATTCTGGGGGAGAAGCACATGTCATAGTGATTTTAGTAACTGAGCTGCTTTGGGAAAACACTTGACTGCAGTGGTTTAGGCACTGCATCTCCACTGGTGCAGTCTGTTCATATTTGAATTTCTTTGCTTGTTGCATTTATTTGACCTATAAGTGTTAAATGCACCAGTGGAAGCCATTGACTACCACTGGTCACGATACGAAACACACCAAAATTTATATTCTATTCCTTAAAGGCTGCATCTGCACTATTAGTCCAGAATAGCTGAACTAAAATATAAAATAAGGCAAGATAAAGGAGATAAACTCCTTATATTACGTATAAACCCGAGGGAATCTCCATCCAGGAGAACATTCATTACAATGGGGCCCAATATCTGTAGAAATAACACTAAAATAAAGGTATATTTGCCACTGGAACTCTTTTTAAATAAAATGAACACTTCTGGAAATTAGTAAGTCCTAATTTAGATATTGAACCAATGTCTGTTTTAAATTGTGAGACACAGGGTTTGGTGGGAAAAGACAGCGCAAGGCATGTCTGCTTTTCTGGATATTTAAAAATAAATCTATGAAAACATACCTGAAGTACATTTTAAGTAAGATGGGAGAAGGGACCAGTGTAACTGATGAGGGACAGCAACATGCCTGGAGACCGCATGAAGGGAAGCTTAAAAACCGTACAGCTTAAAATGGTGCAGATGTTTCAACGTTTAACTTATGTCTCTGTAGAAAAAAAAAACTTTCCGAATGTACTGTAGTTTGTCTGAGTTGCCAGTAAAACGCTCCTCTCTCTGCATCTTCTCTCCATGCCTACTTTTTTTTTTTTTTCCATCAGGTGAACTGTAGTTCATTACATCTTTGTGTCCTGTCAAGACAATCACCTGATCCAGTTGGTTCCATAACTGGACACAGACTTCACACTGCAGCGCTTCTTCACGATCATGTTTATGTAGGCTTTCATGATCTTTGTGATTTCTCCAACCTGGCAACATACAAACAAAACACACAGTCAGCAGAGAAGTGGAGAGAAGCAAAGATGTGCTTGTTCAATTTGTTTTTCCCATAAACAAATTCAAGTAAAAAAGCACAAAAATCACCTAATGTCTAGATAATTTTGTTTTTATCTTGTTTACAACTATTTGACTGACAAAACTGCCGGTCCATCAGAGAGATTCAAGATTCGAGGTACCTGTGGAGTTTCAAAGAACATTTCTCTTTCATCCACGGTGATCTTGTAGGTGCAGAGTTGCGGAGCGCCAAAGAAAATGATGTGCTCGTACTGGAAGGTCTCCAGAGGTTTGGCTTCGCCTCTCTTGTAGACAGACACATTCTCAGCGCTCACACTCAGCCAGAGATCATGAGGGAAGCCTCCTTCTTTGCACTACAGACATAAACATGCAGAAACATATGAACATCATTCCATGTGTGCACTCAGCCGGCGTCAGCCAAGCGTGATAGATTCATATTAAAAACAGATTCTTCAACCCAGTAAACCTACCTCAACATCAAACAGTGTGGATCCATATCCAGGCCACTCCTTGATGATGGTCATGTACTTGAGCATGGCTTGGTGCTGGTCCAGACCTTTGAGGCGGGACCACTTCTCCATGACGCTCGCCCTGGTGGCAGACATCTCCTCCTTTATCCACATCTCCAACATCTGCTCCTCCTCCATGCGCTGCTTCTTCACAGAGCCCGTTTTCAAGCCCCGTCGGAGCGTCCCGTCCAGGAAGCTGGTCCTCCGACGCTCTAGAGTTTGGCCGGACCCAGAGGCTCCACCAATCTTAGTAAACTGGAGGATGCGACTGCGCAGCCGGCCCACAGGATAGACGTTTTCCAGGCTCCAGGTGACTCGTGCTTTGTCTCCATATAGAAACTGCAGGCGAAGGGCGGCTAGATGCTGCAGGGTCTCTTCTCGGCCAGGGAAGTGGCCACGGGTCAAACTCTCATGGGCCTGAAGACACAGCAAATCAACAATAGCACCAACTGCATCATGCGATTAAGGAAGCTCTGAAGAAAGTGTAACAGGAGGAGTGAAACCCACCTGCTCAAACATGAAGGCAAACTCTACTCCCTCTTTAGGCATGCTCTCCACATCCAGGAAGCAGTAGAGTTTGAAATAGAGTTTCCATTGGCCATCGTCTTCACCCTCCTCACTGCCAGCCAGTCTGGTGGGAAACACACAAACCTGTCACTTACATTTTGATGTTTTGGTCCTTTCTCATCACTTTCTTATCAACAGATATTTGGTATCCTGGACCCTGAATTTATAATAATATTATCAAATATAAAGGTGTAACATGCCTTTCAAATTTAGCCAAAACATCAGCCACAAGAACTCTGCTTTCCACAGCTTTGTCAATGGCGTTGTTGTGTTCAAAGAGTGCAAACATGTTCCTGCTGTCCTCCATAGCCAGACCTCTAATTAGCTTCTCCACCACCTGTACAAAGCAAGCCAAGATAATGACAGTCACAAAACTTAGTATGTAGAATACTCTTCCTCTTGCCATGTTGTAAGACAAATATATCTGTAAGTAGTCAATGTGCTATCTTCTAAAGGGACATTGAAAATAGCCTCTGCAGCAATCACTACAGCTTACCTCTCCAGCGGTGGTGTGTGAGTTAATGGAGATCTTGCAGGAGCCTCCTCCATGGCAGTAGACTGTGGTGGTCATTTCCTGTCTGGTAACCAGTGCAATTATTTCCTCTTGAGAGGGAACAAACTCTCTGGTCTTGGTCTTCTTCAGAGACTCGCCGATGAAATGGGCGAACATTTCGATCTCCGTTCCTGGGAACAGCTCCTTAATCCTGAAAACACATAAAGTGAATGAGAAGTTTCAACCAGTACTAATGTGTGACCAGTAGTTTTATGAACGGCTTGATGTTCCAAAAAAATGCACTCTTACCTTTTGAGGTGAAATTTGAGGTAGCGCAGGATGCTTCGGCTGGGCAGGAAGGTGCAGCTCATACATGTTAGGAGATGCCAGTGGGCACGGTTGGCAGGACTGTTGGGGTGTGGGACGTGATTGGTTTGTTTGATCAGCTGACAGTAGACCTCATCTCTTAAAGCTTTCAAGTCTTGACAGGTCTGGAGGATTCCCTGGATGATTGGTATGGGATCTGATACTGCCTCCATCTCCTGCAGCGAGTTGAAAATCTTCACAGCCTCATCCTGCAGGCTGGTGTAACCCTTTTCCTTTTGCACTGGGAGAGGCAGACAGAGAGGGGATTTTTCAAACTAAAGCACTTTTAAACAGAAGAGTGAATCTTCTTTCATGTACACAATTTTGTGGAAATGGGTCACACATCATCTGTTCATCACAGCTATCAGTTTTATTGTTTCAGGAAAATGGTAAGGCCTATATTTCTTTCTTAAACCAGTGTGCTTTTATATTGTGAAACTTTTATTACAATAGAGTTCAGTACTTAAAGAAATAATGGTGACATGAACACAAAAATGCATGCATTAAGCCAGCGGTTCTCCAATTGGGGTCCTCAAGGGGCCCCCAGCAAAGAGGCGAAGAATTTATTTTCTTTGTATCCGTCTAAACAAAGACATAATGTAGGACTATTTTGGTTCATTCGATTAATATTTCAATGCTTTCGCTCATTAACTGTCTTTGCTAGTGTTTCTATTTAGATTAGATGATTTAGGTTTACACTACCAGTCAAAAATTTGGACACAGTTTCCCATTCAAGTGGATGGGAAACTGTGTCCAAACTATTGACTGGTACTGTACATCTAAGTTGAAACACTGGGAGAACACAGGATTCATAGCATGCTGATTCTCTGGAGGAGCCCCGTCCAAGACCTCCTCTTGCGCCTAATCAGCAGTTTTGCATTGACAGTACCATTATTCAAAAGAATTTGTTTTGTTTGCAAGAGATGCAAGTTATTGTTCCCTCCTTTTTACATGGTATTGAAATTATTCATTCTATTTGCAGGATATTCAAGATATCTGTGATGCTTTAGCATATTTACAGTACAGACCTCATCAGAGAACGCTGCAGACAGTGTTTGTTCATTAATCGTAATTGAGGTTAAAGTTTAATATAACTGTGATATTCATTTGAAGTCATATAGCCCAGCCCCAATCTGTGCACTTGAATTGTGTCATACTCAAAAATGCAAATGGAATTTTTCTGATATTGTCAGCGTCAACATAAGCCATAGCAATAACTTGCAACACTCACAGTGGATGCTGACATCTCCATAGGGCAGAGGTAGAAGAGGGGAGTGCAAAGGATGCTGGGTATATCTAAGGATGGGGTTCCTCCAGTATGTCTGCTCCACAGCCTCCACATTCAAACTGCTCTCCTGGATAGATAGAGAACTGGATCAGTGATCTTAAAGTCAATTTGTCCTGAATGAAGTTAGTTTTAGTTTTCTCAAAATCACAGTAGTGAATGAAGAATGAATCAAGTCAGATTGGGAAAAATAACAGATTACAAATACTGGTAATCAATATTAATACTGCATTGAGGCAAAGAAACAGCTAAACATGAGCAAAAGACATAAACCAAAGTGCTTTGAGGCAGGAAAAGCCAAGAATTAAAGGTCACAGCACACACTTAGTGAGTACAAGTACCTCACTCTACTACAGTGTGTGTCCCTGCCAAAGGTTTGAATCACTAAAAAAAAAGAATTGGGGGTTAAAATAATGTTAATGGCCATATGTTAATGAAATGCCATGCAGAATCATTTGTGAAAGTATTACATGCACATTTAGTGAGACATATGTAGACTAGCATGACATTGAACACAGACTAGCAGTTACATGCATGTCATTAGCGATCTGGTGACGACAAAGGGAGAAAAAGTGAGCTCTTTAATACCTTGATGTCCCTGATGAGTTGCTGTGTTGGAGTTTCAATGGGAACTTTGCTGTCTATTGCTCCTTGTATGGCATTGGCCCAACGCATAGCTTCATTCAGCAATTTGGTGTAAAGACGGTACGAGTGTTTACGTCCATGGATGATTATATTCCAGTAACCTGAGAGAACAAGGCAGGAAGTAATAATTAGATACGAAATGAAAGGTGAATGATCCGCACAGGTTTTTATTAAAAAAGCTAGAACTGAAGTATATTCGATTAATATGACTGAGAATAATGTCGATCATGAACGAACCAGTGTCCTTGAAGACCTTCTCATCTGGCTGCACCACAGAGCAGAGACTGTTGAGGACCAGAGTTCCCAGTTTGGTGGCGCTGCGCTCTGACGACTTGTAATAATCCAGAGAGTTGGTGGTGAGAACAAACCAGCGTTTCTTCAGCTTCAGAGAAGTGCTTTTAGATCCTGACTTCATCTCTTTATGTAGCCAGCCTGATTAATAAATAATTCAGAATAGATTTATTTAATTGGTTTTTATTGTTAATCCTTTTTAATATTTCCTTCTCTTAACAAATTCGGCACAGACTCAACTGACTGACCTCTGACTAAGAACTCCTGTCCGTCAACCCTGGAGTCTCCCTTGGATTTCTGCAGCAGGCCGATCCAGTGGTGCATCTCTTCAGGCGTGTCTGTGTTGCAGTGGACCACCCGGTTAGCCGTGATGATCACAAACGAGTTTGGTCTGTGAATCAGAACACACACACATGTTGTTTCACCCCGTGCATTGCTGTCATACTCCTTAGACTGTAGTTTAAATACATTTTCCAGGTTTATTGGCTGTTCCTCACCTGTCAGGGTTGTCTGACGCACAAACAGAATCAATCAAGCCAACATCCAGTGTGCCCTGGACAGAGGAAAGAGGGGTGAGCTGAAATAATGTTATAAGCTCTGCACACATTTGCAATATTTAAATGTGAGCTGCAGCTCTATCAAAATTTCAGTGAAGGTTTGAGGGGGTTTCAGATGCTGTTCATTAATCTGAAAAGCTCTTTGTGATTGAAAGGAAGTAAATGGGTGTTAATAGTCATGCTAACTGTACTGCTATCGTTTAACGTGCATTAAAATGAACAATGTTACACCAATGTGTGTGTATTCTGCTCCTTCAGCTTGAATTGCTTCATGACTCATTTCTGAATCATCACACTTCAGCACTTTCAGTTACATATGCCATCATTACAGCTGAAAAATGGAGCTGAGGCTGGGGCCCATGTAGCAGAGAGGTAAAACAGCACTAACCACTGCATTCTTGGGGTTGGCCTGTTCATGGTGCATCTCCATGAGCTGCTCCGGGCTGGCGCTGTGGACCCGACTCAGCACACTGAACCAACAACTGGATGGGTTCGGAGGGAGTTCAGAAAGTAAATGTCAGCAAACATATAATTGAAAATTATACCGTGAACTTCCACTGGCAACCACACGGGGGAACTTTGTCTCCACACATCACTTTAACAGAGAGATGCTGACAAAGCAAATCACTACCTATAAACCAGCAACAGTTAGTCGATTCTTTCTATAGACTATAAAGATGTACAGTACCTGGCATCTTCTGGAGACTCAGCATAGATGTGGTAGGTCCTCTCCTCAGTCACAATATTCAGTGCATTTTCCTTCTCATGATTGTCCACTATCTCCCTAAAAAAACATTATAAAAACAAAACTTGGTGAACCAAATCTGTTATTTTTGAGCAATAATAATATTCTAAGGATTTCTATCAACCCTTACTTGGCTGTGCGGACATCTATGGTTCCTTTCAGTTTCTCTTCGCTGTCGTTCTCAAAGTACATGAGCTTGGATTCCCTCAGAACAAACCAGCGCATCTTCCAGTTGCGGCGAGACAAGGTGGACATCCCTCCTCCTTTCTTGTAAAGCCAACCCGATTTGACAGAGTCTTGCTTGGCCCGAAACCACATGAAGGTCTCGTCCTTCAAGACACACCAGCGACGACGCCACGGGATCATGAGGCCACCTGGAAGAGGGAGAGGTGCAGAAAGTAGAGGGAGAAAGAAAGGGTGTTGATTTATGTTGAAATGTCAGGATGAAAACTTCGCACACCAACACCCACATACGAACACACAGAAATGAGGTCATATACACACACAGTGCATGAAAACAACAACCTACATTTAACACAAATGTACAACAGCAGACAACAGACTCACTACATGAAAGACAGCCAACAAGCAAGAAATAAAAAAAAAAAAAGCCTGTGCAGCATTTCTGAAACTCACAAAGCAACCACACAAGCTGTGTTCAGCTGTGCATAAATCATCTGCATGCCCGCTGGGCAGTGATTTGGTACAGCTACTCACTTTTCATGTAGAGGTAGCCGTGGAAGTACGGAGGCCCGCTGCCATTCAGCAGATTCCCTCTCCCATTGGAGATTTCCTCATCTGTGTCCACATAGCCATCGTTGTTTTCATCGCTGTCAATAAACTGAAACACAAATACAAACAGCGTTGATGATTTTATGAGAACAAACAAAAAGACCAATACCTGCACAGTTTTAATTCATTTTTTTTTGTTTTTTTATTTTCTGAAGACTGCTGACAGAGTCAAGAAGGCAGATTGTGCAATCGTCAAATCAAATCCAAAATGTGTCCGACCTTGTTGTTACTGTGTTTTCAATCAACTTTGCTACAAAGCTAACACACACACACACACACACACACACACACACACACACACACACACACACACACACACACACACACACACACACACACACACACACACACACACACACACACACACACACACACACACACCATCCCTCCTTTCCTTTTGACATTTTGCTGACCTGACTTCACTGCCTGACTCTCAGTATCTGGGAATAGATCCACATGCTCATCAGCAGAGCCAATACAAATAAATACACCAGTGTTTCATTGTGATGCTACGATGATCTGAGGCTTTTGATTTGTTAAGAGATGATTCAGGCTTGTGCACATGCATATGCAATAGTGTAAGAATTTGAGCTGTTGAGTCAGTACATGGGAAGAATAGAAATAGAAAACAAACTGCTAAGTTGTTTGGGTATAATCTGATGGACAATTATATTTTTGTAACAAACATCCAGTTTCTATAAAAGCAATGCCTGTTTTGGCTAGATTGACTAAATCTACTTCCTCTGGCCCTCTGATGGTCCAAATGATGACTCATCTGGACCAGAGCTTAGTTCTCACCGAGTCTGAGCTTCCTCTGAAGGAGTCCAGGCTGTTGTGAGTGCAGGACGATTTTCGCAACATCTCCTCATCTGTGATATGGCCATCATTGGTGCTAGCCCCTGAGCTACCACGAGCCTCCTCAAACTCCTCCTGGTCGTAGTCCGACTCTGTGTCTGCCAGATTTGAGTGGGATGGCTCCTCGCTCACAGCCTCAAAGTCTGACCCCCTGCTGGTCCTTTGGCATGACCGCCTATCTCCATTAGTGACTACAGCAGGAGGAGGAGGTCTGGAGGATTGGGTGTCAGTTAGAGGAGGGACATGACTCAGTGTGTTGGGGGAAAGTGAAGAGAGCTTTGCGGGTGCAGGAGAAGAGGCCGAGGAAGGGGTGTCTGCTATTCCTTCCGCAAAGGCAGGTGGAGGAGAGGGAACACTTTGGAATACTTCCTTGTCCAGAGGAGCCACAGCCGGAGGAGGGAAGTCAGGCAAAGGAATGCACTCGTCCTCAGCGGGGAAACCCTCATCCACCTCCTCCTCGGCCAGAGGGGCGGTAGATTCAGTCGGATCATGGAGATTCTCCTCACTCGAGAGGGATGGTTCTAAACCACCAAAGTCCAGGAGCTCCAAAAACTCTGTGGCCACACGAGACGCCTCCTTCTCCAACCTGTAGATCTCAGCGTCCCTCATCTGGCGCAGCTCCTCCTTGGAGACATCTGAGAGAAGGGACACGCCGTCTTCCTGCTGCTTCTGCAGGCGCTCAATTTCCCTCTCTAGCCGCAAGATCTCCTCCATCTGACGGCTCTCCTCCTCAGAGGTGTTAGCGTTAGACAGAGTTTGAGCCAGCTCCTTCTATAGATGGAACAAGGAGAGATGAAGAAACATATTTAAATACCACCACACTCACAGCCCATAGTGTGTTTTGTTATATGTTATAACTGAAAAAGATTTACCTTATGACAAACACCATTTACCAGTGAGTTCCTAAAAACAGAAAAAACAACATTTTAGATGACGAATGTGCTCACAGGTGAAAGATATTAATGACATCACTAAATAAAAATCAACCAAAGTGAATCACCTTTTCTCGCCTGCTTCAGCTCCCATCCTCTGCCCCTCTTCTTGCAGCTTCATCAGTCTCACCTCCTCCTTCCTCATCAACTCCTCCTCCTCTCTCCTCTTTATCTCCTCATCCAGTAGCCGCTGCCTCTCCTCCTCCTCCTGTTGTCTCCTCTCCTCCTCCATCCTCCTCTCCTCCTCTACTCGCCTCCTCTCCTCTTCCTCTTCTCTCCTCCTCCTTTCCTCCTCCTCTCGCTTCTGTTTTTCCTCCCTGAGCTGGCGATAGAGGGATCGGCCCAGTTGACCTCTGTGATGTTTCTGCAGGATGATGGCGGCCAGGCGCAGGCGCAGGAAGATGCGTCTCCAAAGGTGAGCGCGGTAGTTCTTCTGGATGGTGACGACGCTGGACAAAACCCTCTTGTATTGTTTCCTGATGAGAAAATCAAATGCACACATTCACGGTCTGTTCCATTGTGGACATGTGTGCTGCTGTGTTTAGCCCAGTTATCAATCACCTACACACTGTGCATGAATTCAATGCACATTCATATAAACACACGTGACTAGCAAAGGACCACACACACACACTGCTCTGACTTTCTGACCCTTATCCTGGCCTAGTCTCCACAGTGATCTCTCCGTGGCCTGTGACTGGTCTCAGAACAGAGATAATGTTACAAATAATAATACAAAGGCATTACTTGTGTCTTTGGGGGGAACTTCCTGAGCCTGTCCCCAGTAGGAGTGGCTCTGAAGGGAAGGGAAGGGAATTCGTAACCTGGACGCTGTCATCAGCCCCATTATGCTCTCGCAGCAGAGCCTTTCAGAGAACTGTATGTAGCCATACATATTTCAGCACACAGGTGGAGCATAGCTAAATTACAGTACATGCCTTGGGGTGTCTGCATGTGGAGGCTTTTAAACGACCACAGTGATGGATGTCCTGTCTGACAGGCAGATTGGTGAAAGAGTGGTGAAAAGAGGTGGAAAACTTTCTGTGCAGTTTGAAAAGACAGATCTATTCAGTGGATAAATACATCAACTGTGCTGCTGAGAGTGTAACAATGAATTAAAACCTTTTTCATGCTCAGTGTTAACCATGTCTGCCCAACTAAGGGGCGTGTCCTTCACATCATTTCAGAATTCACGGTCTTTTCAAAATAGAGTTTAGATGCATTAAGGTTGTTAAAATCATCTTATTTTTCAATATCTTATATCTGATGATTGGTGTGTTTAATGGCAGCTCACTTCTATCACAAGAAACTATTCTAGATGTCTTGTGAATCGCTTTCTAAACATTTTTCCACCTCTGAAAGAACCAAGGGAATCTGCACACTGTTGATCACTTGGTCTCAGTTTATTAATGATGTTTTGTTCCTCTGACTTCCAAAATAAAGCGTTTAATTTAGGAAAATATCATTAGATTACGAGTGGTCCAAAATGCAGAAGTCTTTTGCAATCAGAGTTTTAGATTCAACACACATGCTGAGAGTGCGACAACTTTGTAGTCCGTGCAACATAGCAAATCAAGTCAGCAAGTTTTAAGAGGTTCATGCACTAGAGAATCTATAAAGTAACATGCACAGGTACTGGATATAAACCCACAAAACACACACATACACACACTATGGTAAACACGTGTGCAAAGGCATGCACATATGCACATAATCCCCCCCCCCCCCCCCTTTCCCCAAACACACACACGCTGTACACCTCTATTACAAAACAAACACTGACAACTGTCGCTGCCACTCACCCCTCCTCCACACTCCACCACTCACCTTGCCACATAGCTGAGGATGTGGGCGCGGATCACCATGCCAGCCCTGCGCCGCACCTCTTCCCTCTCCTTCTCCAGTCTTTGCTCCAGGGCCTCCTTCAAGAACACCTGCAGGACGAGCAGCACCACAACCGACAGGGAGCGGCAGAAATAGAGAGACACAGAGTTGGGGGTTGGGGGGGTGGGAGGGGGGGGGTGGGGTGGTGGAAGGAGACGGGATGGGTTAGTTCCTCTTCTTGGTAAGGCTGCAAAAGAAGGCCCACAGAGATGTGAAGGGCCCCTGTTGTCTGCTGGCAGAACCCTGTGCCCACTGCAGAAGAAGCTGTGGTGCAGATGAGGCTAGCAGGCTAACCACTCTCCCTGACTGCAGAACAGAGCAGAGGGCAAAACTGGCACAGACACTGCAGTGTTGCTGCTAAAGCTGCTGCTGCAGAGCCTCATTGTGTTAAGGCGTCCTTCCTGAGCGTTTCCCTACTGCTGCTGCTGCTACTGCTGTGCTGGTAGCTCAACTGACGTGCAGAGGCAGAGAGGCACAGAGAGGGAGGGGAGATGAGGGGAGAGGTAGGGAGAGATGGAGGGATGAGGGGGAGGGATGGTGGCTGGTGTCCAGATAGAAAGCCACACCCCTCATTGCCCTTAAGAAGGAAGGAGAAAGAGTTTAGTTAACTCTTCCCTCACTCCTGGAGACTATTTTGAAAGCTGGTACTGTCTCTGTGGAACTTTCGACAGCCTAAAGTTCCTAACATCAAACTCTAGGAAGAAATGAACATAGAGAAGTGACATGAAATTATAAAACATAATCACATTTCATCTGTCTGAACATGTGAGCAGGATGGGACAACCAGCCAGCTGTGAATCCGGGTTTATTTGCTAATGCGGTATTTGTTGCTGGCCAAGAAGATCAACTGCCTCTGCAGAGACGACAGACCTCTCAATGACTGAGTGTGTGTGGGTGTGTGTTTGTGTCCCAGATGTTCCACTAATCAAACGATCTCACAGCTGCAGCCCTGCCTGCCTCTGTAAAGTCTGTGAGAGGAGGAAGCTTCCTCTTGGTCCACATCCTTCCCTTGTCTTAAAACAAATGGCTTTCAAACACACACACACACACACACACACACACACATAGACACACATACACACAAAATCCGTGCAACGTTACTTAGGCCCTAATTCTGGGCACACACTTCCTCTACACACAATCAGTACATATATAATTACACGCAGATTGTTCCTCCAAAGGAAACTTTAGCCCCCTTCCCACAACCCACACTATAGCTCCCGGAGCCCAAAAATATTACACTGCCGTCAAAAACACAGCAATACTGATGGACTGACAGAGACTCAGGCAGACTCTGCATTTTTTGGGGTCCTTATTTAAAACAGTAGCCTCCTCTCTCCATCTCTGTCTATGCACATACATTATAAAAAGGAGTCACCCAAAGGTCAAAACGTTGACCCTGTATGCATAATGAAGTTTTGCCCACACTGAAGAAAAAAGGATTTCTTTCTCTGAAGTCACACTGACTGCAGAGATGCATACTGTGTGCATATGTGACAACTATAATAGACATAAACATGTGCACATTTGTGGGTGTGCTTTACATCAAACCTTTTTAGACTTGGCAAATATTTCAACAGCCCATGTGTGCAGCGGACCCTGTTCATAGTCTGCCAGCCAAATGGGGGTATTAAAATAAAATTGTCCTAAAGGGAACTAACTTGAAATGACTCATTGATCTAACAGCCTTGGATGAACCACATCTTAGAGCAGGAAGTAACCGTCGGACAAATGTGGATCGAGCTGATTTAGAGAAAGCCAATAAAACCGCTTTATTTATAATCTGTGCTGACGTTCAACGCGAAGGAAGGAGGTTCTTCTGTCCAGATAAAACAAGTCATCAAAGGTTAATCATTCTGTGAGAGTGCAGAGTAAAAAAAAAAAGAGAGAGCTTTGAACGTGGTAGTTGATGATTGTTTGAAATAAAGATGCAGAGAGGGAAAGGGTAAGATAAGGACCGCAAAGAGCTGCAACAGATGGAGATCATGACGCTATACGATAACTTTTCCAATGAAGGATGGTGAGATGTGAGTTTCCTGTAACCTCTGCAACGCTCCGTCACCACCTCCAAATCATTCACCTGGAGTTTAGTTTAGGAAATCAGTGACTGTGAAGAGGCTAACACTCCTCCAGCTACAACAAGGCTGGATTACTGTAAGCCCACACTGGGCTGCAGTTACTGTAACAGTCGTTGGTGTCAGGGTTTTTAGGAGAAGCATGTAACTATGTGGTTGTCAACAGGAGAGCAGTAGATTGACCACAACCGGCCTGAAAAATCTTTAGGACATGAGTCACAGGTTGGGCTGTCCAAACTGTGGCACACATTAACAGCTTGAGAATAACAGCCGTTTGACTTCTTAAGACAGAGCCCGTTCCAGAGGACACCAGACTGAACCAATATGTCATGATTTCCTGCAGATTCATCTTTATGGAATCTATGATTAAGCACAGTGTTTTCTGACTTGTTGAACATGTTTTGAAGAGCATGTAGGTGGGGTACGGTCCATGTTACAGAAAAGAGACATTTCACCCGATCCCTGGGCCTGCCCACCTTCTTTCTGCTTCGAGCCTGTGTGTGTGTGTGTCTGTGTGTTTGTATTAAGACTGTAGGGACAGACATATGTTCACACAGTTGCATTAGAGAGTCATCACCCATTCTGAGAACAGGAAGTTGGTCCCCTCCAACTAAAACCTAAAATTTCAGGGTTATGACTTTGCTTTTGGATTATGTGACGGACGAGTTTGAAGGATGGATTAAGGGCTGGGGCTCAGTTGGGATAGTGGTTATGCTTACTGTGAGTATCCAGGGCATGAATGTAAATAAAGCTTAAGTGACTGCTAAGTGACAAAAACAAGTTTGAGCATGTGTGTGTGTGTGTGTGTGTGTGTGTGTGTGTGTGTGTGTGTGTGTGTGTGTGTGTGTGTGTGTGTATATGTGCTCCACCTTTGTCTTCCCCAGCTGCCACTCTTTCTTGGCTTTGTCCCGGAGTGTGAGAAGCTCTGAGCAGCTCTGCTTCTCATCGTCTGAGTGGATTTTGTTCTCCAGAATCATCTTGTACCTGTGGAAACACAAACATCCAAATACATTTAGGTGAGCAGTGAACAGCAGAAGACAAAAATGCTTGTTTTGGATATAAGCGATTGAGACATTGAGTTTTTCAAATTTGCCTGCTTTATTTTTTTCATTGTTCACCATAATTTAGCATTGAAGTGTACAGTATTTTTGGGGTATTTTGCAGACCTGTTGTAGAAGTCCTTAAAGGTCCTGCGGACAGGGAATCCAGCCCTGCGGATCTTCACAGTTTCCAACATCCCAGAGTATCTCAGCTGGTTCAGGACCACATCAGGATCAAACTGGTCGGGCCTCTGCAGAAACAACAAAACAGCATGAGAACTCCAATTCAAAATCTCTGCTCATTTCTCTCCAAGGACAGTAACTCTAACAGCTCTATATTTACTGGATTATGTCATTTTCCAGCAACAGCTATAGATAGAAAGTTGACCCACATACAGGCTTTATTCAGAACAATTGATGATGGGGTAGCTACACACTGCAGGGAAGTGCAGTCCTCCACTGTTGAGCCCACACACCAATTAACAACATCTGACTGCTGAGTCAAGAAAAACGTGATCTGAAAAGTAAATTACCATGGTGAGTGCTATCATTTTACATTGAGAATCAGGTTACTGCAAAGAACCTTTCTTTCTGTAATAGCTAGCTCTGTGTTACCGATGATCCTCATGCCCTGCATATCAAAAAGAAACTGTGATTTCTACCACCTTACACCTCTACACTGGCTGCCTTGATCGCTCAGAGGGATCACACAAAGGCCATCGTCACCCAGATGACACACTGTGCTGGATAAGTCTCGCACAGGACCACAGCTTTCCCCAAATGTGTCTGTCTAATTACAGGCTAATGCTACTATGGATGGAAACAGACACACTTGGATAAAAAAAGGACTTGCAGGCTTGCATGTGATCATTGTCATCTTCAAATACACCTAAACGTCACCCCCGCCCCCCACCACCACCACCACCACTCTGAGCTCTGCTCTTAAGCAGATGTCTTTGAGTGAAAATAAGCTGACCCCTCCCTCTGTGACGTTATTTCAAAACAGAGCGTGTCCATGTAAACTGCACAAATACATTGTAAGTGTGTGTGTTTGCAAACAGGCCAGCACACAATCCCGTCATTCTGCTGGATTTACACAGGCATGGCTTGTTCCATCTTGACCTACCGAGGCCAGATGATTGAATGTGAGTGAGAACAAGTGAGAGAGACAAGGAGGTGCGTAGAGAGACAGTGGGTGATAGGAGGACAGTACAGTTTCCATGCTAATAAGTAAGCCAGAGGGTGTGGAGTGGTGCAAAGGGAATGGGAGGTGACAAGTTGAGAGAAGTAGACAATCACTACACTGTGCACATTAATAAATAACCGTAACAGAGAGAATATCATAGTATTACAGAGAAGCCAACTGACTCTCTGACATACTATAAGAAATACTCTAACAATACAAAATCCAATGAAAACAACAGGATAACAGTGCAGGTTTTGGAAGGGACTTACAGTTATGTGGTAAAGAGTAGTGGAAGAAAAGAGGCCTAGTAAATGAATGTCTGACTGCACCTCAGCCACAGCACTGCGGTCTTATTTTGGCATTCCTCTGATGCAGCCAGATCAGCGGAGCATTAGCCAAGCCGCTGCAGCTGGAGTGGCCAGCAGTGACCTCTGACCTCTGGCAAAGTGGTAGGAATGTGCTCTTACACAGCCTTTTTATTTAAAAAAAAATTACAATGACAGTCTCTGCACCGAAGCAGGAGAGCGGTGTTTATTGGTAATGAAAATAAGCAGCAAAAACAAAAATAATAGTTACTCTTCAAGTGGAGCGTTTGTATGACTTTGCGGTAATGAGACTAAATATTAGCTCTGAGCAATGGGAGTTATGAATAGCTCCAAGGATGTTTAACTTTTCAGGCGTTGACCTTGACAAGACCTGGCAGGGTTTCTGACATTTCTTTTTCTTTTTTTTTGTGCAATAGAACTTGCATGACCTACCTTGTCCATGTTTGGTTTGATGCAGCGTACAAAAAAGGGGTTGGAGGCACTTAGTGTGGCCATCAGGGAATGAAGAGAGTCCTACAGCACATCAGGGGAAAAGAAGATTCAGATGAAGACAGCAGAGAATCCGGATCTTCAGTTCAAATCCCTTCATGTCTTTTTATTTATGAACATGCTTTTCACCTTTTGGACAGTAATAACAGGAACAAGTCGGCAGTCAAGTTGAAATCCAGACAGGACAAACTTTATTATTTGTTCAATGCTTTGTGTGCATTGGAGAGTAAATATTCAGGTCATTTACTCAAGTAAAAGTATTAATACAAGAGTGTGTATTGTATCGTGCAGTATTAAAAATGATTTGTTGACAAAATGTATCATCTCTAACAGACTATCATTCTGCCCATGCTTGTCTAAAATCACATGCACAAACACACAACTCTGAGGACCCTTGAACCTCACAGTCTTTGTCCGCTTCCCTCTCCTCGCTCCCTCAGACAGCCTGTCTCCAGCAAGGCCTGGCCTGGCAGAGCTGAGCGTGATTGGCCCCTGGTTGGCCCCTCTCTGCCCAGCGATCAACCCTAATCCCCTGGCTTTAAAAACTGTAGGCCAGGGCAGCCTGCCAAATCCTCCCCTGCTCCTTCTCTCCACACTGCAGTTAGGACATGCTAAGCTAAGCCCTCCGCTGCACCCCCTCCCCTGCCGCAACCGCATATTTCATACATCCCATCACCCATTATTCTCTGCACATCAAATACACTGACTGCTTTCTCCCTCTCTCTCTCTGTCTCACCATGATTTCTGTCCTCATTTTTCTCTGTACCGCCATGCTCATACTCATCATGCTGAGGAAAAGTGCCAATTGTTTTGGGTTAAGTCTTCATTATATGGAGAAGCACATGAGAGAAAATGTATCATATATAAATCATGAATCATATAATCATAACTCCTGAACTGGGATCTGTGAGTTAGATCATAGAAGCTTCGGTCTCACCCTGAACTGAGAACTGACGGTGGGCTTACGTCGGGCCGTGCCCATCTTTAGGGTCTCATCTCCATTTCTGCTACCAACACGCTCAAACAGGTCATAGATGAAGTCGAGCCTGCAGGCACACAGTACAGAACAAGTAAGTGTAAATCATACATATGACTTGATTCATTCAGGGGTGTTTTCAACATGCAGAGGACAGAAAGTGTGATATGTTTACCTGCTGTCTTTGAGAATAAACAAGATGTCGTCCCTGAAGGTGTCTCTGTTTTTCTCCAGGATCCCACGGACGTCATAGAGCACCTAAAACAGACGTGAAAACAAAAGCAAGTAAGTAAGAGCTCAAGTTTCCATTTAAGGTGGGAATAGGAACAGGATAGGGGGAGCAAGGAAACAAAGAACTACAACTACAGCAAATACAATACAATGAGAAATTATAGACTGAACACTTTGGTCATAAACATGATTTAATGATTGCACAAATATACAGTTTATGAGCAGAAGTAATGGATTGGCATTTTGCAGTATTATCCAAATAGAATCCAGGCTTATCAAATATTCTGATGAGCAACAGAACAAGTAAATAAAAGTAGAACAGGCTTAGAGCTTAATATATTATGAACAAGCAGGAAATACTCAGGATCCCCCACCATGGGTGCATTTCATTGAAGAAAGAGAATTAGAAAAACGTTATTTAAATCCCCCTGTTAATTGTGTATCTGAGAAAAAGTTCAATTTTCAAAATAAAAAAAAATAGTTATCATACATACAATGCATTTGGGTGAGAAAACATTGGGCAGCTATTGAGTTATGACCCTGAGACAAATCCCAGTAACAGAATGGGCCTAAATATCAAATTGTAACCATGGAAATGGAAAAGAAACTAAATGACCAGAGTCCCTAAATACAAAAGGCACAACTTCAGTACTTAGTTATTTTGAGTATAAAGTTGATTTCTGAGTTAATCTTCAGAAACAAAACGTGACGGACAGACACTCCTATATCCCCCTCCTCATTTTGTTCATGGCGGGGGATAAAAATAATACACAGTAACAAGTGTTTTGTGTTTTTGTGGTCTGGGATTCATCACTGGCAGTCAATGATTATTATAGACCCTTAATTTAAATGCTATGGGATTAAATGTGAATCCAGCAGGGAAATGACGCTCATTTTCCATATTTACATACTACAGTATATTGATCTTCTGAATGCTCATTTTAAAGACTGTGTGATTAATGTTTTCAGAACATTACTGACTTTGTGTTTGTGTGTATATGGGTGTTTCTTGTTTGTTTGATAATAGAATAATAATGCATATAAATTATTTTAAGAATGAAAATATGTGGGAATAGTACTAAATACATACAATTATTCAAAAGCACATTTGTGTACGTGTGTGTATTGTGAGCTTGTGTTCACAGCTGTGTGTGTGTGTGTGCACGAGAATCCAATAAGAGCCCCCATCCCCCATTCCCAAGCCCTGAGGCTCATGGGGAGGCATGAGATCCAAACTTGACGACACATGTATGTAAAAATCATGAACACATTAATTAAACTCCTTTCACTTCTTGTTTGAAAATACTCATAAAAACTGTCTGTCGGTTTCAGGTTCACAGTAAGCCCCATTTCCACTGCATAGTAACGGCTCGACTACGTTTCCATTGGGTAAAAAGTACCTGGTACCTGGTACTACTTTTTTAGTGCCACCTCCGTTGCGGTTCCAAGCGAGCTGAGCAGGTACTAAAAGGTCCCATGAAACTTTACATAAAACGTTCAAGAGAGGCACACTGGAGAGAGAGTGAACAACTGGCTGGACTGCCTGTCCTCTCTGGACCAAATCATAGACTTCATGCCAGGCTTGTGACTGAGCCACACTCACACTGAGGAGACCTTGTCTGAGGCGCGCTTCAAAAGGCCGTTATTTATCAGTGCAAATCTTTCTCCTCACCCCCCCCCCACACACCCATCCCTCCTGCCCTGTCCATTCTCTCCACTGGTGCCTCCACCATGATGTCTTTTTACTTTCTCTACCCTTCTGTCAGGAGTAATCTCTGCCATTGTGTAAGCAAAGGAAGGAGCGGAAGACGCTGAGGCAGGGAAAAAGGAAAAAGGGATAGGAAAGGAAAGGAAGGGCAGTATCATCATTCTGTAGCAGATTTTGGCAAAGATGATCCTGCTGCTCATCCAACAACTACATCACCTCCACAACTTAGAGGGAGGAAGGTCAACCTGGCTTCGCTCTGTATCTGTGAATGCGTGTGAAAGTGTTGTTAATTACCTCTCCAGCGTAGTGCTTGATGCCAAACTGGTGGTCGTTCACTCTGGGCTTCACATAGTATGGGTTTGTCTGAGGAGAGAGGACACTGATTTGAAATGCTGCTCATGTCTACTTAGTTGGTACTGATGTCGGCACTAAACGTCTCTCTTGGATGAAGTGACATGGCTACTTTCACTTGAACCCCTTCGACCTTAAAACTCAACAGTGAAGGTAAAGGTTAGACTGTTCCTTTGTTTTGTAAGGCTCCTGTTTTTCTCGTCAGAAGTGGAAAACCCTTCTGGGTTTTCTGAGGACTCTCTTTTCTCCAGCACACAATGCTGATCACGCCAGGAGAATGTCTGATCACATTTCAGCATTGTTGTATTTGCA
Organism: Chaunax sp. Z400; assembly: GCA_037577475.1. Lineage (NCBI taxonomy): Eukaryota > Metazoa > Chordata > Actinopteri > Lophiiformes > Chaunacidae > Chaunax > Chaunax sp. Z400. Next base: position 14,874,334 of record CM075196.1, read on the forward strand.
TGAAAGCGCAGCTCAGGGGTGTGTGCAAGAGGCGTACACACACACAGGCGTTCAATGCTGCACCAAAGGCAACACGCGATTCATCTGCCAAGAGGGATGTTTAACTCTTTGAGGCGGTCTGAGCTGGTGGGTGATGGAGGCAGTTCTTCGGCATGGGTGTTAAGGAACTTTGTTGGAGGGATATGGAGAGGGATAGGGTATGTTTGCACTGATGCATGTGTGAAAGACACATGTGCGGACTCACTGCGTGTCGGCTGTGCAGTTTCTCCAGAAGGGTGTAGTCTGTGCCTTTGGGGAAGCGACTCTCCTCATTGATAAGAGCCAACATGCCCAGTTTCTAAAGGGGACACAGACAAGAGGAGGGTGAAACACACTGCACTCATGATGGAACTGGTTTAATCCCATTGGGACACATCTGAAAGCTTTTATTATGCGTCCAGGAAACAGAATCGAAATTCATTCATCGTGCACTGAGCAGGCACGATGTCTGGCAACACCTAGCTGAACATTTCTAATGACACACACAGTATTACTAATGCAGCAGGAATCATTTCATAGAGGCCATCAAGAAAATACAACTGTATGTAAGGCTGAAACTTTCCAAGTTAGTGATTTTGAACCAGAAACTTTTCCGAGACACGCCCTCCTCCTCTGCATAATCTCAGTTTTAACCATCATTATAACTATGGTGATAAAATAACACCCAACAGTCTTAATAGTTCGCCTCATCCATACTTCCAGTTGTGGGCTGGTGTATATTACTGTGCACACAACACGCAAAATGAGACGATATAATGATAGAGTGGTAGATGGAGGTCTATGTAAGCACAGTGTGGCGCCTGGGTCGGCACGCTCTGGCTAGCGGTTAGTGGTCGATGGAGGTGGTGGCTCTATTCTCTCAGGGTCTGACTGACTGTTACCTTTTCTATGAGATCCAAACACTCTGCATTATCCATCCAGTCTATGGCCTCCCACTGGATCCCCTCCCTGTGAGGACAAACACACGCACACACTATAAATAAATATAAAAAACTAGAAAGACACAATGGCTCCATTTTACTGCATTGACATGTGACTGAATGAGCCACTTCCAAGATGCTAGCCCATTATACAAGTAAACAACTGTCTGGAGGGAGAAACAGATCTGATTTCAAACTTCTGGCAGTTTGCCTTTGTTGCCATAAGGAGGCCCAACCCCCATCCCGAGCGCTATCTGTGTCCAGCAAGTGAAAAGTTTTACTTTCAATGTACGCACCAGCATAGCAGCCCAATCTGTACAAATGTGCTACGTGCTTGGATACATGAACCATCTTTACCTGTTGTACTCCAGCTGTTCCAGCGAGAAGATGTGCTTGTTGAAATACTCCTGGAGTTTCTCGTTGGCGTAGTTGATATTAAACTGTTCAAACCTGTTCACCTGCAGGATGGAAGGATATGATTTCAAAACCATCAGTTATGTGGCTTCTCCTCCGATATCTTTTACGAGATATAAAAACACACGGCCTCTATTAATATGAATGTTTTTACCGACTAAAAAGTTCAACTACCTTGTTAAAAATACTACAATCCAAAATCTATGAACATGCAAATGTCTGAAACCACCAAAGAAACGGATTCTGATGTCACAAAATCCTACAGCTATGTGTTAAAACTCTGCTCAACTTTAAGGGAAGGACAGAGAAACCCTTTTTCTGCAAATGAAGACAAAAACATCTGCACATACATCATTCTGCACAGTGATGAGGTAACCATATGAAAAAACACATTTTTGATTGGAAATATCAAATAAGTCACTTTTTGATCAGGTCTTCATAACAAATAATATACTCATGGACAGGCTTTTTTTATCTAAATATCAAAACTTAAAAAGAATGAATGAGCCTTGACCTCAAAGTTCTCAAAGCCAAAGATGTCCAGAATGCCAATGGACTTAAAGTTGTCCTTTCCTTTTATCTTCTGGTTGATCCTCATGATGATCCAGGAGAAACACTGAGAATAAAGTGCCATTGCAACGGAGTCTCGCGAATCTACAGCCTGCAAAAAGATCAGGACACAAAGCGACAATGTTCATACGAATGTTCATACATACCAAACCAGGTTAGAATAATAAGAGAGGAACATCGGCATCGCTCTGTATACTCAAAACAACATACAGTATATCATCATATACATTTAAGTGATTCTATTAAAGCTGTTGAAATCAATGTCATGTTTGATTGGTTTGACAGATGGTGTGTGTGAGGCCTCAGTGGAGGACCCATAAAACAAATACTGGTTTTGAGGCGGGCGGCACAGTGGCACAGTGGGTAGCGCTGTTGCTTCACAGCAAGAAGGTGAGGACCTGGGACTTTTCTATGTGGAGTTTGCATGTTCTCCGCATGTCTGAATTGGTTCTCTCCGAGTTCTCCGACTTCCTCCCACCACCAAAAACATTTAATATAAGTGAATTGGTGACTCTAAATTGACTGTCGGCTTGAATGTGAGTAAGAATGGTTGTTTGTCTTTCTATATGGCCCTGTGATGAACTGGCGACTTGACCCAAAGTCAGCCGGGATAGGCTCCAGCCCCTCCACGACCCAACACAGGATAAGTGGTTACAGAGAATGAATGAATGGTTCGGAGACAAAGGTGTGTTATGTGAGAGTCTGTCTGCAGGCAGCAAGTAAAACAAAGTCTGTTGTCACAACACACGGCCCTATTTGTCGTCTGCATGTCTTGAGAATGACGCACGGCAGGAGATATTACTGTGAAGACACAGACAAATTGGAGTATTGTATAAACATGCCTTTAGATGATTGTCTCTATTTTTTTATTATCCTTTTTCAAACACACACAAGAAAATCACACCTCTGCCGTCATACCTCTGCTGACCTTTCATACAAACTGAGAGGTCTCCCTCTCTGGACCAAGTCAGTCAAGTGAACATCCACAGCCGGAATAACACCACAGTCTGTGGAGCACCAGTCCCTACAGCAGTATCTACAGCAAAGTCATTCTGATGTGATCAGATGCTCCTCACAAGTCAAACAAATGACTAAATGAATTCCTAATCACCATGAGCTCCAATGAGCTCCAATTTTCTCCAACTGCAGTGAAGTCTGTCTTTTGGTGAGACATCATGTCCGTGTATGACTATGAAAAGCTTGAACTCGCCAGCTACACTTCCTCCACAGCATTGTACTTGAATTGAAAACAAAACAGGAGTGTGGCAGTGTGTACTGTATTGGGGGCAACAATGCTCCTGGACTTATGAGTAATCCATCAAGCCCCGTCACCTCTTGCAACTAGCTGGTGTGAACAGAGTGCTGGTGGCTCCAGGATCTCCGTCACGGGGGTAAGAAGAATGGCTGTTTGTCCAGGATGGGGGTGGAGGGCTGGTGCAGGCAGTTGCGGGGTGGGTGACCCCTGGACGCTGTGAGAAGAAGCCATTCTTACTGACTCCAGGGCTGGAATAATGAACTCTATTAAGGGACAAACTGCTTCAAAGGCCAGGCAGAACAAGCAGCAGCAGGGTGACAGCACAAGGTCTTTGTCTGCTGATGAAAAGCTTTCTTGTGACTTTCGTGTCCCTGTGATAATACCAAAGGTCCATTCAGCATATTTGCTGATATTTATGTGCATGAGTGGGCTGAAGACTTGAGCTCGGCCCAAAAGGATTGTCTCATGCGCCAGAATGTGCTTGTAGCATATGGTGAAAAGGATAACACATGCAGATAGAGACTGGTGGAATATTCACATTAATTACGGGCCACAGCGTGGATATTTGAAGGCAAAAAAAAAAACTCGAGTGAACTGTAACACCAACGTCTTGGTGAGGAGAAGACTCACTTCACCCCAAGTCATTGGCTCTATTGTGCTTTTGACTCAGATCACTATCATGATGGCTTCATTGTGCCAGGAATCTGGCAGACAAAAAGCAGGAAATGGCTGGGAGTCACGCAAGGGATCTGGAGAGGCATGTGAGGGAGAGCGTGAGGCGAAAGACTGTGTGTGTGTGTGTGTCACCAGGACAAGGGTGGGAGAGGAGTGAAGACAGGGGGGCAACAAACACACATCTACTGTATGTTTCAGTGTCTTTAATTCAAGAAAAAAAAACGCCATCGTAGAGGTCTTAAGAATCAGAGAAGTAACAGCAGGGGAGATGTTTCAGGATTGTTAGCTCTGTGATTCCTTGCGGGAGCAGCGGAGGGGGAAGTAGGGTTGGATGTGTTGTTACCTGCTCCACGGTGAGTGGTGAGCAGATCTCCTCTCCTCTGAGGATCATGGAGCGTTGGGTCAACACCTCTGACAGCTGGAAGGAGTCCAGGCCGAGCAGCTCGCTGACATTACTGACCACTGAAACGAACACAAATGTATTAGCTGCAGTGTTTGTGTAGCTGAGGCGGAACCCAGACGGTTCAGGTGACTCTCACTGATGTCAAACAACAGATGTGACATATAGACTGTGATCCTATACAGTCTATAGGAAACTCTACTCCGTTCGGTGGGCTGTAGTATTCTGCAGACACCGTAGTTCACTTGTTCTTTGGAAAAGAGGTCAGACACAGCGAACAAAGGAGCCTTGAGCTCATGTTACAGCCTGTTCAGCGCTCTGTCTGCGAGTGTAGCGTCAATCAAATTCACGAGGAATACTCCACATTGGCCCAACATTAATGGGAAGATAATTATCTGCTTTAAAAATCATGTTTTTCAAATATATATATATATATTCCAACATAAACAAGAGATCAGTTTGACTGCAGCGGGCTGTAACACTTAAACCAAAATCTATACATACATACATACATACATTTTGAATCTGCTTGGTCCAGCATTGAAGGCTGTCGTCTGCAACACTTACTCACACACATACATCCCCTGTGTGAAACTGACTAACTGAAGTAAATTTGTACAGATGTTTAAAAGTTGTTAGTAATGATGGCCTCACCAAAGATCTCACAGATTAAAAAGTTGTCTGGCTTCCAAAGGAGAACTTGTTTGGTATGCATGTTGTTCCCATAAGTAAACATACATTTGTTTTCCAAGGTAATGAGTAATATCAGGAAACATTTCAATTTAATCATCCGTAATTTCCAAACTTTTAGCCAATGACTTACAGGAAGCGTCCTTGGAAAAGTGATGAATCTTAGTATAATTGGTAGGGAACACAGGAATTTCCTGCACTTAAACCCAGGTTAACATTAATTTGTTATTGATTTAATACTGGAAACCTTTTGCTGAATTATAGGCTTAGTGTTCATCTGACCTGCTATGCAGGGACTAAAGGACTGGTACTAAATTACATACAGTAGGTCCCCCTTATTGTTTAAATAATTACATACTGTATCTGTGTCCCTCGAAGTTTTAAAGTTTCAAAGTTTGATACAGACTGTGGATGTGTGTACCACTGTTATATATCATTCACTTCAGTCCTCCTCCTACCCCCTTTAGAAGTGATCTGAGCTCCGCCAGCAGTCATGAATTCAATGTTGCCCATCTGAAGCACAGCAGACAGCAACTTGAACACATCTCTGATCTCCTCCTCAGTGAATTCCATCACTTTTAGGGCCTCCTGCAATGCAACACAGACAACAGATAGACAACATGTCACAAGAAGGACATGGGAAACGCATTAGACCCATTCACACGGCACAGCAATAAAACCTAATCTTGCTTTTCATTGGAGCAATAAAACACTATGAACAGAAGTGAAAATGTAACTCTACAGCCAACATGACTCAGTCACCTTTTACCCAGAGTCATGTTTCCTATGAGTCAAGTTCACAGCCCTTCTACCCTTATTCTAGAGGAATGTCTGTGTCAACTTTCTGCACTGTGATAAAGGGAAATGGCTCCCTCTGGAGATTAAACAAACCTACTGAAAGAAATCCTTCCTACTGGATTCTCCTTACCATCACACTGTCAAAGAGCTGTTTGTCATCCAGACTGGTGTCCTGCACACAGCCTGACTGGCTCAGGTAGTGATATGACTCAGGACCCTCAGACAGGAGGTACAAGTCTGCAACACAGACATAAGGACACACACTTAACACAATAATACTTAATGCAACCAACAGTGTGAAAAATAGGCAACTAAGTCATCTATGCAATGTCACTTTAGCATACAGAGCATTTAGTCAGTATATGGATTCAGTGATAGTTGCTACAGCAAATATTTACGTAAAGAAAATCAGCAACAACCACATATTAATTAGCTCCTGTTTATTCAAATTTTTGGTTAATTTTTTTAAATCATATTTTATATGGATGTGACTGATTTGCTAAACCAAACCTCAGATTGGCTTGTCTGCTGTTGAATTGTATAAAAGTAGGATTATCACCATAACCCCGATATTTAAACATATCTGTCACTCTCTGTCAATAATTTGGGGCTGAGTGTGTGTTCAAGTGTCCTCTGTAAAAACGAACCCCTGTGGTCTTTGCCTGTCCCTGCCAACAGAGAGTAGAAGATGTGGTAGTTTCTCTCTCCAGGATTCTGTCGAACCACACGGTTCTTGGAAAGAGAAGATGGGCAGAAAAAAATGTTTAAAGTATTTAATGATTGAGTGAATTTTGCTAATACCTATGATGTTACATGTTGTTTAAATCATATTATTAACTTGCTGGTTCAAGATGTTGCAACTGAAGGTTTCAGCCCAATGCAGACTTACCTTTTCTAGCAAATCTGTTGATTGAGAGTCAAGGAGAATAATAAAAACTTATAGTGAATTTGTGCTCTAAGCCAGACACATTGGACATCTGATTTATCAACATAAATCTCAGTGAACTGTTGGAGGATACAGTCAATGATACAGCCTCCTTGAATGTTTCCGTTCTGTGAAAAGTGGAGCTGGATAAACTTCCCAAAGCGACTGGAGTTATTGTTGTACACGGTCTTAGCATTTCCAAAGGCTTCCATGATGGGACTGCAGACAGAGGAAAAACAATCAAGCCTAATACCTATTTCATGTCTGTCCATCACTGTGACTTTTAATCTACATGCAGATTTTGTGCAGCCATTAATATCTGAATACAAATTAGAGATTCTCCTCCAATCCAATAGTTTTTATTGTGGCTTGTGATGGTCTAAACAGTGTTTTAGAAAAACAAAAAACAAAATAAAAATAAACTTCCCTTTCTGAGCTCACAGTGCAGGACAGACAAGACAAGATTCAACACATCTTACTACTAAAACTTTTTAAATGAAAATATAAACAAAACATATTAAGATAAGCAAAATATAAAGATAAAATATAAGCTAACAAAAAATGTGCAAAACTGTATGATATATGAGTCAAATGATCGTAACATTTTACACATGCAAAATACCACAAAAAATGATTAAAAAAAAACTATTATCACACTTAAACTTATACACACTGCAAACAGACTTGGGCTCAGTGGTTGTGGTGGAAACAGTACCTGCTCTGGATGAGGGCCTGCTCCACCCTGGTGGTCCTCTCCGACAGAGGAGCACCTGCAGAGTTCTGACTCATCACTGAGAGAAACTTCAGCAGCAGCTTAGTGCTCTCCGTCTTCCCAGCACCGCTCTCCCCACTGTAGACACAAAGACAAACAGGGATCTATCAAACCTGCTCAACTTGTCTTATCAGAAATGCTACATGCTAATGTTGATTAAACAACATTTTAAAGTGAAGCTGTTATTCTCTCCTCACCTGATGAGGACACACTGGCTGTCATGTCTCTTCCACAGGCAGCGGTAACACTCGCTGGCCACAGCAAAGATGTGAGGAGGCAGCTCCCCCATCTGGTGTTTGCTGTACAGTTCGACTGCAGTGCAGTCGTAGAGGCCTGCTATCTGCTTGTAGGGATTTACCGCTGCCAGGATAGAACCGATGTTGGTCTGAGGAAAATTTAAAAGCAGAAAATAGAGAGGAAGACAGATTGTGAATAAAAGTTGACAGAATATACCTGCTATGAAAGAAAAATGCTTAGTATTTTACACAAGAATTTGCAGCTTTTATATCTTTTACAGCACATTTAGCTTCTAAATGAGAGAGTACAATAGTGTCATTACTTAAAGCTATCCATTCAGCAGATTCACCCAGTACCTCGTCTCCTCCTCTGATACATACCGGAGTCAGTGATGATCTGAAACTACTACATATGGCCTAGTTTGCACGGAGGCTGGGAATATTTTAGGTTCTTGTTCGGGAAATGCGCTTTGGGGGAAAGTGCCACACAAAAGTGTGTTTGTGGGTCATCGTTTCACAATAACATTGTTCTGCAACGGCATGCAGACAGAGCGGGTGAGCTCTGAGACAGGATTGGGAGATGGAAACAAGTTAATAAGTTGATATAGATTTTATTTTCCTCAAGCCCCCCTACAAGGCCCCCAAATAGTGTGCAAACCTTTTTTTTATTTAACTGTGCAGCTCATACATGCGTTGGACAGAGCGGCCGAAGTAATAACTTCAGGGTGAGAGAGAATGTGAGACAGTAAAAGTGGGTCAAGCTCCTTACTAAAAACACATCCTTTAGATTGCAACAAATTTACACCCAAAATGGACATGGATGCATTTGATGATTTGTCACACTGAAACCAATCTGTGCTGAACATCCCACTGCTTAGAAAAAATACAATACACCCCCTGAACAACACAATACGCTCACAGATTCCAGGTAGAACATGGTGGTACATGGTGAAAGCGCTCCCAGATCAGGACAGTGCCTTACATAGATGTTGTCTTTCTGGTAGCGCAGAAAGAGGTTGTGCATGATGGCGGCTTCGTGAAGCTCTGCCAGTGTGGACATGTCCTCTACTCCATGGATGCTGCTGGGGTGCATCGGGTACACCATCTCTCTGTTCAGCTCCGCCCTCTGTAGGTAGATCACCTGGAACAACACACACATATGCAAAAAATTCAAAATACTATATAATATACTATATAAGCTACTATACCTGCATTTTAAACCAGTGTGTACTGGAACAGCACTGCTGTAAGTTCAGTATTTAAAGTTTGTTTAGGACCAAAAGAAATGTCTTCAAATCTCATTTTGTTCAACCAACAATCCAAAACCTCAAAATATTCAGTTTTCAGTGACAAAACAAAGCAAGAACAGCAAATACTCATATCTGAGGATTGGAACCAGTAAATGTTTGGTATTTCTATTTGATGAATTACTTCAACGATTAATTGATTCAGGCTTTCCACATGAAACTATTTAGCCGGAGTGGAAAGCCATTCCATATCCTTGCACTTCTCATCAAGTAATCAATGCAATTAGTCAATGGCAACCTAATCAGCAGCTGCACTCAATAAATATATGACCTATATGATGTAATGTAGAACTTTTGAGCTCCTTCGCTTCTTCTGTGTATCCACCATCATAGCTGAAAGAGGCAGCAGGCAGCCACAGGCATATCGTGCACTTATCACAGCCTCGGGGGTTTAAATGGAGGAAGGAGGAGGGCAAGTAGGCAAGTTTACACAGATCTGGATCAAACTGCTGGCAAAGCATCAGTCTTCAGTGACCATGGCCCATCTATGCTTGGATAACAGGCAGATTTAAGTGATGATAGAGGAATAACTGAGGTTAAAGTGACAGATTGAATCCCTCATGTGTGCCTGCCTGTGCCTGCTACCAGCATGCCTGACATCAGGTAGAGCACCCAGTTTATCGCCTTGATTTGTTCAACACTACTTCTCTGAAAATTAGTTGCAGTAGTAGAGTAAACGTGATGATGGAACGGGTGTCTTTATTGTGGCAGAAAGTCAGTAAAACAGTCTCATAAACCAGCAGAGATCCACCGAATGTCTTGCGCACTTTCTGGGGATTAGAGGTCTAATGGAGGAGACATGAGACAAGAGAACTTACAGCTGTGTTTAGATCAATACTGATGGATAATGAGCAGGGATTGTGGTGTTACAGTGCATTACCGCTGGCTCTTTTGGCATATTCAATTGTGTCCCAACTGGGAGCAGACATTGGATTTTAACAGAACTGCAGAGTCAGTATAGAGGGGCTTTTGTGAAATTGCTGATAGAGTGTAGATGGTTTAGTTGAGTCGTTGAAACTAAGAACCAAAACCTTTTTGTAATGGATAAGTAATGTTTTCAATTGGGGCCATTTTGGGGCATTTTGAGGCAGAGGAACAATCACAAAACTCTGTACTATAAATAGTTGGTATGGTAACAAACTGATAAACAAACAACATTTTCATTCATTTTGACTCATGTTTGGGGTCAACTAACAAAAGTCGAATATTTTAGCTGTTTTGGCTTTTTAGCTGCTAAATGCTGCACTATGCTGTCGATTAGTCACTATTTTGTCTGATGTTTGAAGTAGAGTGGGTTTATAAGAACTTTTATGATGAAACAGCTGCCTGCTGTGACTGTATAATGGAGGTTGACAAAAGGTTTTAGATTACAGTAAAGAAAAAAGTAAAACAGCTGAAAGATGCTAAAAATTCTTGATATAAAAAAAAAAAAATTATTGCAGCTTTAATAGAGTCAGTAACATCACAAGAAAGCCTTCCATTACTGTCTTTGTAGTAAAAATCAAAGATTTCTATGCCAAAGCTGTTATTATTATGCAAACAATAAGAAGAGCCCATGCATATACAACAAGCATGAAATACTGAGGATAACCTGTCATGGGTACATTTAATTGAAATAGACAGAAAGAAATTATTTAAGTTGTCCCTGTTAATTATAATTCTTGGTAATTGCATACGTGAGGAAAAGTTCACTCTTCAAAATAGAAAGTAAATAAACAAAATTCTTAAAATTCCCAGAAATCAAATGCCTCTCTAGTACATGGGAGATGTGTGCATAAAGTTTAATGCAAAAACATTGAACAGTTTTTTAGTTATGCCCCAGACACCCTCATGTGAGACAAATCACACTCACAGAATGAGCCTAACTTCAACTTGTAACCATGGGAACAGAAACAAATAAAACAACAAAAGTCCCTAAATAGCGAAAAGCACCAATCCAGTACTTGGCTATCGCAGTGTAGAAAGACAACAGTTTTAGAGTTATGCATCTGAAACAAAACATGAGAGACAGATGGACTGAAGCCTACAGGACCCTCCTCACTTCATTCAAGGTGGGGGAAAATAATTTGACTGGGTAAACACACAGTATATATTTATAAATAGCATATGTATCAGATGCATAAGTTATGTGACTAGACAGAATACTTAATCTCAGTCTGAGACTGTGTCTCACTCTACACATTAAGCACTGAAGATTGAACTGTTGAAAGGCCGACAGTTTAAAAATCATTACATTGATCTTTATGAAATGCATTAACCAAATTGAATCTGTGTAAAAAGCCTCGTAAGTATGTGAGATGATAAACCGAGTGTGGTCCTGCAGCCATGTCCATTTCAGCTGCGTGGCCTTAGAGAATGGGCGTCGACACAATAACAATGCGGTCATCAGTGGTTGCTACATGTTTTTGCGGAGGATGAAGACTTCAGTGAGAAAAGCAGCACATGCAATGAAGTCATCCATAAAGCAGAAGCTTGGAGATTTACACCCAGATGTCGCAAAACATTGAGCTTTGACCCCGCCCTCTGTCCTCTGGCAAATTGGCCCTGATTCACCAAGCAGGGCCAAGCTGACTAATAAATCAAACAGACTCTTCACTTCTTTTACACCCTTAATCAGTATTCATTTTACACTCAATTACATCACTCGCTTCATGTGAATGATGTCACTATAAACACCTGGATTAAAGTGTTGTCATACAAAACCGCAGTGTGATTATTTGATATTGAGAGAGAGTGAACTGGAAATTTATATCTTAGATCTATACATTTCAGGTTGATAGAATAAACTAACAGTAGCATAATAGTGGAAATTCAGAGCAGAGCAACATCTATCTCAGGTGTGCTATCATTAGCCTACAGTGCATTAGCATAAGCTAGTGATCATTAGAGAACAGCAGAGGCAACAGCAACAAAACCCCTTAGTATGTAGAGTTCATATTGTCTCTTTAAAGGTAACAAAAAACAGTTGTTTACTTGTTGGACATAATATTTGATTTTTTTTTTCATGCATTGAAATATAAGAAACATTATTACGAACATTTCCAACTCTTTATCCTTTCATTTAATTAATAATGTGCTGAAAATGCGAAATATAATCATCCAAGGTCTGAGTTCACTTCCTGTTCAACACCCAATCAAACAAATCACAGAAATCTGATGTACACCTTTTAGCCATGTCAGCATTCTTTCCTTTCCCAAAGAACAAGCTCAAGGTTGCATTTGGCTCCCTTGGTGACAACATCACACGGCATAACAACTTGGAGAAGCTACAGGTCCATGCTGCAGTGTCAGTTTCAATGAAGACCTCATGTTTCACAGGAGGAAAACAAATATGTCTGCTTTAGCCACACACACAATGAGCTGCATACTTGGAAAGCACCCTTACCACTCCTTCAGAAAAATACATAACGCACGAGACAGAAGAATTGTCTCTTTATATGAGTGCAGTGATGTGGTCCTTTGTGATCTTGAGATAACTCACTGATCAGACAGAGCCTCAGGGGCTTTTCATGTCTCAGACATCAACAGAGCTGGAGTTTAGCAACAAAATATGTCTCACATGCATCTCTTTTACTCTCTTATGGTGTTTTATTGTTTTATAATTTGTATGGTTTATTTTAGTAACAGTCATTGAGCTCTGTCCTCACATCCACGGCATTAATATTTATTCATATCTTCATACATTTCTTTCTGACATTCTGTAGACGCAGCTAAAAGGAGGATGGAATATTCAAGCAGATCAGGTCAACTATAGTCTCTATATTAGTCTCTATAGGTGCAATAATGTTATTTTAGTGTCCATTATAAGAATTATAGTGGAACATCTTTCCTACAGGTGGATCATACCATGACTCAGATGGTGCTACCAGTAATTTACAGCAGTCCGAACAAAGCCTGACTAACGTAACAGTGATGTAACAGTGTGTGTCTATCATTGATTTTCAAATTCCAAACAATAAATTAAATCGCGCTTTGGATCTGCTCCGAATTCATAATCAAAGCCCACAAATCTAATTTAGTGTGAATACAAGTCAGGTAATTACTGCAATGCCTGTTTACGGATGCAGCATCGATGTTAATGATATCAGTGGTGTAATGATGGCTGGAGATCATTTGAAGCCACTTTTAACAACATGTGACTCGTGATTGATTAGGGAAAATGTTCATTGTACAACTCAATCCTCCCCAAATGGAGCCTGGTGTGGACAGTAGTACATAACTCTGCTGGACATGTGGTGCAACACAAAGCAGACAAATGAAAAACCCTTGATGTTGATTGAAACTTTTGTTGATATAAAACTCATATGTTTCTTTCTTTCTAGGATTACGGATTACAAAAACTGTTCAAAGCTTTTAAAAATTCATTATGCAAATGAATTGGCTAATAATTATAAAACAGATATAAGCCTACAGTATTTTGCACAGAGACATTTTAGAAATTACAGAGAAGTAAAACATCTCCAGTAAAACAGTATTGAAGTAGTGATTCGTTAATCAACAGAAAAATATTCAGGAACTATTTTGTTAATTTGTTATCTTTCATTTTTCTTCTTTGTATTACGTGACAGACATTTTTGTTTTGATCTCTTGGTCAGACAAAACAAGAGATTTGATGATCAATGCAGACATTTTTCATTATTTTATGACCAAACAATTGATGGATTGATCTACAAAATAATTATCTGATAAATCTATAATTAAAACTAGACAGCACTCAGGAAGTGCAAACCTCTGCCACGGCAGCTCAGTTTCCCCATTATATCATCAATCGTGCCATGATAGTTTGAGCCTCATAAGATGACTCATTAACCATGAAAACGTACCCCTAGAATTCAGAATCACATTGGTATCATTATTAGTTTGTAACTTTTAAAGATTCATCGAATTTGATACCAAACTGAATCAGCACAGGTGCAGCTCAAATCTAACCTTAATTAGCCTGTAGCATTATCATTTGTTTTCTCACAGTTGTGAATTATCAGTGAGCCCTATAAATGTAAACGCTCTGGATCACCAGATCTGGAATAGGACCTGGATCCAGATCTGACTTTGATGTGTGGTAGATCTTCTGGGGATGTGATCATGTAACGTCCAAGCATCGTAGGCATTAACCAGGACATTAGAGGCAAAACTCTTGTCATTGTCTCTATCACACAATAATACTTTAGGATCCAGACGATGATCCAGATCACCACTAAGCTCTAATTAACTGTTCTTTGGGTCATACTCGATATCTCCAAATAATTTCATCAAAAGTAGTTCATGCATTTTTGAGCAATCCTACCAACAGTGACAAAAACATGACATCCTTGACAGAAGAAACAAATCAGCTGCAGCTACAGTTAAGTAACTCATGATAAACTATGAAATTCTGAATTTTCTTTTAGTTCCATGGACAGTTTACCTTCTCATGAATTAAATCACATCACAGTCAGATGGAATATCAAGTCTCACAAAATGATACAGACTAAATAGGGAGGATATTACAGCAGCTATTTGAATTTAATCTTTTTATTTTTGCTTCTGTGTTGCTCTTTCCTTTTGTTGCCACCTCCCTGAAACCACGCCCTGCTGCTTGCTTTGTTCGGCCGGCTCTGCTGAATTCTCACAAGCTGGTTTCACTTCAGGCCTTTAGAAATGATGCCTGGCCAGATACAAAATCACAAGCTTGTGGACACAAACACTAACTTGTTTATCGCTATTGACTCTTCCTTCCTCTCTCTCTCTCTCTCTCTTTTTATTACCCTATCTGAGGTTCTCTCTGTCTTACAGTGAATCCCTTTGGTGAAGGGGGATCCCACCCACACCCCAGAGACATGGATATATGAGCAGAAGTTTTACAATAAATCCTGTACATTTACTCAACATGGAATCCAGTAAACCCAAATCGTAGAAATATTTCATTATCTCATAAACAGATGCTCACAATTGTGTTTGTATGAGCGTGTTATTTCTGTGTGCACTCTCATGAATGTACATCTCTCACATAAAGGCGCCATTGACCAATAATCCAGAAAAGACTGAGGGGGCATCAATGACCTATTTTAAACCTCAAAGACTGTACGGCTACAGGCCATAGACAACTTCACGCATGGTAAGAGTCGAATCGCATCTCTTTCACTCCGTCTAAAGATGATTTGTTGAGAGCAAAGCAGCTACACAAAGAGTAAATGAGAGGCTTTGTTTGTTGCCTTTAATGATCATTTTGCACAAGATGAAAAGCAAAATGTCTTTGCTTTCTCAGGGCCCAAGAACAGTCCGTGCCAAAATCCACATCAGGACAGGGTCTAGTTTGTCTTGAGGTGTCCTTACCTAGCAAGATAACCAGCAAGTTAGGATGCAGCAAACAACTATTTTCATTACTTTATTGTTATAATTTAATCAATTCATCTGCTCATTATTAATGGTTTTGGTCTATAAAATGTAAGAAAATGGTAAAAAAAAGAAATTGTGTTGTCATAAAATTTCTTCTTTTGTTGGGCAACAGTATAGTAGTATCAATTACAAAAGAATATTTATTTATTATTTTAGATATAAAATATGGCCTGTGGGTCAATGGATACAAATGGTATTAGGCCTCGCAGACTAACACAGTTAAATCTCATTTTATTGCTCAGTAAGACAAGGATGACATCATCGATGTTGCTGTTTAGTTCAGGTGACAGAGCCTCTTCCTGCCTTTCTTTACATGTGCACCCCTCTGGGGATAACTCACACACTGTTAATCCAGCTGGTGCCATCTGGCCACAGAGAACACACACAGATGGATGCACGCACTCAAACGCACACAAAAGCCACAAGACATTTTAGCATTCAGCTTCAGTGTGTCTGCTGTATCTTACCGGTCCACTCAGTGTCTGTGGTGAACCGGGGACGGGACAGTGATGGATGCTGATATGATGGTTAATGTGGACAGCAGTGTGGGTATAAAGAGCTGCACCTTAGTGTGAGCACTGAAGGATAATGGCATAATACCCCCAATCCACCCACCCCGAGGAGAAAATGCTGCCAGGATACATTTAACAAACCACCTCTGACACTGAACAGGGCACAGACAGACATACGTCATACCCTCAACACGCTAGAAGAGCTGGCGAACAGATATGTCATCCAGGAACAGAAGATTATGTAAGGTCACCGATCGTACAGGTGGAGGAGTCTGCTTTCACATTCCTGTCACTCTGGCTGCAGACAGACAGAAGGCATCCAGACACCTGGCCTAATGACCAAATACATCTTGACATCGCATGAGTCAAATGAGACCAGCTCCATATCAGCTGCAACACCCTGTTCCTGTCACATACAAAGAAAATGTGACACCACGTTAATAAATGTTGTTGATGTTCTGAGCCTGAGTGCACCCTGTGGTATTCTCCAGTCATATTACGACAATAAATAAGAAGCGGTCTCTGACTCACGTCTCAACCCCTGACCTGGTGCTGTGAAACCTTCACAGGTTTCCATCTGTCAGAGTCATCCCTGCCCCTCTGACCACACATGGCTGACTTCTCACGCTGCAAAAATCCCAAGCGCTGACCATGGAAACATCAAACACATATGCTCAGGATGAGGGTTTGTGAATGCAGAACATTCTCATCTGGTCTTCCTTTCTCCCACATGCAAACTACAGGGAAATCGTCTTAAAGTGAGAAAGAGACTTCTCAGAGCTGTATCACAGCTAAATGTCTTTAATGCCATGAAAAGAAGGTGGTGCTCCTCGACAGCTTGAGGCCTTGGGTTGTTTTTAGGATGATGGCGGTGTGATAGGGACTAGATGTGTTTTGGGCCCAACCCTGTTCCCTCCCCAGGACCTGACCTGACCAAAGACCAAGTGAAGCTCATGGACGATCACATCCACCGCTCACACGGTTTGCTCAGTACATTCCACAAGATAAAAGTGGTGTTGGAAGCTCATTTCCGATCTACACTCTCTGACCCACAGACATTTGAAACTATTTGTTTAACCATCTACATAACTCTCTCTCTGCCTCTCTCTCTCTCTCTCTAACAGGATTTCCTCCAGACACAAAGACCACTGTGTACAGCCAAACAGATAAGCTCAGGCCATAGACTTGACACAAGGAGCCCATTCCTGTCATTCTTACTTTATTACAAAAGGTGTTGACCCCACCACTGAGCCCCAACATGAAACACATGTGCAGACAATTAAGCTTCCCACATATGCACATACTCCTGAGTCATAGTGCAATCGTGTAAATTATAACTGCAAGATGAGGGTAGGTGTTACATGTACACTACACCAGCTCAGTCCGTAGGTGCACTAATACGGCTTAAATACATTTGTGGTTTAAAGCGAATCGTCGACAACTTTACTGCTTCGGGAGTCACAAAGAAGTCTTCCTACCTTCCCGTAGTCGGTGGTGAGGACCAGGGACAAATCATCACAAGAGCTGACTGTGGAGGGGAGGAGCTGCTCTTTGTGTCTCAGCCAGACACGGGCCCCCTGCAACACAAAAGCCACAAACACATCATTAGCATCTGGACGCAGGGCTCATATTGGAGTCATCTGTTTCGTGAAGGAAGTACTGGACATTTGCATCACAATGACTTTTTGACGAACGTAGTTCGTGCTCTTGTTGCTCATGTAGACCATTAGTAGACAGCAAGTAAAGTTCAACTCAGAAATAGGTCAAAGACATATTCTTAGCCATGGAGGTGTAGCATGAATGTGCAAAGTGAGAAATAGCTGCTGAGACTATAAGGACAGCAGAGATTATTCTAAAGAGGCAGGGATGCTGGTTTTCTTCTTCAACAGTCTCTCCAGTTTTCTCTTTTTCTCATTGCTCAGCACTCTTTGCCGCAGAGCTACTCCCTCACCACACAAATCTGGCACTATTATACTATCATTAAACTGTCACTGCTTTTCAGTACAGCAAAATGTTTGCCAGGCCCACATACAGAGGGTGTGTCACAAACTGAAGATATGATTGGGAGCCATGCACACTCAGAATAAATGTCAAAAAGGCTTTCAATGTTAAGTTGACAAGGCAAAACAATGTGATCAGAAATATGCATTGCCCACTTCAGCAAATCAATAAAAACGTCTCTAGGCACATTATCCGATGTAATTTTCTATATCTCAATCTGGCAAACCAAAGCACACTTCTTGCAGTCACTGAATAGATGCAGGCAGCCTCCTGTGTTTATGTGTCTGTGTGAAGACAATGACCTTTCCAGACATGTTTGTTAGCAGCTCAGTAACCAGGAGCAATAACAGGAATCTGTGGCTGATTGCTCAGACCTGCCTGTAATTTCCCTACAGAGGTAGAGGATACATTTATAGAACCGGTGGGATTTTAACGATGGATGGGAATGAGAACGAATGCCAGCACCATCAGAACTTTAAACCTGTTAGGATGGCTCAATCCACATTTGCCAGGATTAAAAAAAACAACAACTACTGCTAAACAGTATTATCTATTGATATCCATCTGACAGAGAACCTATGAACTTTCTTGCCAAGGAAACAGTTAGCCTGGCTGACACTGACGATAACAGAAATGGCCTACCTGCACCTCTAAAACTCACCAATGAATACATTATGTCTGCTTTACTTAAACAGCACAAAAACTCCAATATAAAAATGTCTAATTGTGGTTTTACAAGTTATTATTAAGCAAGAAAGTGTGTTTGTCAAACTTTTCCTTCAAGAAGGCTGCTTGTACTTCCTCTACCTATAGTCTCTAAATGTACTGTAATGTAGCCCAAATGGAGAACGTTGGTTTTCAGTGTTCAAAGGTTTATGGGATCATCCTCTCTGCAATCACCATTGATGTGGCCTGGGAAAATCTGTTAAAAAAGGGAATTGTGTGTTCAACGGAGCATAAAACTGAAGAGATCAATATGCATGGATTCCATTCAGAAACCTTATACAAGGTCACCACTTCAGACATCAATCCTCATTAACTATTAACAACAGGCTGCCACGTGTGCACAAACACTCCCGTCCATGGAGCACGAATGTGTTTTCCCACCAGGGTCGGAGCAAAAATCGAGATGTTTTTGTTTGACACATTAGATATTTACATGACATGTAATCTGCTTGCATCTCAGTCCATTGAATTAACTTGCTCAACAGCCCAGAGTGATGATTGGCCTCCATTCTTCTCTTTAATTTGTGATTCAGGCTTCCTCTGTGGACAAAGGGTCACTCAGCCCAACCAGCCAGTCTTCAAACCACTTCCATCATCAAGGATTTCTTTTCTTTCAGTCGACTAATGGAGGGCAGCTAAATGTGGCTCTCTCTCAAACCACGGGGGACAGCATTGAGTGGAATAAAGGGGGCCGTACAAAATAAGGAGGAGGCTGAGGTGGGGGGAGAAAGAGGGGAGAGAGGAAGGGTGCGAGCACCTGATAAAGTCCCGCCTCCCATTGTCTGGAAAAAGAGGCAGACAAACAATCGGGAGACAAATGAAACAGAGGTATTCTTCTAAACACGTGGCCACACATTAACTCAGATTCCATTTAATATGTGATGATTGGTGACTTGCATACCAGTGACTAACTGTGTCTGCCTGGTACCAGCCTGACATCAGCCTAGTCAGGGGAAAAGCTGCTTCACGTGAGTTTGCTGAAGTCCAGTGAGGAGATTAATAGTGTTTACCCTACAGATTATAAGAGGATCTCTTATGTAACTGGAATCACTGGGACAGCAGCAGCAGCATTCAGTAGAATATCGCTGGTATTTGTCGTCCAGTGAAGGCTATTTGTACACAGTTGCAACAGTGATGCTGACAAAGTAGAGAAACACAGCAGGAGTAGGTAACAAAAGGCAGATTACATGAGATGTTACACAGAATAATACAGCATGCAAAATAGTGGGATGGATTATAATACTGTGCATGGGTGTGTGTGTGTGTGTGTGTGTGTGTGTGTGTGAGTGTGTCAACCACATCCCAGTATTGCTTCAATTTCAGTGACGCAAACATAAATTTTCCAAGACCTAGATTTGGTTAGTTCAACTGCTGAGTCAGAGGTTTTCCATTCAACATGGAGAAACTCACTAAAGTGTTACAGATAAAGATGCTCAGGGTACACAGATTAAAGATTAAGAGACCCTATAATCCACATAATATCTGGTTAATTAGATATTTGGAGATGTTGGAGTCCACAAAATAAGGCAAACCCAAAGCCAGTGACAGGCTAGCCCATAAAGATGCTAATTCTGGCTTAGCTCGCTGAA
Organism: Chaunax sp. Z400; assembly: GCA_037577475.1. Classification (NCBI taxonomy): domain Eukaryota; kingdom Metazoa; phylum Chordata; class Actinopteri; order Lophiiformes; family Chaunacidae; genus Chaunax; species Chaunax sp. Z400. Next base: position 14,894,538 of record CM075196.1, read on the forward strand.
ACAGCATCTGTGAGGAGCGACTTTCCCACAAGACACTGTAATTAAAAGTGAGCAGAACCTTAAAAAAGCTGTAATAGTCTTTTTTTTGAGACTTGATGTGGAGTCAATAAGTTTTCCCTGTAAATTGCAGTTTTTGTTAATTTCTTATCTTAAAATAAAGTTAATTTTCAATGGTTTAAAAGAAAAACAAAATGCTTAAAATTCAACATCGAAATGGGGCAGCTCTCCAGAACATGGGAGATGAGCACATAAAGTTTTGTGGGGAAAAAAAAAACTGTTTTTGTCTTGCTTTTAAAATGAAATTCATGGTGGGGTATAATAACATAGCAGCCAAAAAAGATTACGCCTGGTAGCCCAATGGTCTGCCTTGTACCCCTAATATAGGCAAAAAAATGATCTCAATGAAAACATTTTAACATTTAGGTCCTTAAATAAACTCTGGTCGACCATTCAGTGCATAAAAATCAAGTTGATAAAAGTGATGAAATTCTAAAGTGACTTTAGCACCAAAGAGACCCAACACCAGATGTGTTTGTCCCTTTTATATCTTATTGTGGTGTGTGCATAAAGTAGAGATGAATTGTCTCAGCAACAGATGGCCTCACCAAAACTCCTCCCCCACGTCTCCTTCATCCTCAGGAGCTCTGCCACTAAGTCAAGAAAAAGGCAACCACCTCTGACTGAGAGCTCAGAAGTTAACCAGGCGGAAACATCCCAAACAAAGGCCAGCTGGGACGCAAAGGGACACGCGTTTCAGCTTGTGTTAAATCTCCAAACATTAATCACCTGCTGCTGCACAACTAGCCACTGACTAAACCTGTGCTTCTTGCATGGCAATAACTAAAAAGTACATTTAATTATAAGGTCCCATTTAACTCCACTGCCATACCTCCAGTAACCAGACGCTTTAATAGCTCCAGTAAAAAGCGACGCTGAACTGCTGCCATGACATTTCCAGCTCAAGCTAATTTCAGATTCTTAATGCCGTACATCACTGAACACATGTGGCACTCCTGAGGCAGAACCAGCTGACAATGGTAAACCAATCCACCAAAACAGACCGCATGCCGACATCCCATGATGCTCTCTGACACAGAAACCACTCGGGCTGAATGATGTGATCCCAGAGTTGGAGGCTTGAGTTTCCGCAGCTTGGATAATGACATCCAGCTCAGAGATTTGATAATGAATGAGCCTTAAATATTTAAGGGCATACACAGGACATGGTGCCATGGCTCTGTCTCTGCTGTCTGGTGTTGAATGAGCGGAGGTGGTATCGAGTGATCGCAACAGCCAGAACAAAAGAAAGCTAATTAACTCAGCCTAACTTGAACACAGTCGAACAATTAGCTGTGAAAAGCAGATTTCTCGGATCATAGCGTGGTTTCAGGAAGCGGTGGGCGTACGTCTGCCCAGCAGACAGTGGTGAATGGCTGTTGGTGCTGCAGGTATGGCTGACTGCTGGCCAGGAGAGATGCCCGGCTGACAGATGAGGACATCCAGCTGGATTCCTGACAAAGCATCTCATTTGTTGTGCTCAGATGAGGAGGAGGGAGAACATGGAAACGTGTCCACCTGGAACATTTCGGAAAAGAAACCCTAGCTGTTGCTGCTTTCACTTGTGCCTCTCAAATTTCCTTGCTTTCGTGTGTTCATTCATGAGTTTGTCAAGTTTTTTCCAGCTTTTTTTCCAAGTTGCAATCATGTCGGTCCAAAATAGACTCCAGTATAAAGTTTTAAATGCACCTCATTTAGAGGCACATGTTCTAAAACACATCTCAACCATGGTCCAGCACTTCATTCACACCTCAAATACCAGGACATAACAAGAGTATCATAAAAAAGGGAAGCATAAGGCCAAGTCATTAACCTTTTGTGACCTCACCTGAGGTGCCTGGGCAGATGTAACAGTCCAGAACACTGGCTGGCTGGCCCGCCTTTAATGAGGACAAATAACGTATTTACACACGCATGTTGCCAATGGGTTTGTGAAATAAGCATGGTGAGAGAAAAATTAAGAATGAGGAAATATTCACCTTAAAAATAAATTAAAATATTAGAATAATCCAACCCTATAGTGACATTTTCCAGTTTAATGAACTTGAACAGGCAGAAACAGAGAAGAAGAAAAAGGGGTCAGTTGGCCGCTGGATTATCTCATTTTTGGAAAGCAATTTAGAATTTTGCTAAAACTAAGCTTTTTTTAATACCCTTGTAATGGATATGCTTTATGCGAAGAATAATTAAGTCACATGAATACAGATGAATAAAAAACATTACATACATTGAGCATAAAAAGGGAGCCAAATTGAGGGATTTCAACCAAATCTCCTGCATGCTGAGTGGAATGAGGCCAAATCGACCAAGTAGCCAGTGAGCTTTAATAAATAGGCTGAGTACAGCTGGGAGGGGAATCTGGCCAAGGGTCCCTGTAGGTCTATGACCACAGGTTTTAAAGTGGGGCAAAAGCTGTATACTAAGACTGAATGTATTTACACACAATAAGAACTTATTTATTATTTTATCACAATAACATTCTGACTTTGTGCACATTCGTTGATTTGATTTCTATTTTTCTACTGTGACCAGCTGCACTGACATGTTTGTTGAGGGAAATTTTCCAAGCATCATGCAACCCTTCTCCAACATGCTATCCTCTGCAACAATCAGGCCACTGTCATCAGGCTAATCATGTATTACTGAGTAAAATAAAGAACAGATAAAGAATGTGCTTCTTCATGCCCTTTTTTTTTTAACATTTTCTCTTTTCTTTGTTTCCTCGTTGCCACCGTAACGTCTGCCAGCCTCCTGCACATGGTGCACCCAAGGCCCACAGCCAGCATGGGGTGAGGACAGAGAAGGGCAGGGTGTGTGACTGAGGGGAGAAATCAGATGATTAAAGGCAAGCCCTCAGCAGCTGTGGTTGAACACATATGAATTAATGATGGAGGGGGGGGGGCATCAGAAATTAGCTAATGGAGGAGGAGGAGTCCCATGGGGGACGGGGGCTTCCCCCAGTCTGTGGTGACAGAAGAGGAAAACGTTGGTGCAGTTCATCAATTGTTCTTGACTCCTGAGCCGCCGCCCCCCCCGCTGAGGAAGCTATAAACAGACATAAACAGAAGGATGGCCTGGAGGCAGCCGCTGCAGCCACATCAGTTGCCACACTGAGGCAACCCGTGCTCCGTTGTCATATTCAGAGACTTTGTTAAAGCAGAAGGTCTGAGAATGATTAAGTTATAGAGCCAACTGTATCAGCGGGTTCGTGGGAATCAAACACATGAAATGCAGCAGCAATTTGCCGTCATCACCGTCTGTTTTTGTAGCACGTAAAGCAAATAAGCACAGGTTTTACGTATGTGTGTGTTTGTCTGCATAATTATGTTTGTCAGCATGTCTGTCTCTGTGTCGAGGGCACCTCCCCCATCTGATGCAGCTAATCTGCCATGTTGTTAATGAGTATATATTGAAGAGGATTTGCATAACAAATGATGTCTTGAAAGAAGAAGACTTGACTCCTGGCATAGTATACTGTGTGAACACATTTTCCTTCCACTCCTGTTCTAGAGAAATCAGAGTGTTAGCGTAATCTCAGGGTTATGGTTGTTTTTCTAACAACAAAATGGGACAAGGATGCGACAAATGATGTGATTGCTGTGTGTTTGACCGGATTATCAGATAAGCGTCATGATTCTGAATATCTACAGATCCACCTGGCACATTCCTCCTCATGCCATCTACGTATGTGGCCCTCTCCGTACTCATCTGTGGACTGTTATGGGGTCACGCAGCAGGGACACCAGAGATATTTCTGGAATGCAGCTCAGTCAGGACTGTCAGATACTGAGATGTGTGTGATTGACCATGTGAGACACCTGGGGCATGACCACTGGGGTAGTGGTTGTGGGGAGCCATCACTGGGTGACCCCTTACTTTGTCTTTGAGCTTCGTTCATACTGTTGCTCACACTGATCAAAGAGTATGATCCTTCAAAACAGCCTCGAGACAAACCACACACACCAAAGGCTGATAAAAACAAACTGGGAATGGTTGGGACAGCTGCGTGTTCTTTGCTTCTATTATGCACCAAGGTGCCAGTTTGAGACTTCAGGCCATAGCAGTAATACAGTGTGAGATGTGTACTTAGGCCTGCTGGGGTGTTCACAGATCGCAATTAGTCCTGAAATTACAGTAAACTCCTTATTTATAATAGTTTGCAACTTAAGTTTTATTTCATTGTGGCTGCACTGTGTGGAACTTGCAGGAAAATGATCTGGCAAATTTGTGTAGAGACACTCCATCCAGTAATAGGCTGCCTCTGTGCATAGTAATCATAAAGGGCTAAAAAAAGGAAAGTCAACATCTGGGCTGGGAGCTGTAATCATGGGATGCCTGTTATTAAGCTGCCAGGCGAGACCTCTGAACTGAGAGGATTTAAGCTACTCCGATCACCAGCTCACAGACTCTGTCAGGTAGGGCAGTCAAGGTGAAGGCCAACAATTTACTGTGTGAGGGGTAAGCAGTGATAAACGGCTGTGTCGCAGAGAGAGAACAGATATGATTTCTCTGAATCCTGCTGCAGAAATGCACTGCATGCAAATCTGGTTTTAAAAAAACAAACAAAACACTTTTGCATTTGTAATCTGTTTAAAATTCTGTATGCTAAATATGAGGCTACAGCCAGTAGCTGGTTAGCGTAGGTTAGCAAGAAGTAGTCCAGCACATAAACACCATAAAACAGAAAATTGATGTTTTGCACCTTTTATAGTTTTGCAGCTCTGAGATGGTGGATTGTGATCATTTTGACTAGAGCTAGGCTACAGGTAGCTGTTTCCTCATATTTCCAGTCTTTGCATGAAGCTAAGCTAATCGCCGAATGACTATAGCTACATATTTAGCATACAGACATGCGTGGTAACGATTTTCCCACATAACTCTCGACTTAGCAGAATTCCCAAAATGTCACAGTATTCCTTATTATAAGTGTTTACTAGCATCATTAAACCTCACAAATTGCTTTATCTCATTTATTTTACCTGCACAAAAACTGAAGTGTAAAAACAACAAGTTGTGGGAAGTTTTGGCACCCGGCAAAGAAATATGTCACCACGTAACCCACAGTGTAACCACAATGTGCCATTGTTACCCTAAGGTTTTTGTATGGATTAAACAAATGAAATCACGTCCACTGTTCAGCGTAAGCTTCACACAGAGAAAGACTGTTTCCTCTTGTTTCCTGTTTATGCCAAGCCGAGCTGTAACTTGGATTAGCAACTGTAAGTCTATACTATGAAGTGTGGGGGTATAGTCAAAAATACCTGACTGAAGGAAAAAGCTGTCACATCACTTTATGCTGCAACTATTTGTCCATCATCACAAGCTATTATACAAGGAGCAAGCTCCTGCTCCACATTATTTAATATAATTAACCACCACAATGAGACAACTTTGTTTAAGAAGCTTGGTGATGTAGTCAACACTTTGGTGTCAGCAGGAGGTTATCACAGCAGCTCTCTGTTTGACAGGGGTCAGATTACAAGCAATGCAAACACAAGCTAGCAGGTGAAAAGGCTAACACGATACAGTTGTTGCTAGAAAACCTCTCATTCTAGCTTCAAAGCAGGCTTAAAATGTAGGACATTGTTTGTGATGTTGAAATGGAAAATCCAAATTCAACAAACACCAAATTCTTATTGTGAGCAGTGGCTTCCTAACAGTCAAACTCCTCCCCTTAAACCGGGCATCTGTGTCATTATGAGGAGGGATTATCCACGTTATTTGGTGTGTGGTCAGACAATGCCTGTTGGTAATTAGTGGCAGCACCCCTACAGATTAAACCACCTCCAGACTGGACCAAAGCTGCTGGGGTTCTGCTGACGCACACATAAACCACCGTCTCTCTGTTTGTTCATGAATAAAAAGTGCTGTTAATTCTCCACAGCCTCTGACTATCTGTAAAAATTATTTGAAAGTCCCCAGATTGGACGTGATCATCACAATAACTGCAAGTTTAAATACTAGGAATGCAGGATCCGTTAGCCGTTTCTGAAACCTTTCCTTCCTCTCTTACATCCGAACTCTACTTCCTGACTTCCTTCCTTGCAGCATCAGTCGTCTGCGTGGCTGGAAGTGAAGAGAGATGATCTCAGAAACTCTAAAGTGGCAGCTGGAGGAAGTGACAACTGGGCAGAAAAGACCCCGAGTAGAAAAATAGTCCACCCTGTGGTGCAGGTTGGCCTTTCTCAGGTTACCCATTTGAGCGCAGAATGCTTACGGAGCATGCCGATCCACGGCTCCAGCTTCAAAGACCTATAGACATAAACGGCTCAGGGGGCTCTGAGGGATGTTTCAGGATGGGGAGAATGCGTCTGCGCTCACGGTGTGAAACCTAAGTCCTCGGCACCACAGCTCTACAGTGTAAGGATGACAGACGGCCCTGACCTAGAATTTCAGAGGTCAGGAATGTGGATTCCCTCCATCAGAGTGTCTTTGAGACAGAGGAATTTGGTGTGTAATGCAAGGAAGGAGTTAACTGCTGTGGAAAGGTCCTCATGTGGCTTTACAGTATGTAGCAGCTGCTGCTAAAAAGGAACTGATTGCCGGGTTTAGAAAGGCACATAGCTGGGATTCAACTTCATCAACAGGATGTCTCACAAAGACACAAAATATCTAAGGGGCGGTGTTATGTCTGTGTGAGGTGTGATTTCGCGTGTGATCAAACAGTGTTTTCATCCGTGAAGAAAAAAAAAAGAGAGGAAGAGAGATAAAACTATCTTCAAACACGGAAACAGCAGGCCTTACAAGCCTCTATCTGGGAATATATTTCATACAGGAGACAAGAAGACCAGAACTGTGATGGGCTCCAGGTATTCTTGTATGTTTAGTGGGTCACATCCAGTCAGAGGACGGATTGGGTGTGGAATCGAGGCAGAGTTACTGAGGGTTTTATGGTGTTGTGTCAGCGCCTGAGAGGAAAGGCGACGCTGATGGGCATGACGGGCTTTCCTCTGAGATCACACCCTGCCACACCTCTGACAGCCTGAATCAACCAAAATCATACTTTATATTCTACAGGTAAAAATCCGAATAGTGTAAACTATTTCTACCTCATATTTTTGGTGACTACATCAACAAACTGGGGAAGGCATTCTGCACATGTAGAACACATCCATCTTCCGAGTGGACTCCAGAAAGCAGTATAAATAGAACTACTATGTGTCCGTATATATATTCAGACGTCCCTATACAAAGCCCACACATGCACACTCTGATGATGGAATTTAACTCACGTGGACCCCAGCAGACTCACTTCTGGACACGGCAAGTATAATTCTGGCGTTACTCTGCCCCTATCTCATTACCGTATTCACCATCACAAACAGTGACATGCAAGGGAAGGCTGGCTGTAGATTAGAACAAGGCAAACCCACTGAGATAATGAATAAATGATTCTTATGAAATCAAAAAGCGAATTTAGACATCCTTAAAGTAGTTACATGTGAAGGCTTGATTTGCTGGATGCACTGTAATGATTCATGTCTATTTATCCCACTGAGTTGAGTTTAATCCTCGTCTTAATTCACATCCAGAATTCCTGCTTAATTAAATCCGAGCTGGTCGCACTGAGGAGTTCAGAGCGTTGGCTTCTTTCCACGGACCCCGGAGACGTTTGAATAAGTGGGACATTTCATTTGTTTATTTTAATGTAGTGTTTTAAAAAAAGTGAAAACGACCACCACTAATACCCAAGTTACTGCCCAATAATGATCAGTTACTGAGGAGGAGTTCTCCTCAGACTTCATGTTAGTTGAAATTCTTGTTGATTTGTCTATTGATGTATGATATCATCACTATTTACAGACAAAAAAAGAAGGCTTTAAAGCATTAAATGACAGCAGTCATGTGACTTTGAGTCAGACTGATTTGGACCAAATTACACGCATGCAGAAACTTTGTACTTCCCAAATAGATTCTGTCATTCGAGACACAAGAAAGCAATTCTTCTCACGATGAAGCAACATACTACATAACCACGCCAGCAAAAAAAAAAAAAAAAAGAATCCTGGATGAACTCAAATAAATCTTGAGGGAAATCTCACACAGATGGCACAGGATGCAGGACACACACCAAAGTGCAACAATGATCTCTGCCGAGCTGACATAATAACATTCCTCTGGATGCAGCATATCAGTCTAATGGAATCAGATTATGACCCAGAATCCGGTTCACCTCAATCTGTTCCCTACACAACAGAATACTGAAAACTGTACTTTAGGTATGACATGAATATACCTGCATGGCTTTTGAAGGGTGACGCTCTTACTGTTAAAGTCACTAGAGGGTATTTTGTAGAGAATTATTGCTCAGTCTGACCTCTTTCTTGCCAAAAATGGCAAGAATTCAGAACATCTCCACCCCTGTGATGTGGAAACAAACATTAGACCAGCAGTTTCTGAAACAAAGAGAACTTTGGACAATAATCAGATTTTTTTTGAGTGAGTGAGTGAAACTGACTGAGACTAATCACTTCCTGAAATTTAACACCTAATTGGAAATACAAACCTAATTTAACTAATTTAATTAGTCCAACAATATCGCTATATGTATATGTATTCGCGTTGTCATGACACCAGGATTTAAACTTTGATACAATACAAAAAAAAAAACTATAACTCTTTTGATACCATGGTGAAAAGAAAAAAAGTCCCAAGTCCAGAAAATAGGATTTTTTTTTTTATGAACCACCTACACATATTTATGATACAAGACAATTCAGTGTACTCATATACTATCATAATTGTAATAACGTCTGTGCAGCCTTACATTGAAAAGCTGTTATCTTTTTTTTTTTTATAGCTGCAGTACTTTAAATAGTATTGAATGACATTACTGTATACTTTAAACAGGTGGTATTGAAAAAGTATCAAAGTATCTACACTTTTACAAACTTTTATAATGTGCATTTACTATGAGAGTAAAGCTGGGTCTCACTTCTTGCATATTAGCTTGTAATAGTGTGGAGCAACATGCATGGAAACAGCTTGATCCAGGGGTCACCGAAACAACAGTCGACACACTGTTCACACGGTGGGTCAAGTACTGCTGATGCTGCTCACACAGGAGGTGAGTTGAGGGCTTGAGATTCATCACACTGTCTATCTTTCTGTGAGGGTGTGTGTGTGTCCTCTGAGTCAGAGGAGGATGACAAATCAGATCTATAGCCAGTCTTTACATAGGCTCAAAGAGTGTGAGTGTTGCTGTCTGGGCTGATTTGCAAATGACACATCCAACGTGCTTGGGCAGACAAGTCAGTACGATGATACGTCACAAAACTACAAAAAAGATGCAACATTGCTGTGATCTGAGAGACAGAGAATGGCAGAGATGAGTGCTTGAAGTCTGTGTTTGTTGGTAAATACACGAAGGAGAGCATTTTTAAGTCATGCACTGCAACTTTATACATTTAAGTGTGTGCAAAAGTATTACAGTACAGTACAGTATTACTGCATCCTGTCGGTCGGAAGGTAAGGAATACATATCTATATATATATATATATTGGAAAACATGAGATGCACAACAGTGATAGTGGACTAAATGTGAGAAACTGGTGCTTATTGGTGATAAGTTTACACTAGTTTACAGATCTGAGAGCAGCCAGACTAAAAACGCGCACAGCTCTACAACAGTAAGACAATAAACACAGACCGTCGTGGTACCAGTGTAAATTAGGAGCCACGCTGAAAGTAGAGAAACAAGCGTCCAAACATGTTTTCCGTGCGGATACAGCAGTCTAACGTACCTCTGAAAAGAATGGATCCATTTTAACCAGCCGACCTCACGTCCCTTTGTAGTCTGAGTTTAGGGTACCACAGCTGAGGAGGAGAGGAAGCTGTACTCCCAGAGGATTTCCATCCGCTTCGGTAAAGATGGAGAAAAGATTCGTCCTTATGTTTCCTCGCACTAAAGACTTAAGTGGTCAGAAAGGAGCCACTTGCAGGCCTATTTTCTGACACTTCACGGTAGTTCTTTCAGTGTTCCCGTGCGTCCTCAGCGGTGCTGCGCTGTTTGTGCTGGCGAGTCATTTCAATGAACCCGGCACATTATGCAGGGGGGAGGAGCCTGCAGCGTCCCAGACCTCCCCTCGGGATACGCCCTCTTTGTGTCCACTTCACAAAGGGGCTGCTGGTTTGAAAGGACGTGCGCGTTTAAGACAGGAAGGTTTTACACGGGGATAATAACGACAATGGAGTGACCAAATGAAAAGATACCCTTCACCGTACTGAATTCACTGCCAGTCATCCAAGTATATATATGTGTGTGCTAGATTGGGGATGAAAAAAAAATGATTGTGACTTCCTCCTCTGGGAAAAATAAAGTGAGACGGAGGATGAGTGCGTGTGATTCTTTACCAACTGGTGAGGGTCTCCAAACATGCATGCTGTGATGTTTCTGTGTATGTGTAGGACACTCATAATGCTATACTTGTAGGCAATTTGTGAAAAAGCTGAAATGAACAGACGATTTTTTTTTCTGTTCTAATAGATGAGACACTGGCTGGGACACTGTTGCTGTTCAAATGTGTCCCGAGCACTCAAAGTACATTGAAGGGATTTAAAGAAGCACCAATGTGTTCATCCGCAAATTTGGTTCATGTGCTATGAAAATAATATGTGTTTTGTTCCTTATTCACTTTTTAATTATTATTTTTATTTAATCAGTAACAAAAACAAAGAGATAAAACACAACAACCATAAACTTCTCAGGTGACACAACTGGAGTACACAAAATTTTACACAATCAGTAATCGGCGTTTCCCCCATCAGCATTCATTACAGCATCTTTATCCATCCAAGGAGTCATAAAGGATAAGCATGAACCTTTTGCTGACTTTGTAACATTTTTGATTGGTGAGGATGTTTCTTTGACTCCATTTGCATATATTTGGGCAAACTGACATGTATTCATGACTGCTCACATTTTTTGAGAGGGGTGTTTGCAAACACACAAGCCATTTCATTCATTTCAAACGTCACCTCACGTGGCTTTAAAACCAGCAGCTGAGCAATTGTAATCCAGTGGACACTGACTTACCTCCAAATGCCTACCCTTGAATCTTGAAGCAAAATTCACTGATTGTTTAAAATTACAGCATGTTTTTTAAAACATTTTTCTTTTGTTTGTTTTTAAGGAAATGAATATTTCTGGGGGTTTTTATTTATATGTGATGCAATGCTAACACTTGATTGTGTCATTACTATTGTATTTATTTAATATAATTTTTTAGACTATATTTCCTGGGGATGCATGAATTTAGGATTTTTGCTGATATCTCATGCCCTGTCAATTTTCAACTAATTTTCCCTGATTGCTTGTAACGATGACTATACCAATATATATGCACATATTTTTACTTGCAGAGAACATAATGTGGAATTAACATTTTATTATTATACCTACTCTGATTGTGATGGTCCACTGACAGATGCAGACAGACATTTAATGCTTTACTGGGCAAAGTAAGAAAACTACTTAGTCAATGGTTTACGTTGTGTGCACATAATAAAAGCATCATATTACCAGTCTGCTGACATGACATTTTATATCCATAATCGAACGATAAGATGCCATGCCAATATTACCGTTCAACCCTAATTTGTTTTCCCTTTTTCACAAATATGGCTAAAGAAAAATAAAAAGTTGAATTACATGTTTATTGACATTTTCCTTAGCGGGCACCACATGTTCTTTTCTCTTACTGTTGAAGTAATGATTGCTTGTACCACAGTGAATGTATAACTAGCTAGATAGAGCACAGAAGCAACACTCATGGAATGAAATTCTACTGGTTGTCTTTCAGTCTTATGCAATCAATTCCACTGAGGAAGAGGAAAACTACAAGCTTTTTAATCTGTGACCTCATGCCAGGAAGATCATCCTGTCATGACCTGTGGATATAGCAGTGGATAGCTAGACTCAATTTAATCTAAATGCAGTAGTCCTGCAAGAGACCCAGATTCTGTGTCTGTTATTTAATCAGTGTTTAATCAGTGACTGTATGGCAGCTAATAAAATGACGTTGCATCATGTTTTCTCAGTATCTGAGTTTCATTTGATAATGGTGCTCAAAGCTCCCCCAAGTTGGGTTTGAATGGTTCTCCTGAGTATTATTTAAAAACAGAAATGCTAAAGGAAAGGGAATCCCAAAGAATGTGGTTCTGTAATACCTCTGTCAGCCAGCTGAATCCCTTGATTGCACCTTAAATCCCCATCAAACTACAGTCACCACATTCTGGAGGAAGTTCTTGGAGGTCTTGATGACAGTCCACATCATTTCTCAGGTGATTTTATGAGAGGAATACTGTCTGAGATTCACCAAGGCAGTCTGCTGATGATTCTCCGCATTGCACTGAATAAATATTATCCATTAAACATCTGCCAGGATCATATAATAGTGAAAGAGCTGCCTTTGAGTGAGTCACTAGCTTGACCTCTCAATGTGAAACTGTAGCAAGTTAGCAGGTACAGAGCAAATTTAAAAACAAGATTTTCTTTTGCTCTGCCTGAGAGGACAAAGAGAAGAAGAACAAAACATCCATTTGCTCATCTAGATCCCCAGAGGCCTCGCAGGGGGAAGGGGCAGGGCTCATCATAAGATCTGCTGCTCTTGACTCGTGCTATGGTCTCAACCAGTCAGCATATGCTAGTTCTGTCTATGGAACAATCCTGCAGGTGTAGTAGTAGTGAGATAATGGAGTTGTAAAGGATATACTGTATAATGGAAACTAAATTTTTTTACATTTTACAAGCTTTGTCACGAAAAGCCTTGAGGCAGTCCACATACAGATCTGCTGTACAACTTTGGCCCCCACTTCCTGCACTTACAGCATGCGGTCCATTTGTGGAAAGCTCTGTGGCTCCAGAAATGGGCTCTACTGTTGCATGCAGAGGCACCAACAGACAGAGCTGGAGCCAGCAATGTATAAATGATTTTACTTTATGGACTCTAGGAGCCAAGGTGCTGCGGATTAGTGTTTACAGATTACAGATTATTACATTACAGATTAATGTCCTGGTGCTATTCCATAGATGTCTGGTTAAGTGTGAAGATTCAGCACAACATGTGAGCAACTGAGTATTTGGAGGACTATTGGAGAAGTGGAGTCTGTAATGTTACTCCCATTGGCAGACAAGACCTCAGGCAAAATCACTCAGATCAGATAAAGGACCCTTCTGTAGCTTCATGTCACATAGTCTGGTTTGTGCATATGTGATGGAGGTGCAGTTGACTGAGAGTGAGTCATTAGCTGTTAGTCACAACCTCACTATGATATTACCACTTAACCGGAGGTGGTTAATTGTGTGAAATCACCCATCCGCGTGTTATTGCCTGATCCCTGGCTGTCAACTGAACCACAAGCATAAACAATGATCCATGGTTGGTTATATCATTATGGTGCCATCTATGTTTTTATGAGTCATGCTATTAAATACTATCAAATTCAATAAAGTCTAAGTCCTGAAAATACCAACACACTCTCCAGTGTGACTGGTGCCAGATCTGCAAATACTGACATGATGTTTAAACAGACATTTAAAATCTGGTACTGACACAGTTCATTTGAAAACCTGATGACGACACTGCAATTGTCATTGTATCAAAAACTGAGCTATTCATAACATTTTATAACAGGGTACAACAGTTAAGTATGTTTGACTCATACAGGCAAAAATCACAAATTTGGCTTTATAATATGCTCAACATAAAACATTCTTTATTAAAAACTTCAGTCAAATAATTAAAATGATTAAAATGTACTTTTAACAGGAAAAAAGACACTTCATGTAGACCTACAGAGGAGTGACACATGCAATAGATAGAGTATACACTGTAGATGTTAAGTAGACAGAAGCAACAAGAGTAGTATTATAATATTAAAAAAATATTATTAGTAAAGTACAAACAATTAAGTGAATAATACATGTTCTAAGTCTAAGAGGTTTCAAATGGGAGTAATGTAATGATGTAATGATTCTTTCTGTGGAATTTTCACTCGTGAGACTGATGGGGACCTCTGTGTCAGGGGAGCAGTGGATTATTGGACACACCCAGGGAACAAAGCAAACAAAGATGGAGGGAGGGAGAGGGCGTAAAATTGATTGAAACAAATGTAGTTTGCTAAGATGGATGACAAGAGGAGAGAAGACAGCAGTGAACATTTTGATAAAAATGGACAATATCAGAGGTCATTCAATCTTTATTGGATCACTCTAGCTGGCAGCATCACATTGATGGGTGATGACAAATCCTGGTGCCACATTTATTTAATTATGTGGCCAATCCTGGAACACCACAGAGCCAACATGGTTTCAATTGAAAACATTTCTTTCACCTATGTCAATAATCTTTTTTGTGAGGATGACGGGACAATAATATTCTGCAAGTGGTAACGATTCAGAGGATTCAATTATGGGTGGTGTTGTTTTCTCCTGTTTTTTGTTTTGTTTTGTTTTTTACAAAGGTACATGTAAGGAAAAATGTTATGTTTTACATGACAAGACAGGCTGCAGTGCATTAATTCAAGAAATTAAGGAAAGCGGGAAAGGAAACATACATTAAATTAGAACAGTGGTCACTACTTAGTGGCCCGCAGGCCAAATTTGGACCTTGAGAGGCTTCTTTCCGGGCCGCGAAGCCTTTGGGTGTAATGGGGAAAAAAAGTAGATAGTCATCAAAGTGATTTTGAACAGGCGTGACACAGCCATCTAAGTAGAGCTGCCTGAGGCCTTGGACTGGGTGCAGGGTCCCTCTGCTGCTGAGGCTGCTAACATAGGCTGCTAACATATACATCTCAAGCAAACCAAGGACACAGAGGCCACAACATGCATGAAAGATAGCGTTATCAAAAATTAGATAATTTGACTGGACTAAACTGTTTTCTTCAGTCTGTCTTCAGGCAAAAACCATGAGCCCATTTGTAGGTATCTGTTTGGACCACAGCAGTGGAGGAGGGTTGACTCGCTGGACCTCCTCCTATGTCAGTTGATTACTCCTGAACTAGAATGACACTCAGTAGAGAGCATGCCTTTGCTAAGGCTGAACAATTCAACGCGTCTGTTTAGCTTGTGCAGCCCATGTCATGCCTCTCCACGAAAAAATTCAACAGGGGCCTTTTCTCACCCATGCACCATCCTTCCACCAAGTTCTGTGGAAACCCTTCCAGTAGGTTTTGTGCAGTCATGCTAACCAACCAACCAACCAACTAACTAACTAACCACACAAACAAACAAAGAAAAAATAACCGACAAATAAACAAAAGTCACAAGATCAGCAGAGTTACTGTGGGGGGAATTAGATCAGTTTAACAGTTGTGAAGACTTGGAACCAAAGTTTTTGACAAACTGACTGTGATTGGCATCTGTAGACTTCTGCAGCCAGTGTGGCTAAGAATGAAGTACGTGGATTGACAGTCAACATAATCCTGGAAAAGGAGGAGGGAGAATGGAAAGATGTTCATCACCTGTTATTACTTTGACATGATAAGGCTCTCCAGCTGTGATGGACCTCTATGGGTCCAACAGAGTTAGTCCAGATTTAACAATTTATCTCACCACAAACATTCCTCTGAAATACTTGCATCCCAAACTCATGCCATACCTTCCTCGGGGGCTAAGGAATGAGGGCCTGCTCACGCACTTCCCATGCTCCCCCACATTGTCTACTTCCTGTTTGTTTATAGAGCTTCATGTTTCAATACTCCCACAGTAAAACAGTATCTTACTCCCTAACTGTTCTTATCTGTGTCTTTATTTCTTTAAGGAATCTGGAAAAGCATGCAAAGGATGCAGTGCAAATGCTGACTTATAAAATACAAACATACCACAGCCTGGGTAATTCAAATGAGACGTTATTGTTTGGCTTCTCAGTCTAATTTATTAGTATCACTGAGCTCAGCAGTGACTCACTAGCCATTCATTCAGCCTGAGAAAACAGAGCTGAACTTGGGAACGATGTGGAGACCTGTGGGTAATTCTGTAGCATTGCCTCATATCTGATGCAGCTGTGTGAATCACAGACAGCTGAGCATATAGATTCATTTTTAACTGTTACCTTACTAATACCTGAGCTTTTCCTCATATGATGGGAAATGGCAAAGATGGTCATTGGTGCTTAATAAGTAAACAAATACATGTCAGACAGAGTAGGAAAATGTATTGATATCCTTTATTTGATAACAGCATCAATGCCACAATGTACAACTCCTCTATTACAAGTCAAATGACTGTATTTATAATTTTGCTACAGAGCTAAATAGCACTTGTTATATTATAATTACTGCTGCATTACATACTGTTGGGAGGTTCAGTCAATAACAAATCATCATACTTCATAAGCTGGTCATATGTTTTGTATTTAAAGCATTACAAGTAAGCACATCTGTCAAACAGAAATATTCTAAAGGTATAAAGTGGCTTAAATTGGAAATACTCAAGTGAAGTAGAAAAGTAGACGTATGTCTAACGTACTTAATAAACAGAATGTTAGTTCCTTCCGCTGTCTGGTCACCATGATTACCAAGGGTTTCATGTTTTTACAGGGCTACTACTACAGTGATTTAGTTTCATACTTATATAACATACAACCCAGATCAGATTTATATTTCCAGAGTTTACAAAGCCACATAAGACATTTTTATACAATTGGGGCAGCAGAACAGATTGTCCACTAACAACGCTGTTTGATTATCAGCTTTATTTTTCCACTCATCATGTGTCCTTTTTCAAAGACTAATTAGTGAGTCTCATGATGACTTAACTGTCCTGTTTTTATATATAAAGTGTAAATTGAAGGAGTGCCCCTTTAAAATCAGCTGTTGCGATTGAATTGAAGTGTATTTTCAGCTGATGGGGTGTGCGTGGCTGCGTGGAGCTCAATACACCTGCTTCCACCAGAAACAACAAAGAGGGCTTATTTTAGGGGGTGGTGGGCAGTGGGAATGGTTCAATTTAATTATAGACTCTGGGGGGATGACTTCATTGAGGTGACGCCCTCCCTTAGGGTAACTATTTTTCTGTGTGTCCCATCACATTAAGGGCAGGCCTCTCCGATTACTCTAGGCAGGTCGGGTCTGTACCTTTATGTAGTAATTAAATGGCTGCCCAGAGTATTTTGCAAGTTTTTGAACTCATGTGTAGTGCCATTAGCACAGCCTTATCTCATCTGACAGTGTCTGTACATGAGTCATTAGTCATTTTAGACTTCCACTCTTGCTTTAGTATCTCAGTAAGTGATATTATCCTCAGTGCATTAGTCACTGGGTTTCTCTGTGGTTCGTATACATCCATTTTCCACAAGCTCAGAGGCCAAAAAGATGGGATACTTACAGGCTCTTCTCAGGCACTATCATGATTATAACTAAATTACAAGCCCATGTATGCCATTCCTTCTCTCATTCCCAGGACAATTAACTGTGTCTGACACCGGGCTAATGAGGTACAGAGCCAGGGCATCTCTTCTATCTGCAGTTGAGATCTGTGAGCACCCCCTTCCAATCCTTTTAAAGGGGAGATTGAGTAATAAAGAGGCAGTGCAGGAAACCAGATTAATGTAGAGACAATCGTTACTGCTGAGGGAGAGGGAATGGACAAAACAAAGTAAAAGCATCTCTGAGTGAATTCTAACACAAGGACATGAACACAAGGACAGGCCAGCGGGCAGATGCAGGTATTATTTGCTGAAATTAGCAGGTTGAACTGCTCTGTGTTCATGTGACACAGAAATAAACATTACAAAATCAGCCACTTCAATCGTCATTAACCATAATTGCAACTAGAATGACGTGTAGGCCAGCACCAAATATGTCCTGGAAGCAGACATGTTTCTTCTTCAAGTGTGTCAACAAGTTTTGATGCTTTGTTTTGCTGGAGAAATGCTGGCCTTTGTTTCTAAGAAGATTCAAATTTGTGAAAATATTTGCCAATGATTTGTTCACATTTTGAGATTCAATTGGTTTTCTGAAAGACTTTGCATACTTCAGGATCATTAATAACAAATTCTGAGCATATGGAGGTTGTCTTTACCTGCAAAATTTCACACAATCATTTTAAAAATAACACTTCCGTGTAGTGTGAGGATTAAACGTGGTAGACCCATGATTTAATGATGTAAATGAATGGCCAATATTCTTTCATGAAATTGTCTCATTAACTCATTTATGTTATCGTCAACGTATTAAAGCGCCATCTAGTGATTTACATAGGAATGTGACATCCTATATACACTCAATTAATAGTTGAAGACTAACGGCAAATGCATTACAACATTACCTCATCGTCTGATCACTGTCAGTCTCAGGCTCCTGCCATTTAATAGTCCATGTTTATCTGGAAAACAGCTACAAACTCCTGAATAAATATGTGACATATATGATTGAAGGTTGACTTTTAAACATCATTCACAAAACATGACAAAACGGACAGGCACAGAGCTGAGCTCTGTTCTTATAATAAAGCAAACCCTTTGTGAACTGGCTGCTTTGTTATCTTGCCATGCCAAACACAATAACAGCTGTTCTCAACCTATATAATGCATAGGATGACCGTATGTTGTGACAGCATTCATTTGGTGGCTCTCTTTTTCCTCACCTACACAATAATATATTTTATTTTATTATTTTACACTATGATTATCTATTTTTGGATTTGTCTGTATGTTGGCATGTATAAGACACTCCAGTCAGTTTTAATAGCTGTTGCTTATGTTCATTCGTCATAAACTTTAACAGTTTAGCAAAAACAGTGGCATCTGGTGGTCAAGCTATAAACACATCTGAAGTTTAAACCTTATTTTTCAATATTTCATAGTGAGCTAAACATTTCAAACAAATATGTTTCCTTAATTAACTTAACTTAATGCTTTAAGGTTTCAGCCTTGTTTAAACTGGTCACATGAATCAGAAAACTGGATTTTCAATGAAAAGTATTGTCTTGAATGGGGTCCGCCGGACAGGCAGGCCTATTGGGGGAAGTTTCCATGACCCGCCCTACTCTGCCTCTGATTGGCTTACCGCGATATTGTTACCCTATATGTTACCTCTAGCCAATCATTACCACTGATGTCTAAATTCAACAAACCGAGGCAATAAGTAGTAGCCAATCAGAGGCAGAGAAGGGTGGGTCATGCTTTAACCACTGTAGGAATCAGAATTTTATTTTTTATATTTTCCAACTTTATTTAACATTTTCGATAATAAAAAAGGCATACATATAAAATACCTATAACATAATAATATCTGAGCAGCAATAAACTAAATAAATCAATAAATTAAATGTAGTCAGAAGAATGTCGAGTCGAGTAAAAACGGAGTTTAGGACCCGGCTGGTGCCCACTCAGAATCACATGATGATACTGTAGGAGCTGACTGGATGGTGAGACTGTTGCTCTTCCGCCACAGGCTGAGCCTACAGCTGCATGAACAGATGTAAACTCAGACTATCATAATGAAATGAAGAGATGAATTACGTATAGATTCAGTATTCGCAGGAAGGCAGCGGACATGGCTGCTGGTGTCTTACTCTTCGTTGCAGTGAACGTGGCCTGTTTGACTGTCTGTGGAAACTTGGTAAGCAAGAGAGTTGAGTATTTTAATAATAGAAAAGTCATGTGATCACTTTGAATTCTAGGCTAACAGGTTTAAAGTCTGGATGCTAATATATTTTCCCCTGCAGTGAGATGATGAATAGTATGTACTTAAAAGAAAGACTCATATAATAAAGATACCAGGGGCGTTGCTAGACATAAAGCTCTACTGGGGCTCATCATTTTTCAAATATGGCATATAAATGACATATGATCTAAAAGTAAACAAAGTATTCCCCAGCAGATACAAATAAAACTTTGTATCTACTTTTAACCATTTTTAAAAAATCCAGCACAGACATGCTGTGAGTGAAATGTTTGAATGATTATTGACATACATACAGGCTGTGGTATTTGGACCTGGACCTCAGCTTTTGGGTAAATTACTTTGACATTGTGGATTAAGAAAGAAAAATCACTACTTTCCCTTTATAAACGTCCTAAATTAATCTACTGCCAAATATAGCAGCCTGTTAAAACTCAAATATAAGTTTTTACTGGCTACGGTCGCTCGATACTGGGGTGCCCCAGTGAAATAGGTCCACCAACACCTTGAATGCAAACTTCCACCAGACTTAAAATACACTTTAACCTCTCAGAGCATGGCATCTCTAACAGGTCTCTGGACACAGATCCTTCTCTATAGACTACAAAAACAACTGTTTCCTCAAAGATGGGAAGCCATTTAGGTACATCTCAGGCAGTATTCACTACTCCAGAATTCCCCGGTACTACTGGAAGGACCGGCTTGTAAAGATGTACATGACTGGACTCAATGCTATCCAAGTGTAAGTTCAAAACACCACATTCTTAGATATATATTGATAGTCATTATGTTCTTGTTTTTCTGTAATGGCTTGAAATCTAATCTAATCCACATAGGTATGTGCCCTGGAACTTCCATGAAGCTGTTCAGGGGGTCTATAACTTCACAGGGGACCGAGATCTGGAACATTTTTTGGATCTGGCCAATAAGACAGGTCTTCTGGTCATCCTGCGTCCAGGACCATACATCTGCGCAGAATGGGAAATGGTGAGGAAGTCTAGTTTGAATATCTAGTTGATATTTTCTTAAAAACAAACAAAAAACTGCGTTCTTCCTTCTCAGGGTGGTTTGCCAGCGTGGCTACTTCAGAAACCAAATATCATACTCCGTTCTGCTGATGCAGGTATAATATGCACCTATAGTATCTGTCTTTTTTCAGTAATAATATGCCATTTCTTTAAAAAAAAATGCCATTGATTTGTTTTTGTGTGCTCCAGATTATATCCAGGCAGTCAGCCAGTGGTTTGCTATTCTTCTCCCCAGAATGAAGCCATGGTTGTATATCAATGGAGGCAATATCATTACAGTCCAGGTAGGGCATTCAGTCAACTTTTTTATTAGTGAGTGTTTTAATATTGGAGCGGTTGTTCACGGCACAAAAGGTCGGTGGTTCGATCCCCAGCCCTTGCAAGTCTACAAGTTGAAGTATCCTTGAGCAAAGATACTGAACCCCAGTTTGCTCCCTGGGTGCTGCTGCAATGTAGTGGCAGCCCACTGCTCCTCAGTGATGGGTCAAATGCAGAGAAAGAATTTCCACCTGTGGGATGAATACAGTATCTCAAAAAAAATAAAATAAGTGATCATCATGTTTATATTACAGGTGGAGAATGAATATGGAAGTTACTTTGTTTGTGACTACAACTACCTGCGTCACCTGCGGACTCTGTTCCGCTTCTTTCTGGGCGAAGACACAGTCCTGTTCACCACGGATGGAAACACAGACAAGGAAATGACATGTGGCTCTCTGGAGGGATTATACGCCACAATAGACTTCGGAACAGGTTGGTGCTATATGAAATTAACATGATAGCATTATTTACATTCTGAAGTTATTCATAGGGAAAGTTGAAATGACTCCTATTCATTATCTGATACAGACAACAGTGTCACTAAAGCCTTCAAACGGCAAAGACGGTTTGAACCTCGAGGGCCCCTGGTTAGTCACATGTTAAATTACACATTTTAATTGCAGTAACTACTGATTCATCAAACTGAGCATATGACGGTTTAATGGTGTTACAGGTGAACTCAGAGTTCTACACTGGCTGGTTGGACCACTGGGGGGATCAGCATGCTGCAGTTGATGCTCAGAAGGTCAGCAGAGTGCTAGGAGAAATGCTAACCATGGGGGCCAACGTCAACATGTATGTCTCCCCAGACACTCATCACATCATCACACAATTGCCTGGCATTGTTGTGTATTTGTCTTATTGTCAGAAAATCTTATCTTATCTTTATTTTAAGGCCAAAATCAGCATCTTAGTGCTTCCCATCTATTTGACCTCACCAGCATGTCTGCCTCTCTATGACCCACACCCATTTATTGCTTCAGAAGATGTAATTATTTAAGAATAGGTCACAAATACATATTTGGTTCACATTTGAAAAAGTTCATTCATTCTTTTTATTATGCCCCAACCAAAGGTATATAGAGGGTTACCGTTGTCTATCCGTACATACCAGGATATGGTCTGTCCCACATCTCCTCAAAAACCGCTGGATACAATTCAATGACATTTCAAACATGCTTTGTGGGGGCCTTAAAGGTGTGCATCTCATAATCGGTTTCTTCACTTTGCTTGTTTTGACATTTTTACAGTAGGCATATTGGAATTTAGGCCATTTTCATGTCAGTTTCCTCATATTCAAGGGTTTTCCAGTTGTGGGGGCATTTTCTAGTTTAAACTATTTTCATTGTCTTTTTGTTCAAATATATTAATGAAAAGACAGTTGGATATGCTAGTTTTAATGTAACTCAACTCAAGCAGGAGCATAAAGTATCTTTCAACAGCAGATTAATGTACATTTGATGCTTGAGTATTTGTGGAAGTATGACAGCACACCAAGAACTGACAGTGTGTGTTGTTGTGAAGAACAATCACCCATTGCAGTAGTGTATACATTTTTATTAGATTTGCACAACCATGAACATCTATGATACGGAGGAAAACGATACATCAGACTTCACTCATTAGCAGGATCGTTTTGTTGTTGGTTTTGGTCTTTTAATGGTATTTTTGGACATGAATATAGTTTTTTTGTTTTTGTTTTTCATCTTTCACCACTTTGAGATAAAACTACTCCCAAAACGTGAAAAGCATCTAGTCTCACTGATAAAAAACAAAATGTCCAATTAAGTAAACTTAACCCTTCTCTCCTCTCAGGTACATGTTTGAAGGAGGCACTAACTTTGGCTACTGGAATGGTAAAGTCATTTATTTTTATAATCAGTATATCAATTTTGGATCATCAAAAATCTGTTTGATCTGGATGGAGACAAGGCTCAACTTGTGGTACCATGGTTCTCTTTGTAGGCGCTGATCATGACTCAAGGTTCCGCTCGGTGGTGACTAGTTATGATTATGACGCCCCGCTGTCTGAAGCAGGAGACCCCACAGAGAAGCTGTTGGCCATTAGAGATGTCATTAAGCAGGTACCACTGATTGAACTCCCACCCACTAAGGTTGACGTCCTTGTACATTATGTCTAAGCTTTCCTTGTGTCTCTACAGTTTAGAGATATTCCTCCTGGCCCAATGCCACCAGCAACTCCTAAGTTTGCTTATGGCTTTGTAAAACTGGAAAAGGTATTATCATTTTAAAGCACAGTAAGTGTCTGACAATGAACCAGAGTGATTGCTGTGATTGGTCCAAATAATGTCTACATTTATTTCAGGTAGGCAACATCAGCAGCCTGTTAAACACCCTCTCACCGCTTGGGCCGGTGAAATCCCAGTATCCTCTGACGTTTGAAGAGATGAAGCAGGTATGGTGTCTGTCTGAAGGCAACAACAGAGAAGGGACTAGTGCTGGAGTGATAGTAAACCTCTTGAAACAGAGAGAACTTCTAGACCGTTGTGTCTGCAACCTGTCATGTTTATTGTTTTCAGTACTATGGATACATGCTATACCGGACCATGCTGCCCAGGGACCTCTCACAGCCCACGCCACTTATCTCTCCACTGAATGGGGTTCATGACCGAGCATATGTGTCCGTCAATGGGGTAAGCCCCTACAATGAACTTTTGTTGTCTACTAGCCAATCAGATATTTAGTTCAGGTATTGTATAGGGAAAAACAATCACAGGTTAAGCAAATCAGGTTGTAAGAAATTCAAATTGTTATTTTTTTCATGTTTCTACTCATGAGTGTGCGTCTGTGTTCACAGGTTTTCCAGGGCCTGTTGCAGAGAGACACCGTGCTCGTCACAAACATTACTGGAAAGCAGGGGGACACTATGGACATCCTTGTAGAGAACATGGGAAGGGTGAACTTTGGTAGCAAGATCAACGACTACAAGGCAAGAGAATGAAGTTCAATCCAAGAGAGTGAATTAAATTTTCTCTGGAAACACAATCAGTTCTTTAATACTCCTGTTTTGCTGAAAACGTTTGGCGTCCCACAAGCCTCAATGCTGTATGTGTGTGATTACAGTGACCACTAAAGCAACTTTTTTGGTTTGGCCTTATTAAAACCCAGAAAGTGGAATGTATTGGTATTATAATCCCTTTACCTTAAACTAACCTTGCACATTTGAGACAGGTGGCAATACTCCCTAAGACCTCTTTCATGGATTAACTATCGTAAAACTGCAATGACTCATTCACAGTAGATGAAAAGCACTTATCCAATAGACAAACTCCTCTTATTCTCAGTCTATTTACGTATTATAAATATTTTAGGATTTATATCGCCATAGTACCACGGATAGTGCCTGTTTAAAGGTGGTAATAAATTCCCACTCACTTGATAATTACTGAGAGTAAACCTTTGTGAACTAAAGTATTAGCTTGTAAACAGCATGTGTACTGCAGGGCCTGTTGAGCAACCTGATCCTGGGTACAGATGTACTGACTGACTGGAAGATCTTCTCTTTGGACATTGATGGAGCCATCGCTGGTGGATGGCCTCATTCAGACAGTATGAAGTCTTTCCCTACCCCTCAGAAGCAACCTGCAGGTGGGCCAGTCTTCTACATGGGGACCTTACAGCCCAACGGCCTCGCTTGGGACACCTTTCTTAAACTCAATGAATGGACGAAGGTAATTGTGAGGATATGTAATTTTTTGGGAAGAGAGCGGCATTTTTGCACCAACACATCTTCATGCTTTCATGGACAAAATAATTGTATCCCTTTCTGATGTTTTCATTGTTGTCTTTTTTATATAAGGGCCAAGTTTGGATTAATGGTATGAATCTGGGACGTTACTGGCCAGCCAGGGGTCCTCAACAGACACTTTATATCCCTGGACCCCTGCTCAGCACCACCCTGCCCAACAACATCACAGTGCTGGAGCTGGAGAGGGCCCCAGCACACCTACGGGTTCTCTTCATGGACCGTCCTCAGCTCAATGCCACTGCTGGACAGTTTTGACAAGAGTAAAGAGACTCAGCTGTAGGGATACTACATCCCATTATATTTTTAAAACAGTGTACAAGACATCATTAGAATGCTTTCAGACCAAATCAGATGTTGTGGTGAAAACTCAAGTCTTCCCATTCATTTTGAGTGTTTAGTGCATTTATGCCGCGGCGGCCAAAGCAGCAGGGGTCACTGACGAAGAAATGCAGCCACCCTGTGGTGAAAAGTTGAAACAGATTAAACTTTTGGAGGAACACAACTCAACATCAGGCTGTGGTGGCCAGCCTGGTGATTGAAACAGCTGGTCAGCAGTATTGTTGTTCAAACCGCTTATGACTTGTTCCGACTTCCTCTTATGTTGCTTGGGGCCTTAAACCAGCTTCCAGGAGACTGCACCGGCAGATGAGGGGAAATACTCAAACTTTTGCCGATAAAGAAAGCCTCTCTAGAAGAGTTGTCGCTCCAAAGCAGGGAGCCAGAAGCAGGGAGCCAGAAGCAGAGTGCTATCCAGGTGGAGTTTATGGACCAAATGATGATACTTTCCCCGTTGTGTCCTCCCACACCTCTGCACAACACTGTGCTTAATGCTGAAATGCTTGATTTGGTCTGAATGGACCTTAAATCCTTTGAACCATTCACTTGACACGAGGAAAATAGTGTGTTCCACATCATTATTCTTTACCATTTTAGATTTTAGTGTTTCATTTTAAGAAAATTATTCATTTATCCAGTGTCAACTGCTTTAACACTTGACACAGCAGCTTTAGTGAAACAGTGATTGAATTATGATTTTGTCTTCAAGGTTGAATACTCGCTACAGAAATAATGTCAATGATATACTGTGGTTTTTTTTAGTTTTTTTTTTTTACTGCATTTGCTTTTTTAATTTCCTTCAGATACTGAAAAAAATTATACATTTTTTATATTATGTTTAACACAGAATATGCATCCATTTCATCAATCTTCTGCCATGAAAAAAATCATTATTGAAAATGTATGGGCAGAGTTGACAATACGACAATCAATTGTTTATTTAATCATTATTCAATCAATTGTATAATTTATTATTACTTTATTGGCAAGACAGCCATATAAATCTGTCAAAATTCATGTTCAGTTTTCATGAGGTAGCTTCCCTCCAGGTAAATGTTCTTTAGGTCTTGCCTGGAAGGGTGTTGGCTTTACGATGTGCTTGGACACAGCGAGGGGTGCAGAAGGAATACTCCAGGTACTGGAATGGGATCTTCCCAAGCAGGGACTCTCCACACAACCAGCACCTCCTGGTGATAAAGACAACCCAAACAAAAAGATTTGTAGACAATTGAGTGAAAATTTACAGTATTGCCTAATATAAATTTTTTATTTTATTTACTGGTCTTAATGGGGGCTTGGGGGGGGGGAACTTACTTGACATTAGTGAGGCTGACTCCTGTTGTAGCTATTTGCTCTGCTAACCTCCTCTCTGCTGCCAGAGCTCTCTACAAATAAAAAAAAAAATGAAATGAGTAACATTTTCAAGATTTTCTATTAAAACTTTAATACAAGAGATTTAAACACATGATCTTACCTTTTCGCGATCAGTCAGAGATGCAAACTTCCTCTTTTCCTCTGCCTCCAACTCTTGTTTCCTCTTTTCCTCCTTCTGTTCTTTTTCTCGCTGTTTTCTCAATGCCTTTTGGGCCTTTTTCTTCTCCGACTGTTTGGATTCAATCTCTGCCGTCAGTGGTCCAGGGACCTTGAGATATGCAAGTGTAAAGAATTATTTATATATATATATATATATATATATATATATATATGTATGCGTGTGTTCTGCTTGTATATACATACAGTATATACTGTATGTCAAAGGTTCGACACACTCTTACCTGCGCCTTTTTGTAGTCATACTTGTCAGGATTCTCACCCATGTATTTACGAAAGACATTCCTTGTCTCTTTGTCAGGGGCGACAATATACGGGGTCTGCCCTCTGTTATCCCTGTAAAAGAAAGATTGCAGAAATAATCAAATCTGGTCAAATGTTCACTATGTTAACTCCAATGCTACACATTATCACTGAAATTTTACTTTTACTAAACTTGATTATATTATTTTCATACCTGCAGGCCGGGTCGGCTCCTGTGGCCAAGAGCAGCCTGACCACTGCCTTTTGTGCAGCTGCTGAGGCAACATGCAGCAAAGTGAACCCTGATGAGTCTATGGCTTTATTAAGAATTAGAGGACTCGGGGCATCAGAGGTGTAGTTCTCTGACTGCTCGTCATTCTCTGCCATTTCTACAGGAAGCTGGAGGAGCTTGTGTACAGCATCCACATCCCCAACTTTACAGGCTGTAAACAGGTCATCCCTCAAGCCATAGTCCAATGACTCATCAGCAATTTCTAAAAGAGAGAGGGAAAGCTTAATAAATATCTACAATATTATATATTACAAAGATGGTAACTTTCAAGATTCAGGAACAGGTTTGATTTAACAAACAGTATTAAGAAAGAAACACTCACCTTCCAGATGTTTCTTAATCTGTGCTTTCCTTTTCCTCATCTGTGACTGTATCTCATGGGTAGGGTCTTCTGCTGCTGTAGCCTCTGGCATCTCCTCTTCATGGTTGCCTGCTTCTGTGTTGCTCAATTCTGTCGCGCATGGATACGAAATTTCATAAACCTCACAGAATTATTTTCTGTTGAATAAGAGTTCCTTGGGTTTCTATAATCTAGCTATAGCCACCTATGTGAAGAGACTATGGTCCAGGCCTACCCTCATTTTGTATTTTGGTTTCT
Source organism: Chaunax sp. Z400 (assembly GCA_037577475.1). Classification (NCBI taxonomy): domain Eukaryota; kingdom Metazoa; phylum Chordata; class Actinopteri; order Lophiiformes; family Chaunacidae; genus Chaunax; species Chaunax sp. Z400. Next base: position 14,922,360 of record CM075196.1, read on the forward strand.
TCCTTCTTTCTCCTTTTCCTCCTCCTGTGTCTTGAAGGAAAGATTTCAAACTCCCTGAGGTCCAGAGTTCCTAATGTCATCTCCACCATCTCCATCTGGATCTCTTCATCCTCTTCTTTATCTGAGCTATTGTGGCTTTCTTCAGCTGATGCCAAAAATTGAAAGAAAAAAAAAGAGTTTTATAACACATTTCACAGTAAATAAACTTTGTGTTGAAGCGGTAAAAAATTGCAGATCTAATTTAGTAATCTTAATTTGCCATTGTTTTATCCAGATAGAGTTCAAGATTGTAAGCACACACGATACATATAAAACTGCTAAGAGTACCTTTCTCTTTCTCTGGATCTGTTTTTGTTTGTGCTGTAGGTTTGACAGTTTTCTTCCAAGACTTCTTTGATGGACTGAAGACTGCAGACATGTCTGTGTCTTTCCCTTAATCAAGATATTTTGCACACACTATTTATTATACCCTTACTGGATGACTCGAGCAAATGACATGTCATTAATCATAGGATATAATTGAGCTTACCATAAACATGGATGGTGGAAAGCACCTCATGCACCCTCTGTGTCTCTCGAAACGTTGCCCTGCGTGTGACAAAGGGAACTGTGCGGATCCTAGGATCTTTTTTGTCAAGCGGAGCTGCACGACCACCAAAAAAGATGGTTTTATTGTAGCTAGGGGCTCGTACAAATATTGCAGATGCCTCCTTCAAGTGTTCGGCCCAGCTTGCCAGGAGATCCTGAATGTCCTGCAAAATATTATTCAAGTGTTTATGTATGCACATGACAAAGTTGCTACTGAATCTTATAATTAAGGTGAATTATACACTGTAGACAAAACAGCAATTCCCACAATGATTGTCTACACTGAATTTTCCACAATTTACTTTCTAATTTTGGGCTTATATTATGTCATTTAACTAATAATAAAATGACCAGCATGTGTTAAACAAGAAAATAGATAGATTAGAAAACTTTGAAAATTGTTAACTTTAGGAAAAAAGCAGCCCCTAGGCTCTGGATGCAAAGCAGGATGGATACCCTAAAGAAACTTTAAATATGTGCAATAGAACAATGAATGCCATTCAGCAGAGAGCATCATTGAAGTCACATGGATCAACATTTTTCATGTTACAGAACATCCTCCTTCAAGAGTAGCATAATTTTTTGTGGGGCAGCCGGTACAGCCTGCAGAACCGGATAAGAGGGGCAGTGACCTGGCCACCGCTGCCGTCCTGCCAACCAGAGAGCGTTGAGGATAAAGGCAGAAACATGTCAAATGTAGATCCAGAGGATGCAACCAGCTCCAACTAGGCCCCTACCCCCGGCTCCACCGTCTCCCACCCACAAGCCCGTGTGCCATCAGGATAGTGTAACTACCAAGGGATTGAATCACCTAGTCCTAGGAAGAACTGTCCTCTGACTATCACTGTAAAAGAAAATGTGCCAGTGATGTTAAATTTATGAAAATCTTGCCTGGACCAGGGCTGCCTCGTTGTGTCGCCTCAGAGCTGCTCCTGCAGACTTGGGTGTGTGACTGCGGTTCTGAGAATCTCTGAGACCTTGAGCGGTGCCTCGCTTTGCTCGCACTGTATATCGGTGGAAAGTCTTGTGCTGCAGAACTTCTTTCCTGTAAAATAAATACACTGTGCTCCGAGGGTACTTACACGTCACTGAGCTGCCTGTCTTTTTATACTAACAATTACACCCACAACATGTAATGTAAGCTACTAAAAACAAACAAAAAAAGACTTACCCTTGGAATACGGCACCAGCAAAGTGTCCTCCGCCTGTCATAAGAATGACCCATATGGTCTTCCTATTTAGGGCCTTCAGGAAGGATCCTGCATCTTGCTCATCAACTGACTAAGTATTACAGGAACAGAATTTGAAATTAAATTAGTTTTTTCTTAAATCAAGTCCTGTTAATAGATTTCACACACTAAACTCTATTTATTGTGCCTGTTGAGCCTCACCTTGCCCTGCAGAATGCAGTGGTAGACTGATAGATACTGTCCTGTTGAGTTCTGGAAAACAACCTTGCTTGATGGCCGTCCGGTAATTAAACTGCTTTCAACTGGGCTATCTACGTTGCAACTTTCCCCACTGTGAATAGCCAAGTCCTCTTCCTCTGAATCAGACTCTGAGCCAGATATACTTGACAAGTCTCCTGCAAATCAAAAACTGAATATCAGTCAACTGTTATAACCATTTTAACAGCCCAATGCTACTTTCCCATTAAAGTCCCCAACATATTTGTAGGACTGTGCTTTCCTCACCAGCTCCAGTCTTCTTCTCAAACTCCTCAGTTGTGAGTGGTGGCATTCCTGATATCTTTTGTCTCAAGTTAAAGCGATGCCAGTCGAGCTTGTAGTGCTCCATCTGAAATTTAAAGGCAATACATGTTTTACGCAAATGACCACTCATGCTTATGTACAGTCGTCGATACAACAAGATATGTTTTTGATGAACAACGCAATGTTTCAAGTTGTGTGGTCACCTGCTCCTCGCGATTATTAAAGGGGCATCTGCAGGCTGAGCAGACGAGCTTATCGGACACCTCTCGGACCAGGCTGTGCTCCCGCTGTCTGTCATCCTCTGGGGATTTGTCTTCCAACTCTATGTGGAAGGAAATACAAGGACTGGTTTCAAAGAGACAGAAAACTTGTGTTGTTATCTACAGCAACAAACCATACATACCGTTGAAGGTTGGGTCAGCGTTTGCAGCCTGCTTCAGGACGGGGTTCACTTCTCTCAGCCCAATGAAAGCATCATCATTTGAGCACAAGTCAAAGATGGAACGGGAGTCGGCTTGAGCTGTCATTGTTGGAGTTTTTGTTATGTTATGGCCTGCCAAGACATGAGAAACAGAGAAACCTACAGTGCATTTCGTTTGGAGTTGTCTAAAATAATACAGATCGTTCGGATTAACCTACAATAATTAACTACAGCGGCCCCCGGTCTGTTCATAACAACTTAGTCACCCTCTCTTGGTATCGGACATTACTGTCATGAGCTGGTAATGGCGTACACACTAATTTTACTCTACTTTAAAGGCTAGCTTAATCTAAGATGATGTAACCTTACACTGTGCTCTTTGAACAACACGTGTAACGACTGTAATGGCTAAAGTAGCCATTATCTTTAATAAAAGGGTGTGCTTTCTAGTTTTACTAATAGGTTTTTAAATGTATTATGATGAATACCTTACAATTGACTGGCTTTAAAATGACGAACAACTCACCATTAAATGATGCCTTGCAAATCTGAGCGAAGAATTTGTGCTTCTTCCGGATATACCTACGGAAGCCCGAATGCGTTTTACTGCCTTATTTTGTAAGCGTACCCTAAAAATATGCACATTTCACGAGAAACGGAACCAAAAATGCCACTGATATATTATCAGAGGGCAAGACTGAATTATTATGAATAAAAGTTAAAATCATTTATTGGTAAAGAACATTTCACTTTTTTATTATTATCTTAATTAAGTTGATACACTAAGTTGCATAATTTATTTTAATCTTATCATTATAACGTTATCAATCCCAGCAGGATATTATCTTGCTTATTCAGGTATCCAGTTCCCATTTCACTATCTTCTTGTGTGGGTTGAATTTGTAGATGTGTCATTGATATGTATGTACAAGTGTGCATATACGCAGATTCCTCCTGTTTGAACTTTTATAGCCTATTAGGGCCACTATGGTTGCATTTAGTAACTTATCACAAAAACAAACAAACAAATGAATAAATAAATAAAGGATCCAATTAAAATCTCTGGCCAATTATTGCATAAAACAACCACTCAACTAATTAAGACTAGAGAAGACAAATGGAAATGTTGCAGGGAAAGTGGAAAATGTTAAAAAAAAATGTTATTCTTTAAATATAGCCCAAAAATATAACAACCACATAATAAAAGGTATAGAAGAAGCACAATATTCTTCTCTGAAACCAAGAACAAATATAGTGTCATTAAAATTAAGTTATGTAAACTACTATTACTCTTTATGAATTGGTGGATGGAGTGACCGCCACAAGGGAAATTGTGTTAAATCACAGTACCTGAGTGCTTACCAGTAGCTCAGGTCCCATTTTAGGGATTGTATAGGGATTCTATCCTGCTGGGCTACAAAGTACACATGCTTCTGGGACAGGATCAAATCAAATACTTTATTGGCTTTAACAAAATATATACACAGTTAATTATACACATCAACTACACTTAAAAATAAAAGAAATGTGCCTGTAACCTACAAAACATTTTTTAATTCACTTGGGTTTGCTCTGATTTCTCTTTGATTTGCTGGTTGGTGTATGGATCAAAGCTTGTGCTGCTGGCAAATAAAGATAAGAGTATTACAAATTATTGTGTGCCAAATACAACTTTACCACTATGTTGACATCCACGTACTTCCCTTACCTGCCATATTACGAGTCTTGGCCTCTGTCAGACGTTGGCTCACCTGTATAATTTCAGCAGTGAGGTGTCTCACTTTATTTGTGATGCACTCACTCCTTTCTTGCAAATCATGCATTTGATTTCTGAAAGATAATAAATTGTACTGTGAAACAAGTTTGGATTTATGCAAGGTAATAATATCTCTCTAGGCACATAGCACAGCACTTTACCTGTTTGCAGAGGCTTGACCATTCAGCTGTTCAGAAAGTTGCCTTTCCTCTTGCAGCAGATGACCCAATTGCTGCAACAGATCAGCAACTCCACTATTTTCCATCATCAAATCCACTCTGCGCTCAGTTTCTCTGGTACTGCAGGTGAGGACAGTGACAAATTTGACATATAAGTTATGTAAAGAGGATGGGATTTGGGGTAATTTCCTTGAAGGGTGAAACATTGTGCCTTTCAAATTAAATATTGCATACTTTAGACATCTAAAGGGACCAAATAGACAGTTCAAGATCTATATTTGACAGGTGTCTGCATTTCTTCTTTTTTTTCCCTCCTCCTTTTCCTACAAATCTTATTTTTTAAGGTTTCCAATGAAAGATAATTTTAAGGTGATTGTGAGTGTTATCATCTCTACAGCTTACATCCAAAACAATAAACACTACTCCAGGCTCAACAAAGGAATGGATGACATGTCATACATTGATTAGTTTGTTGTACAATGTATGGGGGATGTCGGGGAAATGTCATATTCAGATGACTCTTGTTAAACCTGGGTGGCCGAATTCCACTCAACTCGAATTAACCAAGCCATTGCAACAAATGCGTGGAACGTGTTAACGATACCATTGAATTATCTCTTCCTCAGCACACAGTCTTTTCTGCTGGACCTCTTCCAGTTTGTGAGTGTCGTTTTGGATAGCTTGTTGCAGCTCTCTGATCTGCTCCTGCGACTCAACAAGAAGAATTACAAGGAAACAATTAACATAAAACAGTTTTCTGACCAAGTGTTATTTAGCTTAATACTCGCTAAAATGTTGACTAGTTTCCATAGCAGGAAGCTATGTCAATTTTCCTTCATAATAAGTTACTAAAGTATTAAACATCCGTCCTTACTTTAATGTTATCTGTAGCCACCGACATTTTAAGCTAGTATATGTTAGCAAGCTAACAGCTAGCCAACATTTGCAGTCATCAACATTTAACAAGCTAATAAGTGATAGCATCTGCTAGCAAGCGAACAGTCAGCTAACGTGACAAATTCAATTTAACATCATTGTATTTCATCTGTAGTCATTTAATCCTTTCTATAAATAGAAACAGCATTCCTGTGACTTGCAGAGCCCGGATAGCTCAGTCGGTAGAGCATCAGACTTTTAATCTGAGGGTCCAGGGTTCAAGTCCCTGTTCGGGCGGTAGTATTTTTCCCCTTCCTTCACAGTTTTATTATGGATAAGAATTTGTTACGAACGTATGGGTTTTGTGTGAGTGTCCTTTCTACTGAAATTAGAAGCGCAACATAGCATGTGAACTGTTGTTAATCTTAGCCACAGCCACACTAGAAAGAAAACACCACTCATGTTGAATGAGACGTCCAAAGCCTACAATTGTCCCATGTCTGTGCCAAACATTAAAACATTTAATTTAAAGGTAGTCATTGAAGTGAAGCTGTTATTACATACAGTGAGACCTCACATTATCCTGCTGTTGAAGTTGTTGTTTATGAAAGAATCAAACTAATTTGGGAAATAAAACACACACAAACAAATAACAGTAACCCAGTCATTTACATGAGATAATCATGGGTATTATTGAAGGACAGTGACTGGGGACACATATAAAGCTAGGTGTTAGTGCAGGTAAATTGGCAATACTGAAGACATAGCTGACTGGTAAAGATGGAGCGGATTATCCTCTTGTGCCTGGTTTCCACCTGTCTGTCGGCTGCACATACTCAGGTAAATATGCATAAGATTGGAGTGCAAATTTAATGAGTTTAGCAACAGATTGCAACAGAATTGCTTTCAACATTGTCTTTTTTTTTCTTTTTAAGAAATTTTTTTTCAGCCCAAAATGGGGTCCCATTGGTTATAAAGGTAAATACAATATGGATTTGATCTCAATGTTATTATAAGTGTGACAGCAGCAAAAATACTGACTGAATAAAACCTCTTCTTTCTCAAGAACATGAAGAGCATGATGAAGGGACAGCAATGGATGAAATCATTAAAGCCAATGAGTTCCATGGTAAGTTTTTATATTGCATTTTACATAATATACTGTAAAAAAAAAATCTCCTGTTGCCATTTCTAGAAGCACATGAATTTCCTTATTTCCCTGATGTGTCAGCTTCCCGAATAATAGATGGTACGACCAGCCTGAGAGAAGGAGACATTGCCGTTTCTTCTGGACGGCGCTCCAAAGTCTGCTTCGCTCGAAGCTGCCTGTGGTCTAAGTCAGTGGACGGACATGTCTATGTGGCATTTAGGCTTTCACCTAACTACTGTATGTTATTTTACTTCTCTAAGTATAAATAGATATATTACTGTATGATACTTTTTGAGATTTATCTACTTTGTATGTGATGATACATTTATAAATGGTCTTTTCCTTCCCTATTCCTTCCAAACATTTAAATGAACAGCTGAAACTGAGACAAAGATGATAAAGAAAGGGATGGAAAACATAGAGAAAGGTACCTGTGTGAGATTTGTACCTCGAACTCACCAGAGAGACTACATTGACATCCAGCCAAAGTCTGGGTGAGAGTCTTTGCTTGATCCCATCACATGGATGTGTTTATTTTAAATATTTTACTCATTTTTGTGTGTGAGAGATATGTGAAATGCTGGTTTAGTAGATAATTATTCAATTATCAATGATCTAGGTGTTGGTCCTACCTTGGTGCGCGTGGTGGAAAACAGACTGTGTCTCTCCAGAGCCCTGACTGCCTCAGAGTTGGAGTGATCTCCCATGAATTCATGCACGCCCTGGGCTTTGTGCACGAGCAGTCCCGCTTTGACCGGGACAACTACATCACAGTCATGTGGCCAAACATTTGGAGGGGTAATTTCAAAGGGGCGGGAAAAGGGGTGGCATTGGGAAATGAGATCTCCAAAAATGGTAAATTACAGAATATTTTTAAACATCTGTATTTATATACCAAGGATGTCAATGCTTTACAATGCATACAAATCAGCACAAATCAAAATGAATGTCCAATGTAATAATTGTAAAATATTTTTTCAATTTCCAACAGATCGGTTGAGAAACTTTGAGAAATTCAAGACAGACAATCTGGACCTACCATATGACTATGGCTCAATCATGCACTTTGGAATGTAAGTAACACAGTGATGTAGAACAGTCAGTGTGTTATGATGTGGTTCATGTTATCTAATCTTATCTAGCATACATGTGCATATGTTTAGGTATGCCTACTCTCAGGACGGGGGGCCAACCATTGTTCCAAAGAACAGCAAGAACATAAAGCTGGGTCAGACATCAGCTCTCAGTCACGTTGACAAGCTGAAAATCAACAAGCTTTACAAGTGTGGTTGGTACCAAATATCTTGAACTAACCAACATTATTTCAGTGCTGTTGACCATATTACAAAATGAGCAAATAATACAAGAAATGTCACTCATTGTCAGATGTTTGATTCCTTTTTGTCTCTCTCTGCAGGTGATGTAGATGATAACTAACCAAACTGAACTGAGGCGAAACAGAAATGTACTGAAAGCTTCTATAACAAACTGAAGTTATATCATGGAAACAATTTCAATAAAAAAAAATTAAATCTTTCTATCAGCATTTCCTCTGTGTGCATGCAATCCTGTCTGTTTAAACAAGATCCTGTAGCTGATGTTGAGAAGGTTGTGGAAGTGAGTGTAAACTTTTGGTATCTTAAAAATAGAAAAAACAACAACAATGGTTTGACATGGCATCCAAGTGTCCTTATCCACCCAATATATACAGTATAAGTAATTTTACGATTAAGCAAGAGATGACTTGAATGAGAAAAAAATGTACTCCTACTTGTTTGCACACAATACAGCAGCAAAATAAAGTTTTTGGAGAATTAAAGAACTGTTCATGTAATATTAAACAATAGGAAAGATGGAGAAATGGTTGTAATCAGAAGACGTCAGAAGAAAACACTTACCTGGTTCAAGAATCAGTTTGTGGTATGACAAGGCTTGAATGTATCCATACTTGAAACTTTGCTCTCTCACCTCATAAACAGACCAGTGTGAATGTTCAGAGACAAGATTTCATAAACATTAACATAATAATAAACAACCCAATACATGGGATTCTTTTGTCAGCTGTTGCACTTTCAAATTGGCCCCCTCGATAGTTATACAAATAATACTTTTTATAAGATTTTGTTTTTAAATATTTACCTATGTGAGCATATGATTGTTGTCAAGACGGTTATCAACTAGTTTATCACAAAATCACTGGTTGCCAGTACAGTCAGACCGAAATTGCTGGTCTGTTGGACTGGGCGGACGGTTATTCTCTTGATAGCAACTGCTGAGATGTATCATATCCGACATCAAAATGCCTTTCACAGTCTCATTTCTGAAAGTGCTGAATCTTCATATACACTGCAGTAAGTACAGGGCAAACGTGAAGGTCAGCATCAGGACCACCTGTTAGGGATCAGCAGTGGACTTGAGTAAATTACATACATTGGATGATGAGGGGTCTTAATCGTGCTTCATCATAGAACATACACCCAATCAGTACAGCACACTGGAGGAGAAGTGGGTATATAGATTCAGTGGAGGACAGGAGTTCATTTATTCTTGCACTGGAAGACTGCAGAGTGAAACTGGTATACCAGTCTGAAACACAACAATGTATTCGACCATGATCCTAATGGCTATCTTGATTGACTTGCTGATCCAGGCTCATACTCTACCAGCTAAGGTCAGTACCAAGAGAAAAGATTTTGAGCAAATTTCCCTTTTCACTCTTGTCATGCTTTGCAACCAAAAATGTATTTTAATGCACCTTTGTGTTACAGAATTCTACTGGAGTACACGAGGGAAAAGTGAGGTTGAAAAGGAAATACTCTGGTGAGCTCTTGGAAAAGGTTGCTTTTACATTCTGTCATCATGCATGTAAATGACGCTTGATGTTTCTGATTATGGGAAATAGAGGAAGACTATTAAATATGTCTTTTTGTGTTCAGATGAAATTACTGACCGAGATGAAATGAATGCAATGGATCAAATCCTGCTGGTCAATAGGAGTAAGTAAACTGTAAATGATATAAGATTGTACTAATTTATACTTTTTAGTATACCTTGGACTCAATTACATGTGTTTTTTTTTTTTTTCTCATCAGGGTTGCGAGTCCCCCGAGGATTGTCATTAAGAGAGGGAGATATTGCCAGCTCATATGTACGGAGTGCTATAACCTGCCCTGGCAATGCCTGTCTTTGGCCTAAATCAATTGATGGATTTGTTTATGTGCCCTACATCCTCTCTCCACTATATGGTATGAATCTACAGATTTAAGGAGGCATTTAAAAGGCATTGGGAGTTCACATCTTTTGCCTAATTTTTTTTCTTTATGGTAGACGACATGGACAGAATCACCATAGAAAATGGGATGCAAGACATTTCTTCTGGAACATGTGTTAATTTTATTCCACGCACTCATGAAGGCAGCTTCCTTGATATTCAGCCTAGATATGGGTGAGTATGGTTGCTACATGTGGCTTTTACTTATCTTTAAATTGACTATGATGTGACCCTGCTTTGTGATGATGACACATGCTATTTCTGTTCTGCACCCCAAGCTGCTGGTCATTTCTGGGGCAGATAGGAGGAAGCCAAACCCTGTCATTGCAGACTCCAGGATGCATGTGGTCAGGGGTGGCTGCTCATGAGTTAATGCATGCCCTCGGGTTTGTACATGAGCAGTCTCGCTCAGATCGAGACCACTATGTCTCCATTGTATGGAAAAACATCATGCCAGGTTAGAATGAATAATCATCTCCGGACATTAAGTAACTGCATTCAGAATGCATTTTCTTTACCTAGCTTGTAATGTTACTCACAAAATAAATCTTTTATGTTTTGACAGACCAAATGCATAACTTCAGGAAACAGGTGACTAACAATCTCAATAGTCCATATGACTATGGCTCTGTCATGCATTATGGAAGGTATGCCTTTTCTGAAGATGGTGGACCAACAATAATCCCCAGACCAGATCCTTACATTCCAATTGGCCAACGAGATGGACCCAGTATTCTAGATCTTCATAAAATAAATGTCCTTTATAGTTGTGGTGGGTGAAGTTACACATAAACACATATACAGATACAGGAAAATGTCTTTCTGACATTCAAAATTATTCATTACATTTTCTCTTTTCTTCTCACTATAGGTACCACCGAGTAACTGGATCCAGAGTGTTACATCCATTTGATTGTTTAAATATGCTCTTAGGTCATGTCAGATATGGAAAATGGTTCATTATAATGCCTGGTCTTAATTAGATTTTACTTGCAACATATTTTCGCTTTATTAGTATTTATTATGACGTCACACTTTTAGATTGTGTTCATTCAGTTCTGACGGTAATCTACTTATTTGTAATAAGGGTGTCACAATATGCAAAATAATGGCAAGTAAGAAATGAAAGCTATATTTCTCTAATATAACTAATATCAGCACTGTGATAAGTGTTTACGTGTTTGCTGCTGCCAATTATATTGCTGCATCCAAGTTCTGAATCAGTTTGTTCCATCTCTTTCTCAGCTTCTACTCACTTTAAATAAAGAAAATGCAACAGCAAGGAGTAATGATCCTCATGGTTTCTTGCAGAGGTCTTGCACAGTGGTCCACGGACTTTCTGCTTTTCTTTTCATGTCAGATCTGTGTAAAGAAAATCTATTTAGATGTATTTACACACTCACAATGATTTAAAGCTTTCTAAGACAAAAAAGGAAATAAAATCAACGTGCCCTTACACTGCACTAAATCTAGTTTGTTTGTTTGCACCAAAAGGGCTGTCTTTAATTGGTGTGATGCAAATGGCACGCATTCGTAGTGCTAATGATAATTATTTGTAATAACTTTATTGAAAATAAATAAAATACTCTGCTCCCACAACACCATTCTATACCATTATCAAACCTACCGAAAGCCAGGGGGAGGGGATCTTGCGTTCATACTCGCAGTTGCTGCTGCAGCTCACGCTTCAGCCTCCTGCAGACTGTAGCTAGCTACCTAGCACCCGCCCTTAAAATCCTGTCATTTTAGTTTATCCTTTGTCCTTAAAAATGAGCGATAACGACAAAGGTTACTGCAAGCGGGTACGTATAAGCCTAATCAATGCTTTGACTGCAACGTTTTTATTTAGATGAAGCTAATATATAAATGATTTGGTTGCGAGGAACTGAATGCTAATGCTGGTAAGCTAGGGTTAGCTAGTTAGGTAAACTATCTAGTTCAAATCCGTTGCGTAGTTTTCATGTATTTAATGAATTTAACATGTCTTTTAAAGATCGATTCATTAGTAGGTGGCTAAAATGAGCCACAGGCAGATAAATATAATCTGCTGATTCTAGTTAGGTAACCCGCTAACGCTAGCTTATCCATATTAGCTAGGCCACAGGCCTTTGTCTGTATGTAATACGATAGATTCCTTGCAAAGACGAATGTCGATGCAAACCTTAGCAAACCAGCTAACCCACCCAGACATTATTATCTAAATGTGGACAACTAAAATGAAGGTTTGAATATTTATTGTTAAGTTTTGGAAAGCATAGCGTTATACAAAGAAAAAGTCTGGACACAATAGACATATACTGTATGTCGACATCAGAGTTAGTCTCCACAATAATATTTTTAACGCATTCTGATTTAGTAAATGTTTTATAATAGTAAGCTGTATTCAGATAGTATATAAGACCTTAAGTGAATAAAAGATCTGGATTTATGTTTGCTGATATTAATTAGAATATCATCACGACTTCACTCATTTTGGGTGCGGTAACTTCTGTCAATCAAGAGCTTGATTCTTGTGTAATAATGTAATTGTGTTAACAAAACGATGATTTTTAAACACTGTAACCTATTAAGAGTCAGACGGAACGGCCTCAAGATTTACTCTTATTCATTTGCATTTACTCGCACTTCAGCCTTATATCTTGGTACGATACTGGGACCTTGCTGCAAGTAAGAGGTCGTGGACAAATCGCTGTGCCTGTACATTTAGTAAAACTGCAGTTCAAAAGATATTAAACGGTGGCATTGACTTTCAATTTGTCCTGTGCACAGGCCTGCTGGCGTGACATTTTGTACACCGATCTTATAATGTGATCATCTAGCACTGATCTCATGAGGTTGCATTGCCTCGTGAGAAAGTCCTATTTTTTTAAATGTATTTTGTTATATATCACAAGGTATTTTTAGGATGTTTACTGAACAGATTAGAGTATAGCTGCAATTCCTGTTTACTGGTACAGTTTCATGGTAATTATCTTGCACTAATAGTATTTAGTTAAAGAAATAAAAAAAATACAAGGCCACAATTAATGTACTTGTTTGCGTTCGCCACTAAGCAGTTTCTCTTTAAAGAAAATGTGAAGATTCGACTTCAGGGATTCAAGTCTGTCTCCTAAGTGCTGGTGTAACAAGGCAATACAAATGAGTGGCAGGTACATCTTGAGGTCGTTTTGGCAAGTCAAGATTTATGTTAACATATTCAATCTTGTGTGTATTTTTCACATTCTGTGGTTTTATATATACTTCATATAGACAGGATCAATTCATGAAAAAAACTAATGTATCAATAACTAATTTTCTATACCATCTTATGGATGTGGACTTGTATAGGAAAATATTGTTTGTTTTCTTGATTCAGCTGTTATCAAGATTACCACACCACCCTTTATTAATATTAACATCTGAGATGCTTACATAATGATGAATGTAAAACCACTGAAAGTGAAAAATGTGTAGAATTTGTATTATGTGGTCTAAAAGTTCCCAGGCATGTCATAAGATCATTATAAACACATTAAAAGTTGAATGAGGGTGCAGTTTTAATTGTAGTCATATATTCTTCATCCTTTTCTTTTTCATTAAGGTTAAGGTTGGACGAAGAGAATACGGAAGAAGTCTCATGTCTGCTTTATTTTCAATAATATGAAGCTCAGATGTGTGAAGCTGAATTGTTGAATGCATGCTAAAACATGAGGAGGGAAGAAGTATGGGCAGTGTGTGAGATGGGGAAGTAAGAAGATGTAAGACAATTGAAGAAAGAAGAATGTGTGAAGTAATGAAGTTACAGAAATGAAGTTAAGGAAGTAATCTGGATAAGGTCACTGCGCCAAGTCATTTTCTGGTCTGTTTGTCAAATGCGTGCATGTTTTTGTCATTGAATACAACACACATTAGATTAAATGTTGCAATTTTTACACAAGTGACAAATTTCTGTTTTTTGATCATGTAAACAGTTAACTTAAATTCCTTAATGTAATCATATTTTATGTCATATTATCCATGACTACAAAAATGCCATTAATCTACACATAATCCACAATCCTGAACTGTGTTATTTCCTGTACTTCTCACCGGATAGTTTTAATCCTTCATTACATACAATTATTTAGGCAAATTTCTCAGTTTGCTGTTTCGCTGGTGCTGATAAGAGGTGTGTTGGTGTGTGTGGTTCATTCAGGAGTCTCGCTCTGCATCCAGGAGCGTTAGTCCACGGGCTTCAAGGAAGTCTGCAAGCCGCTCCCCGGCTCGCTCGCCTGCCCATTCAAAAGATGGCTCCCGCCACTCCCGCTCTAAATCTCGATCTCGGTCCAGGTCAAAATCTGGGTGAGTGACAATTTGTCTGTTGGTACAGTGGCATCAAACTACACCCCTTTCGCTCTACAGACTGGATATGCAGATGGTTGTCTGTCTTTTGAAGCAGTTGGATGTGGAAAAAATTGATACCATATGAATGTTGGAATTTTGGTGTTTACACAGATCCCATTCCCACCGTGGCTCACGCAGACACTACAGTCGGTCTCGCTCCCGGTCAAGATCCTATCATCGCCGATCTCACAGTAGGTCCTATAGTGGCGAGCGCCGCCGCAGGAGCCATAGCCGCTCACCCATGTCCAACCGCCGCAGGCACATCGGGAACCGTGTAAGCATTCAAATGCCCTTGATGGTATTTATCTGACTCTTCCAATCGATTATTACATCACAGTATATGATCATATCAGAACTTTAATGGTTTTAAAATTGCAGGCTAATCCAGATCCAAACTGTTGCCTGGGAGTGTTTGGCCTGAGCTTGTACACCACAGAGAGGGATCTGAGGGACGTCTTCTCTAAATATGGCCCCCTGGCAGATGTCTCTATTGTGTATGACCAACAGTCGAGGCGCTCCAGGGGCTTCTCTTTCGTTTATTTCGAGAACAAAGATGACGCTAAAGAGGTATGAAAACTGAGTAAACAAAGCTGTTCTTGGAATGTTTTTCAGGTCTGAGAGGGTCACTTGCGTGTTTGTTCACTGTCAGGCAAAGGAACGAGCTAATGGTATGGAGTTGGATGGCCGTAGAATCAGGGTGGACTTCTCCATCACAAAAAGACCTCACACCCCAACCCCTGGAATCTACATGGGCCGGCCCACATAGTAAGCCATTTGAAACATGCAGAGTGTTTGTGTGGCCTGATAAGATTGATTTTAAATCATTGCAGTGACAAAAAAGCTTAATGTTGGGAATGTGGATACTTACAATGTCCATCAGTAGTGAACCGATTCAGCTGTGATTACTTTAATTTGCTTTAACTAAAGACAGAATTTCTGGAAAAGAATTGTAGCTGTGTAATTATTATAGAAGAGGTGGGTAATTGCATCTTAGCGATTCAAATACACCCAGAATAGCCCTTGTAATTTCAGGTATATTGTTCTCCTGTTGAAAATGTGCCTTATCCCCATCTCACTCATTTAGAAAGAACACAAATTAAATGAAACAGAAGAGCCTTGAAATTTAGTTATCTTTCTCATATAAAGCTATTTTAAATCTAACGAAGCAGGAATCCCAAACAAAATCTCATCTTCCTATTGTCTCCTGTGTAGTGGTGGAGGTGGTCCAAGTGGTCCTCGGCGTTATTCTCGTGACTATGACCGTGGATATGATCGTGGTTATGACAGAGGTGGCTATGATCGCTATGATGACAGAGAGTACTACAAATCATACAGGTGACGATCTCAGTCTTTGGCTGTAATCCTGCAGATTATCAGTGCCCTCTGATACTGGTAAAAAAAAAAAAAAGAGAAAAATAGCAGTTGATATTTTTCTACTTTATTTCAGAAGGCGATCTCCTTCACCATACTACAGAGGGACTTATAGGTCTCGTTCCAGATCACGATCTTATTCTCCCCGTGAGTCCTCCTAAATTACTGAGTGTTTGTTGAAACATTCAACAGGTTACAATGTGTTTGGGTTTGTCTAATGACTGTTTTTGTTCCACAGGTCGCTATTGAACATCGCTGTCAAACCAGTCCTCTTAAGCACAGGCACGAAATGTTTTTTAGTGGTATGATCACAAACATTTTTTCTTTTGTTTGCCCGTGCACACGAGCAGTCGGTCTATATACTGAGATCTGTTATGAAGCCGTGTCCTGTGACTTAGATGGATCGTTGATATTTTTCATTTTAAATGTACAAAGTCTACCGTAAATTATGTATGAATGTTTTGATTTTTTTTTGTATGCAAATTGAAAAGTCATCTTTAAATGGATTAAAAGGAAGATCCATTTTTTTTCTCACTTCGGCTCATGTCGTTCTTTGCAGAACTAATACAGACATGGGTGTATTTAAGCCTTCATCTTTTTTCCTTTTTTTTTTTATAGTGTTTTTGCTATTTCTATTTTATTAGACAGCTTGAGACAGACAGGTAAGGCAGGGAAGAGAGAGAGAGAGGGGATGACATGCAGAAAAGGGTCTTGACTAGGATTGAGCCCATGCCACTGCGGCAAGAATTCGGCCTTGATAAATAATTTGTGAACAGAAGTTACCATGGAACCCCAAAGCCTTAATTATTTTAAAATAACATGCTAGTTTTTACATTTCTCAATTTAAATAAGAGAGCTACTATTTAGCTGTCAAATCAATGAATAATGGCAAGATTCAACATTTCAAGTCTAAATTACATTCCTCTTATAATAATTTACAGAAATGTATCGAGTCAAGTTCTTATAAATTTCATACATTAGTCATTACCAAGAAGCAGCCAATTGCTTGGAACGAAATATTTTACCAGGATTTAAGCAATTGAAATTGAATGAATACGGCTACATGCATCAGTGAAGTTTTAATGTATTCTTTGGGAGAAATGCTGTGAGCGACACGTTCCCTTAACTTTGTTCCACAATTTGAATCTAAAAACAATCATGATTGGCCATCCAGTCTGTTTAACAGGCCAATATTAACTGACTAGAGGTTGTAAATCTGTCATTTTAATGCTACTGCTAATCAGTCACACAGTTGTTCCAGTATTAATGACAAACAGCACAACACGGCATGATAATCTCTAGTTCTCATTCTTGTATTTGTACAATTGTGGCATGATCACTTTTAGAGGAGAAAAATAATGATCAGCAAAATGAATCAGTCTTTAGGAGACAATAATAATTATACATTTTTGCACACTTCTCTCATCATTTTAATATCTCCAGTCATCTGCATCCGGTCTGTGGCTCTCAAACTCACTCATTTTGCAATTTATGCAACTGATCCGGATCATGAACGATATCCCAACTCCACAGAGAGAGGCTCTGGCCAGCGAGGGGGTTCAAACCCCAAACCTTTTTGCTTTGAAATCACAGTGCATTAAGCTTCAGGGTCTGACTCCACTGGCCAGCTGGGGCCTGTATGTGTGGAGTTTGTGTAAGATGTTGAATGTAAAAGGTCTTGTTTTGCATTTCCCTCTGACATACTTAATAACAAAAAGGCAACATTTAGACTGACATTCCTCAAAGCTGTACTTGTGTTCAGTACATGAGTAAATAGTTTCTTCGCACTTTGGTTTATTGCACACCATAATAGGAATAGACCTTTGAGACTCTCGTTACATTAATATATGTATCAAACCATACCATGAGTTGTCCCACAGAAACCCATAAAAAGAATGTAAGAAATCATTTTAATTGGGGATCTACAATAGAAATTTCTATTAGGATACATTATTCTTAGGTAGAATGAAATTATAGCCTATAAATAAAGCAGATTAAAACTACACCTCATTGCTTTCATTGACTTGAACACATCATCTACACACTGATACAGTAGTTGGCGGAATGCACCTTTAAAGTTGGTTTTCAATCTGCCAATAAACAGAAGATTTAGAAGAACAAGCATTTTGTGCATCCCTAAATTTCATTTGTTTTAATGCTTTTTTTATGAGGTGGTTTTATGTTTTTATTTCGTGTTGTGTTTCCGGATATTTATTTCCTATGTTTTGGTAATCATCATAGGTTTTATTTGGAAGAATTAAATGTAACTTGAATTAAGTGTTTTTTTGTTCTACCTTCTGTTAAGATGAAAAAAAGGTACTTTAAATTATTGATCTATTTATAATCAAATGAATCCGATACGTCAAGGTGATAAGATAGAGAGGAAAGCAGGAAAGCCAATAAAAAGACACCAATCACACAGTTGACCACACCTTAGAAACGATTTATTTCCCTCTTCCACATGTCTACATGTTATATGCATGTTGATTGCGTTGCTCTGTGTTACCTGAATGTCACATCCCTTCAGGTCCAGGTTAATCCTTCTCTCCGAGAGAGAATCATTTTGAGTGTTGCATGATTTGTCAGCACGCTGATCTTATTGGGCATAGAATGTTAACAGGAAAGATGTAAACAAATCCTGAGTGTGTGGTTACATTATTATCTGCTTCTGTTTTTATCCACTTACTATAGGAAAAGGTGTCGCATGTTAATACTTATTATTCTATTATTTATTTATTTTGAAGCAAAGTTTTTTTTTTAAATTGGATACATTTAAATGCTGTAATTGGATTTTGCTTAATAAATCATACATTCAATATTAAGAGTTGTGAATTAATCCACATTTGGATGCAAAATTATTCAACACCCATTGTATATTAGGTTTATTGGCAAAATATACTATTTATCAGCTGTTTGCAATAATCAAGTCAATAACAGTTTAAATAACTGAATGCAACATACAGTATTTTAATTTTCTCTCCACATTCAACACAAAATACTGCTTTTAATGACTACTGTTATCTCAAAATTATTCAATCCACTAAATATCCCTGATAAAGAGCACACATTTGCAAATCAGATGTTAAAAACACGGAGCCATAATGCATATACTTGCTTTAGCAGTAGAGTCCCAAAGTCTCACTGTTCAGGTCTAAATTTACATAAGAGCTCCATGTATGCACTCCAAGACGTACACCACTGCTGACCCAAAAACTAAAGAAAAGTCCAGTACGCTTGGGACGTTTTGGGATGCTGTTCTGTGAAGTACTGAAACAAAACTCTCCCTTTTTGACCCTGTGCATTAACAATATGTCTGGAGGAGGAAGAAAGAAGCATATGCTGGAAAGAACCCCCTACCTACAGTGAAGCAAGGCAGTGGCTCGGTGATGCTCTGCGGCTGCTTTGCTTCCTCAGACGCTGGAAACCTGCAGTGTGTAGAGGGTACTATGGATTCAAACAAGCTTCAGGAAATCCTTGGAACAATACATCTCGCCATCTGTGAGGAAGCTGAAGCTTGGGCGTCATTGGACATTCCAACAGGACAATGATGCCAAGCCACAAAGTCCACGATGAAGGCTTGGTTTCAGAAGAAGTCCTGGAACATTCTAGCGTGGCTGTCAGAGTCGCCTGACTTGAATCGCATAGAAAATGTCTAGCGTGATTTGAACAAGGTGGTTACAGCTGGTAAACCCAGGAATATTCCAGAACTGGGGGCCTTTGCCGATGAGGAATGGGCTAAGATCCCTCAGTAACGCCGCCAGAAGCTGGTGTCTGGCTATGCATCATGTTTGCAGCAGGTCATAGCAACACTGCATTTCATGGCAATGACAAAGTTGAATCTCATCTAATCAAAACAGTGCTCTACAAAGTACTAGAGATGTTTGTCATTAAGGGATTGAATCACTTTGAGAATGCAGTCGTTGGTAAAAGTAGCGTTTGGTGTTATATTTGGAAAAATCACTTGTAATATCTGTTGTATTAAGTATTTAAACTTGTTGTTTGAATAGGTTATTGGAAAACAACTGATGAATAGTATATTTTGACAAGAAGCCTGATTTACAAAGGTGGTTGAATAATTTTGCTTCCATGATGTAGCGCAGAAATTAAATTAATGGGCCTTTTTTTAAATTCTGAATGAGTCTCAGCTCGGAACAAAATGTCTCGCAACAACTGTGTTAACAATTCATCAGGGAAGTGAACAAAGTGCTGTATAAAATTGTAAATAGGCCACAGCTTAGATATTCCTGTGTTCACATAATGACGTGAACAAGGAGAGGACTGGTCACTCCTGCTGCTGGCTCTCTCCACTACAGTAGGGTGGCAGTATGTTCCAAGACACAGGCGAGTCACATGTAAAGACACTCAAGTGCTGTAGGCAAGAGGCTCCTCCCCTCCGAGTGTAGGTACAAGACAACACATCCATGCGTGAGCACTGCAGCATGCCCACAGCCCTCCCCTTACATTTCAGCTTTTGTTGTGAAATCCACCTTACTTACCTAGCTTTGCTTTTCCCCGAAACACACCCACACATGCATACACCTTCAGGAAAAATCTTTACCATGATTGGCTGGAACATGAGCGGTGGATGAGTGACATCTCATGGACGGCGCCCTCTTCGCGTACACACAAAAAAAAAAAGTGAGGGCCAGGAAGGCCCTTGCTTCTCCCAATCAGGATCTAAAAATAAATATTAGCTCAGTTTCACATTATACACAGGTCAAAATGCAAAGCAGAAGTGTCATCACCTTTATCGACAGTGTGGGAAGTTAATAGGCTGCAGGTATTAGAACAGCAAAATGTTTGCTTCATCACAATGACAGACTATTTCCTTTATATTTTAATTAAAAGCTTTCAGTATTTTTTATTTATTTTTACACACCCATAACGGAAGCCAAATATGAGAGGATCATGAATCTGATATAAGATGATTTTTTTCATAATAGGATTACATCTCAAACAGGCGTCCGTGGCGGGGTCTGGACCCCCTGCGTACACCGCTCCACAAATCCCTATTTCTGTCACTCATAAATAAATAAAAGTCCAACTGTGTGGATCAGTGACACTGTTTGGGTCGACAAGTATAGTGACAGCGACTTGATTTTCCACACAGTAGCTCTTTTTCACTCCCCCAGCCTGGGGGACCCAAGGCACGGCCCTTATTATGATTTGATGAAATAACCCCTCTGCCTCCCTTAAGCCCATCCCTTCGCTGAATGTACCCAGTGACCATCATGCCACTTTCGGAGCCTGATGCACTTTCTATGCTGGAGGATCAGGAGTGATCCCACATGCACCTCCAACAGTTTTTCTTGTGATTTAAGGGAGATTTTATTCAGAGGCGGTGCTTGTTGGCTCTAGAGTAGCGTCGTAACGACACTTTCCCCCCTGTTGTAAGAGTTAGACCAGGGCCAGAGTTGGTACTGGGGGGTCGCTTATAGTTTAGTGCTTTCCTGGGGGGTAATTGGTGCCTTTTTGAATCCAATTACATTTTTTTTATTTTCTGTTTCATTTTATTTTTTTATTTTCTGCCTATTTGAATATCACCACTTTCTCCCTCTGAAGACCTGACACCCCTTGGAGATTTCTTTCCTTTCAGAACATGAACAAACTATATGTCGGGAATTTAAGTCCTTCGGTCACTGTCGAGGACTTGAAGCAGCTCTTTGGGGAGAGGAAGCTACCAGTGGCCGATCAGGTCCTACTGAAATCCGGCTATGCTTTTGTGGACTTCCCCGACCAGAACTCGGCCATAATGGCCATAGAGATTCTTTCTGGTAAGTGTGGAATTGATAAGTGATGCTGTTGGTGGTCAAACTGAACGATCGGATTAAAACACAATAGTACAGCGTGTCCAAAACATGAAATACCAACAATTGCTTGTGTTATTTCTTTCTGCCTGGGACAGTTTGTGATCACATCCGTGTGCCATCAGAGTTTAGATGAACGCGTAGCACTGTACGCTCCAATAAATATTGGATAAATTATCAATCATTGGACCCACGCAGGGCTTTAGTGCCCATTAGCCCAAAGAAAACACGAGCCGTCGTAACGCGCACAATAACCTATATATTGGAGATTCCGATAGTGTGGAACGCTACTTTGCAATCACCCGCTGGAATGTATGGGATGGTCTGATGGTTCGGGTAGGCATAATTATTTTTCACTTATTTTTTATCTTGATTTTATTGACGAGAGCAGAGCGAAGCGATCGCGGAAAACTTGTCAGCTCCGTGTTCCTCTGATGTCTAGGTATGTTTTTACGAGGTGTCTTGGAGGTAGGTCGTGGGGGTCCGGAGGAAAGAGCTAATAAACAGGTAGCTGAGGGGGGACGAGGTGAGACGCTAATTCCGTGCTGCGCCAGGCCACTCTAATAGTAACGAAAACCCGTTCAAGCTTCGCTCAGGAGCGCTTCAAATTCACTCCGGGCTGTGCCAACACTAAGAACACCTTTATAGAATAGAACGACTACACGCCATTCTCCTTTCAAACCTCTTTTGATGTTGCATTCTTTACTGGGAGCACAAAAACACCCCTCATTGCACTGTGAGGATTGTGGGAGTGGAAAGCATGGCTGCCCATTTCCCCCATACTATAAAAGCTTATCATGCTTCACTTTGGCGCTGGTTGCTTAACCCCAAAACGCTCCACTGTGGTTGTTTTATTCTAAACATACCCAGTTTATCCGGGCGCACAACGCGCCCTTGTAGACTATACTTTTTGGAAGGGGTCGGCTGTTTGAATGGGGGACGCACCTACTTGGAGAAGTGATTCAAAGTGTTGCTGTGAAGGCCTACACGCTTGTATAGTTGCTTTCATGACGCACAGCTTATGTTACAATATCAACTTTCGTCCCTTACAGGTAAAGCTGAATTACATGGAAAGGTGATAGAGGTGGACTACTCTGTTCCCAAAAAACTAAGGTATGCCCACAATCTCTCCCTCTCCCACTGTCCTACGCCTATACTGTGCCCCATGGCAGACAGTGTGACCTGTAGGCTTCCGCTGTGAAATATAGCAAGCTGATCTCCCCTCTTTTCTTGACTTGTGTGCATGCTTTTCACCAATCGGCTGTTCTTTCATTGAAATGTATATCCACGGCGATTTGACAAAAGAGAAACAGCGACAAATGAGCAGTTTAGTCCCATCACACAACACACATGGTGGCTGCTGCCATATCGCGTGATCTGCGGCAGGGCCTATCCTACTGTTAAACGTGGACTCAAAGTTAGTGCACGCGTGTTTAGAATTGCGTGATTGCATTTCTCATGATGACTGCAATCAGACTGTCAGACAAGCTGTGCAATGAATTATGTCTGCGATAATGTGAGGTTTGACTGTTGGGACTGCAATGTATGGTGCGATACATACCAATCAGCCTCTCGTCTCCTCGCAGGATCTGTGTATGTATGTGAGAAACAGTGAGTGTGTGCTTGGAAGGTTTGTGAGACAATCTATAGGTCAACCCTTATCTACACAACCATGGCACCACCGACGTATGCATATTGTATTTACTAGTACACAATTACAAGATATTTACAAGCTTGTAATTGCATGGGAATAATTAAACTAGCCTGTTTTCCCCTAATGTGCACAATGCGTAATAAGCTCAATCGTTTGTGGGACATGATGCTGCCTACACACTCTGAACACGTGTAGATCCACCCTTTTTTCGTTACAACGCCTTTGACTGTAGGGAAAAACTACCTTGCGTGACAACAAGGTAAATATTCAAGGCCCTTGTGGAGGAACACGTGACCCATACTTTAAGCGCTTCCAGCACAGTCCTCCCCTTTCAGTGGAGTCTACACTTTTCCTGCATTAAAGCTTTCCTTAGTTTTTTGTGCCATATTGTATTGAGAATGTATGTTTCAAACGTCTCACCATCGAGCTGCGGTGTTCTTTTCTCGCTTTGTGGCTCTATTTGAAAGCCTTTTGTATGTTGCTGGGCGCAAAATGGTGTAAAAGCCTGCGCCACTCCCCACAGTTCATGTGCACGTAAGCCATGGCAATGTTGGAGAGCCTCATAATGGCTGCCATGATGGCCCTGCACACTGCACGGCTATAGACAGAATTAGATGGAGCAAATTTCCATACATGTGCCTACATGTGTCCAAAAGAGAGTAGGGTAGGCTGCGGGTGGAGCTGCTGATCGTGTGTCCATGCTCAGAGCAGACGCCTTGAGGAGAAATCCTCGCCTTATCAACTCATGTCGACCTCACATGATGTCGCCCTCACATGATGCAGCGTATGACACGCACAGGTGTGCATTTTGAAGCGCACCGTTTTGAAATGATTTAAGCATTTCCTAATGATAATTTAATTTAGCCTCGTGTTAAATCTCTACGACACGTTTTTAGAGATTTTTTTTTTTTTAAAAGTATTATTCCAGAAACATTTAAATAATTTCATTTTTGAGAGCTCAAAATGCGTATTTTGCTTCCTAAGTGTAGAATGTTTACGTGGTAATTTGTAGATGTCTACGTGATGCAAATTTTAAATCTTTTTTAAAATCTTTTTAATCTTTTTATATGTAATTTCAAGCCTAGTTTTATTGAGTGCATTAGACAAAATAGAAATTAAACTCAATACACGTTTAGAATACTGTAATTTTATTTTTAAATAAGAAACTGTTTTGGCTGTTGTTTGCTGTGTATTTAATGCCTTCTTCAGTGGCATTGACAATTAGTTATGGAAATTTTTAAAAGCAAAAAATTATGATTGTTTATTATTTTGTATTTTGCTTGCTAATGAGTTTATTCTGTAATAGGCTTGACCTTTTTAAATGCTAACTTGTAGAGCCAAGAAAATACAAAACTATTAACTGTTGTAGTTTTGAAGTCCTGTTTATTTTTAAAACGTCATTTCACTTAAATTCATTTTGTTTTTCAAGATTCAAAATTGGTTCAAAAGTGGCAACCTTTATATTATTTAGTTAAAAGTAATTTTTATCATAACTAAACCATCTTATTAATTCTTTTTGTAAAGCATTTTGAAGCTAAAGGAATATTCCAGAACAATTTTTAAAAGCAAAAAATATGACACTGTGACAGTCATATTTCAAATAAAGTTATATAGAAAAGATATTTATTATTTAAATGATTAATATGATTAGTGTTATAATAATGTAAGTGAGAGTTAGGGCTTGATATTAATTAATTCTGGATTTCAGTGCTGAGTTAACCACCATTCAAAATTATTGAGTTTATTTAGTAAAATACTTTCTTATACATGTTAGCTAATTATTATTATCACCTTAGCTTCTTATGTAATTGTAGGTTTAAAATATAAACTGTGAAATCCTTTGGTGATTAAATGATCAAAATTAATGAAGCATGAGAGAAAATACATGAATATTAATAACTCATTAATTTAAAATTTCCAAATTAGATTTAAAGAATTGGAATTAGTTTGATCAGAGGACTAGATTAGTTTGCTTAAACCTTAAGATCAGTTTTTGCATTTTACCCATGCTAATTTTTAGCAGTGTCTTATTTTGATACCAGAAATCAGAAAATAATAGTTTTCTTCTCCTCCTTAAAAGTTACGTAGGCAAAACAAGGAACACAAGAAAACAGAGTGTGACTTAAAGTAAATTGACATTGGTACTACATAAATGCTATTTAGTGTTGTTTGACTACCAAATAGGTGGTGTAGGTGTTTGCAGAGCGACTAATGTGATCTTTTGTTTCATACTGAGGGACAAACACATTTAAAGCTGTCCTCCTGAAGGAAATTATACAGGCTTCTTTACTTGCTCATTCAGTAATGAAACAAACCTTATCTCCTCCTAATTATCCCTCTACATGTCGACTAAACATCTCAACAGTGAAAATAAACAGGTGATGAATTTGTCATCGAGCCCTGAATCGTGTATTACACTCCATTAGGTTGTATCACAATAAACACAGCTTGATCTGTTTTGCTCACTTCGTATAAAATGCTGGTTGATAAAAGTACATTGATCACAATATATTTTTCTCATAAAAGGATACAGACCAAGACATGGGTGTAAACATCTGCATTGCAGCACAGTGGTGCACATGCAGATGTGTGTGTTGGGTTGTCAGCGCGCACTGAGTCACAACAGTGAAATACTATAGCCATCAGTTGATCCACTCTGAATCCATTAATACTCCCCAGTTTATCCTGGGTGTAGGGGAAGCTCTCCAAATCGGGCTCCGATTTTGTCGGGGACTGCTCCCCTCTAAAGCCACATCCGCTGCACCCTCCTCCCGACTCCTCATGTGTCCCCTCACCTGTCAGTGAGGAGGAGGGATCGCACAAAGTGGAGTGAGAGAAGCAGACGTCCGCGGTGTCTCTGGACTATGCTCATTACTCTCTCGAAGCATTTCACGGGTGTCTTTTTAATTTACTGTATGGCTGGTCTGTCTCTGGATTTTTACCCATAAAGGGTGAAGAAAAGATTATACTTTGTGTCAGCGAACAATTTATCTTTGTCCGAGTCCCTATGTTGTAAAGTAATGTTGATGAGGTGTAAAAAAATATACCAAATTATATAGTTCTTCATTAACACTTAATGACTATTGACATGTCTTGACTAGAAGCTTTGGCTTTGAGTGTGTTAAAGAAGCTGCATTTCATTTTTAGCCCATATCCCAACGCCTCTAAATTTGTACAGTAATTATGAAGTGTTTTATGAAAACAGAGTAGTATGTTTTTCTCCTGCAGTCATAACAGACTATCTAAAGCAACACAGTCTTCTTATTCAATGTGTGCCTATTCTACGAGAGTTTGGATCTCTTTTGTTAACAGACTCTTGCCTGTGTATCAAAGCATCAACTTCTAGAAATTTATTTCTCTGTTAAGTTTCATTCACATTCGACTCCAACCTGTTGCGTGACTACTATATTGCTGCAGCATTACATTCATTACAACCAGGAGTTAAGTTATAAGAATACTGTATAGTTTTCTGTTCATACCAAATCACAGAAAGAAGTAAAGAGGAGTGTTTCCTATTTGGAGGTGGTTTCACCTCAGGGAAAGTGACTGAAGCAGTGACTGCTGATTGTTAAAGCAGGACACACAAAAATCAGGATCCAAGAGCATGACTCCAAAACACAGGAAGTAGTGTAATAAAAATAGTAATTTACTGCTCAAGTTTACAGCACAGAATAATCCAGGCAGACAGTCAAAAATCGACAGGCAAGGTCTGAATCCAAAGAGCAGGCAAAAGTTAAAAAAAAACATAAACTTACACAAGGGGGGATGAGTGACACAAGGGTGCAACACGAACGGCACAGATGGGAAGGGGAACACAGAATAAATACAATAGTAGGTGGGAATTAACAAGACGCAGGTGAGGGCAATCAGACAATCAGGACAATCACAGAGTGGGGAAACGCAGGAGGAGCAGGGAATCTGAAACGAGAGGGATGTGAGTCACAAGACCAAGACAGGAAACAGACACATGAACAGACTAATAAAATGAAAACATGACATAGATAACCTGACAAGAAATGCTACCCACAAAAGGGTCCCACAAAAGGCAAACTCTTTGTCTTGGGTGGCAGCGGGAGCACGGTCTCTGAGTCAGCGCGTGGAAATTCGAAGCAGCATGTGTCATGCCCTGCCCAGATCCGATGGCAGCAACGGAAGAGGCCTTGCACCGACGGGACGTTAACCTTCCTCTCCAGGTCAAGGAATAACTGAAATGGAGAGAGACCAGAGGAAGATCAATCTATCATGTTGTGTACATACTCGAACCATGAGGTGCCTGCACCACGACGTGGGGTTCTGGGCGAAGAGACGGTGCGGTCCAGTTTTCAACTCCTGGTTCATTCTGGAGGGTGGACTGGGGATAGTAGCCGGATGAGAGACTAGCAGTGGCTCCCAGTAGTGAGCAGAAGGCTTCCCAAAACTTGGTGTCGAATTGGGGCCCCCTGTCAGACGCCACGTCCATGGGAAAACCATGGAGGCAAAACACATGAAAGAGAACAGAGGAATAAAGTGGACCATCTTAGAAAATCTGTCAACCACAGTGAGGATGTTGCCTTCTGAGGTTCGCAGTCCGGTGATTTAAAATCTGACCAGTGCTGATGTGCCATTGGAAGCGGCTGTAGCAGGCCTGGAGAGGGGTGACATGAGACTTGTTTTGGGCGCAGATAAGGCAAGCTACCATATACTCCTACACCTCCTTAACCGTGAATAACAAACCTGAAGCGTTGCCTGATGACAGTCATAGTCCTGCGAGTGCCCGAATGACGGGCAGGAGAGGAGGGATGTATGGGACCAGTGGATCACCTGAGGATGCAAAGGTACAGGCACAAACAACCGATTCGACGGACACCCATCCTGCACTTTGGACATTAACATTAGCCTCATGCATTCTCCGCTCTATGAGCAAGGCTATGCAGATGATACTGTATGATGGGTGTAGGGGTCTAAGAGGCTGGGTCAGGGTCTTAGAGAGAGGAGACAGTGTCTGGCTAAATGTTCTTGGACCCTGGGCAATAGAATGAAGCTTAATCTATTTTAAAAATGTGCCCACTTGGCCTGTTTGGCTTTGTCCAACTCCTCCGCCTCGTCCAACCGACGTTAGCTCCCATTCACTCAAAACAAAGGTGCATTCAAAGCATCATGGATGACGCAAGTACAAGCACCAATTAAGCCAACAGATAGGTCACAACCAGAGAAGCTTACACCTCAAAATAATGTGTTTGTCTGTTGGTTGGTCTCATTATGGCTCCAGTGAAAATGACAGAACAGACAAAATTATATATCCCAGCTTTAATAGTTCAAGATATGACAGTCCAGACCTTGTCAGAGAATTTTTGCAGGCAGTGTAAAAAAAGCATGTAAAGAAATAATTGTCCATTAATTGTAATGGAGGTGATCATGGTATTGACTTGAAGTCGTATCGCCCAGCCAGAGGTATATTAGAGAACTCTTTGTTTGCATTTTTTGAATAATAAAAGTGTGACCACCATTACAATCCTCTACAGGCTATACTGACATTGTTTCCAGCAGATGTTTGAGGATGCTGTTTTGCTAAGCACAGTCTGATCTATTGCTGGAATATTGAATGTGCTGCATGTGAATATTGAATTAATTATAAACCATGATTATGAGTAGCACAGTTGTACTGAGTTCTTTTTTGGGGGGGGGAGTAATTTGAAGATGTAACAGCTGCTCTGTCTCCCTTTCCTTTTCTATGTCCCTCTGTTGCTCAGTCTGTCTCTCCTATTTGTGTGTGCAGCACGTTTTGAGTTGGGGGTGGGGACATTATGCACATATATATATATATGTTCACAGGCAGCTTGAGGATGACACTGGAGAAACAGAGAAGCTGTGGTGAATCCCAGCTGAGAGCTACGTGCCAGATGTAAACTTGCTTCTCACCTGTCAGTGTGCCAGCACTCCAAGTGCGCACCCAAGGGTGTGTTCTCCATGGAGGATTCAGCAGCTGAGGCGTGCAGCAGGTGGCATTTCTCACACAGACAGACCCCGTCCTTGTCCCATTTCAGCACCATTATAACCTCATTGCTTCTGCTGGAACTTTGAAGCTCTGATGGGTCTTGAACAGGTGAAATAAATATGGTGAACACCCCTAACCAGCCAATCAGAGTATAATGCTCACATGCTGCAAATCCCATGCAAGTGCGTCATTCTCTTACCTTGCTTGCAATGTGTCAGGGAGAGGCAGAGCCATAGCAGAGCGACGGGTCCCCCTTCCAAATCTGTTTGACCCTTTCTGTAGCCAGATAGGTGACAAGTAGTCGGCTTATTACCTTTACCAAGGATGTAACGTTTTCAGCAGTATGTATTTGTAACCAGTATCTACCTGCAACCTGTTTGTTTGTTTTTGTTTTGTTACACAAAAACTTCTGAGTAGATGTCCATGAAATGAGACAGATTAAAATGATTTAATATTGCGACATATGGCCTTTTTCTTTTCTTTTTCTTTTCTTTTTTTTGGCATTTTTAAAAAATTTCACAGGGCATGAAGCATGGATCTTGATGAAAAAGATCAGGCATATTTAGCGGGTTGGTATCTATGAGTTGTGCAATTTGGAGTAGGTCCAAATTAAAATCCAGATCCACCAGAATTAAATATTTGACTGTTACAAATCAAGTTACCTTAAATTAAATTAGGGTTGCAGGGCTTTGACTTTTGAGTTTGCATTAGGCTTGACTGAAGTAAAGGGGACTGTTGGGCCTTAGCCTGAGGTATGCACTCTATTCACTGCTCTTCTAGTTAGTATAACAGATGACCAGGTACAGGCCCAGTGACTGTGGACCATTGTTAACATGTCTCGTTGAATAGTGAGTTAATTGACTGCAAAGCAACACAAAATGACTGAGAAGAAAAGAACAAAGGAAAACATGGTAGAGCTGTAAAATGATATGTGTCTGTTTGGAGTTACAAATAGCACCATTTTATTGATATTGTTTCATATTCTATTATTTAAAGTTGTTTATTTGGCATTCATTTATTGAATTGATTATACAATATTATTATTAATAGTGCCCAATGAATAAATTGATCAGGTTTTAAAAGTGAGTCTGCGGTCTGCCTGGGCTGTCCCAGTGCACTTAAAGCATGACATCATCTTTGTAACTTGTTGTAGTTAGTTGAAATGTTATTGTTCAACTCAGCTCAGATAACTGTGTCTGAGGTGAGTCTAAAAGGTATAACTAGATCCCTCCCTCCCAACATACTGTATATTAGAATGCAACAAAAGAGTGATGGAGCAATGACTGTAGGAGGCCTCAAGGTATGCAATGTGTGACGTGGAGGAAACTAACAACCACACAGTGTAGCATGGACTGCTATGAGCTAACCAGCCACCAGCAGCTACAGTCAGACTCTCTGTTTCTTCATGGGAATGAAAATGTGTCAGGTGTCTATTGAAGATAGTGTCTCAATCACAGTGTGGGGGAGGTCAGAGAACTCCAATGGACCAAATCTACTTATTTTACAAATATGCTTCCCTTCATTAATGGGGCGACCCCCACTCCCCATATGTTCTAATAGAGAGATAATATTTATGAATTAAATTACTTCTGATCTATTTTTTTATATCAGCTCTCTGTGAAGCAAAATTTCCAAAGATACCATCTTCTGAAATTTGCAGCATCATGATACGAAAGGGAAACTGTGCCCCTGTGCTTGTGAGTATGTGTGTCCATATGTGTTTACAGGTTGGGTTGTTTTCACTTCCAAATAATTGCAGGTTAGGTCCTCCATGTTGCTATGGGAACCGTTTTTTTTTTTTTTTTTAGTGTTTTGCTTAGTTATTGGAGGAGAGCTTGAACGATGGACGCTTTCAGGAAATGAACCCAAAGTCCTCTTCCAGTGTTCAGAACAGAGCGCAAGCTGCAGAAGAACCCAAATGAATGCACAGCATCCAGAGAGTCGGCCTTCAAGGGATCTTGACAACATCTTTTGATATCACTGTCGGAGCCCTATGCTTGTAGCTTAAATGTGTTATGAACAGCTGTCAGTTGGGGGACCCTGTAATTTCCACCCATTTCCCCCCGGAGATTGGGGAGTGTGCACCGTTTATAGCTGCAAACGTCGGTCTGCAGTCCAGCCATGTGCTAGTGGCTCACACTATGGGCGGTGCAGTGGTCAGAGTGCTGATTTTATATGACAGTGAATACATAGCCTTGTGTTGTGCCTCCATAAAAATGCCTGTGTAAAGCTATCGCTTCATTGAAACCCTTGAGTGCTCTTTTTTTTTTTTTTTTTAATTAAGGGAAAACTGCAGAGTGGGCTGTCCATTTATGTCAGAGCCTCAGCCTTTTTGTGACCTTTCTTACTCATGGACCCACTCTGAGCAGCCATTTCCATCCTTTCCCATATGTATGCAACAGAAGCTGGGACACCCCCCTCCCACTTACCACCCGCATACAGAACAATTAATCTACAGTAAGGTCCGCACACAGCTGAGCATCTGACACAACCTGGAGCACAGTCTGATCATTGTTTCCTCTGCTTCACACTGACTTCCTCTCTGATGGAAGAGGAGGACATGGAGAGGACTTCCGAGTCAAAGACATGTGCTTCCCCCTTCTCGTGT
This sequence comes from Chaunax sp. Z400, assembly GCA_037577475.1. Classification (NCBI taxonomy): domain Eukaryota; kingdom Metazoa; phylum Chordata; class Actinopteri; order Lophiiformes; family Chaunacidae; genus Chaunax; species Chaunax sp. Z400. Next base: position 14,954,089 of record CM075196.1, read on the forward strand.
GTGTGTCTATCTGGCAGAAATGAGAACTGCTGATAGAGGGCAGCATTTCTTCCCCCCCGTCTGAGGCTCGGTCTGTCTGTGTGAGGCCGGTGGCTCTTGAGCCGGCTTTATCCCTCTCTTAGTAGATTCTGACAGGTCTGCACACAAACAGGGGGATTTCTCTCTCTTCCTTTGAGACTAACAGAGAGGGAAGCTGTGCATGTTCTAATATCAACCCTTGATCTTGACCTATGTTTGTGTAGCTTCTCATTCATCCATGTCATGGTACTCCTAAGAGGTTAAATAAAAAGCAGCTCTCTTTAATTTCCAGTCCAGTTCGGCTGGAGTATCAACTGACTTTATTTACTCAATGGGTTTGTGCCCTGATTTATATTTACTTTATTTTTTACTTTACCTTTATTTAATCTTCTTTTACAAGAGAGGCCTGGCCAAGGTAGCAGCCAATCAAACATATTAAAATGCAACAAATACAACATGTGAAACAAAAATCCACAATAAAGCAACATAGACCATTCATACATAGTGGCCTCTCAATTAAATCATGCACATTTCTCCGTCACCATGTTCTTCATAATGCCATAATGCTTGTGAATTGATACAAGCACATCTAATTTTAGATTGTATTGTAAATTGTTCCATGCCCATATATACCCAGCATTCTGATAAAGCTGAATTTTTAGAGTCATAGTAATGATGCAGTTTAAATAATCTGTAGCGGGGTCTCAAAGCCCAAATAACTTATTATAATAATAATAACTTTTGGTCAGGTTAGTCTCTCCAAATGGGACACTTCAGCGGTTGTGTCTTTCCTTCATGCCTCATTATACTGCTCCTCTTGTATTGTTAGTGCAAGCTGAGAACATGCAAAAAGCAGTCACATTCATCTCCTTCCTGTCCTGAAACCATCTGTCCTTTCGGCAAAAATTTGTTTCATTTATAGAGAGAGACATTTTGATGTGGTTTAAGAGCAAAACAAGTGTTTATGTGAGTGTGGTATGATTTACGACTTTCTTGCTGCCTTGTTTGAAATGTATTTAATACACAAAAATAGGAGACATAGGAAATATCTCTATAAATATCTCTATAAATAATAATAAATAATAAAAAAATATATAAATAAAATCTGTGGGTGGCCTTATGAAGTTAGTCTTTTGGGTATGACACCTGGCCTGGTTGTTTATCCATTAAATATGAGTTACAGCCAACTGCTGATTAGCTCAGTTTAGCATAATGATAAACCAGTATTCCATTAGTGTCCTGAAACAGGATTTGTTACCTTTAGACCAGCCCTCTCCTCATGTTTTTTCATCTTTATGCTCAGCTGAGCCAACTGCTGCCTGTTGCTTCATAAATAAATGTTAAACTTCTGAACTATTCCTTTAATAACTGTGTCAAGTGGAGAAGCACCTATCTTTAAATGCCGTGCTCTTATCATTACTTAAACTCAATGTTGGCAACCCTTCTTATGATTTTCCACAACTGAGCTGTGGCAGCAGTTGCACGCTGTCTACCGTTACATCGGAAGTAGTGTTTAGCATTTGGCAATTGTCATATGCCATAAAGCCATTGTTTTACGCAGCTGTGCTTGATCCTGATTATGATTTGCTGAGCTGAGAGATGAGTCGGGTAATGTGGGCCAAGCAGGTGCTAGAGAGTAGAAGGGCTCCATCTGTCTCCCTCCCAAGTGAACCAGCACATGCCAATACCCAGTCAGTCGCAGCACGAGAGGCAGAAAGAGCATGTATGTGTGAGAGTGCAATGGACAGACAGAAAGAGAAGGACAAAGTTGCAGGGGAAAGGGAGGACCCTATGGGAGTCCTTTCGATTTCATCATGCCGAACATCGGGTTGCAGGGAGGGCAGCAGAGTCCTGCTGTACAGCTGCTGTGGAGAGCGTTACACGAAGAGGTTGTGAGCATTGGAAAAAAAATGCTCACCCTTGTCTGAAATTTCCCAAGAGGAGCAGAATACTTCATACTGAAATGTTCAATTTGTGTGTGTCTCACTAAACAGTCTATTCTCAGGGTTTCCCGTGGGTGCAGTAGCTGCTATGGTAGCACTGCTCCAATGTACATGAGGAATGCTATGACAGGCCTGAGGTTTTTAAGATGATTACACTCCCTTTTTAAAGGTGCTCTTCTTACCAGTAAAACACCATGTATAAAACTAACAAAATGCATGTACAGGCTGCTATGATTCCACCCGATTGGCTGATTGATTGATTGATAGATTGAAAGTATGTGCTTAGCGTGTTTAGAGTTCATGCCTTCAGCAGCTAGCAAGCCAGCAATGCAGCACCTGCGGCTAATGCATGCAAACAACATTATGACACAGACTGCTAAACTGCCGACCCTTGTCAGATTAAATGAAGCACAGACTGACACAGATCCAATTAAAAGTGAAGAGCGCCCCAATAGCAGAGCTCGATCTTGCCTAAAAAACCCTGAAGGCTAAAGCGTGGACATGTGCAGCTCACCAGCATGGTAAATATTTGATGCCGAAGCAGCCATGCGTGACTTCTTGTTAGAGGGTTGCAAAAGTTAATAGGGTCTATGCCTGTTACACATAGTAAGACCAAAATGGCTCATTCTTCTCCCCACGTTTCCTGAAAATCAACACACTCATTCTGTGCACGTTCAGGTGATTTTATCCTCATCAATGGTGAATTCCACGAGGCAGAATGTCACACTCTCTTTTCCCTGCAGCATTTTTTTGCGTGTCTTCCTTCCACCCTCCTTCTCCTTCCATGTGTATGTGTTTTGTGTCAGCGTACCATGTCATGCATACCACCTAGATACACAGAAAAATAATGCTACTTTGGACCAACTTTAAAAAATTAAGCTAATTTGTTACAGCTAAATTTATTGGTTTTTGTCAAATAATTTTTTGTCATTTCGTCAAAACCTTAAATTTTGATTTAATATTAGCCAAGAAGTAATAATAGTAAAAATATTATTTATTATAAAGACTTACAGCTTAATTCTTTCATTTTGGAATTAACTAATTTTTACCATTACATCTTATTTTAGTTTTTATCCCCAGACATAAAAATGATGGGGCGATATAGTCATCTGTGTATCCACATGTCCATCTGTCCATAATAATTTCTTGTCCATAGAATATCTGGCAAACTAACATTCTAACTTCACCTTTACACATAAATTAACCACAATAAGTTGCTGTGCCTTTTAATATGTTGATTTTTTTTAGTTTTCCATGGAAAGATGATTTTAAGGTGATTCTGAAGGTTGATCATCTTCTCCATAGAATATATCCAAAACAATATTCTCTACTCTAGCCTCTCCAATGTAATAATTAATATGTCATATGCTGACTATCATGTGACATGAAAACCTTTGGTTTGAAATGAAAATACAGTTTAATTGAGGGAGATGTTTTTGATGTCACCTACGGGGGATGATTGTTGCTTTCTAGCTAACTGAACAAATCAGGTTTAAAACTGAAATCTTATTTAGACCAATATGAAAATGTACTTCAGACAAATGGCACAGTTGTTTCAGTTTTTCAGTGTAGCCTGCATTGTCTTCCTTTTGCTCACATTGTCACTGCTCGCCTGGCACAGAGTGGCAGTGCAGAATGAAGCCATCCATGAGTTAGTATGGGCGGATGTAAATAGCATTCAGCTCTATGTAATGTACTGTAAGCTGAATGTGAACTACCCTATCAGATAGTGTAACAGAGACAGGGAGTTTATTCTTAGTAGACTTGTGGTTACCACTAGTGGAATTCTTCAACCACAGTAGACGTCTGTGTGTGCATGTGTCCATGTCATTGTGCGTGTGTGTGTGTGTGTGTGTGTGTGTGTGTGTGTGTGTGTGTGTGTGTGTTCACAGTGCCTCTGTGTTCCTGCCATTCCCCATGAGGGAAGCAACAGTTCATTTCAGAGATGGTCGTTAAGATGGTCTTGTTTTAAGTGGTGTGAGCAGCGACTCAAAGCAGCCCAGCGTCCGACCGCTCGATGATGCGCGGAATAAATTACAGAGGTATAGAATGACTGGCTTCAAAAGATGAGCGTGATGAAGAGACGGTGGTGTAGATGTGGAACTGATGAAACATCAAATAAGCCTGCGTTAAAAGAAAAGATGGATTCAACGGGACTTGCGTTCCATTTGTCAAGTGTAGTTGTTGCACTCTTTGATGGTCATTTGTCGAGCTTTTTTACAGTGTCGCTGCTCCCTCCTCATCACCGCACATTATCAAAGCTGTTGTTTCCCGAATGACTCACAACCCAGGTCCACACATACACCCACACATACACCCACACACATACACCCACACATACACACACACACACACACACACACACACACACACACACACACACACACACAGATGGGATTTGATCAGATCAGTCGGTGCAAATAAAAGAAATGCCACCAAACTCTTTGTTTTTTGTAACACTGGTCATTTTTTGCAGGCTCCTGGTGTCCTTATGAAATTCATTCTACTGCTGCAGATGTTGACCTTCTCTGCATTGTGGTCTGATGATGAGTGATCTTACAACCTTTTTATGCCTCTGGCAAATAATGCAGGGGGATACAACTCTGTCTTGTAAACATCTTTTGTCTGGGGCGTAACTCAACGTTGTTCAATATTTTTTTCATGAACCTTGAGAACATCAAACATATATAAGACTGGTGACATTTGGTATTTTTAGTATTTGTGTTTTTCTTGTTTTGCGGAAAAAATATTTAATTTGGGCTAGTTTGAGTGTTTGTCCATGTGTATATATCTCTATCTATTGATCTATCTATCATTCTATCTATACAGGTATACATACACATACATTTATACATACATATTTATAAAGACATACATTTAAACACACACACACACATATATATATGTATGTATGTTGTGTTTGTGAATTGCTCAGATCTGCCAGATCTGACTCTTTTCAGAGCAGTTGTTGTGGCTGTCTTAAAAAATGAGCGGCCAGGTTTTCAGGTCAGCCCTCATTCCTAATAGTCCCTTCAACCTTGACAGGGTGTTTGTTAAAGAGGGGGAACCAGCCTGGTATGTTTTCTGTCAGGAATGATGAAAACAACCGGCCTGTAAATGCTTACAGATTTGTTTTGCCATTTCTGTGTGGAGGAGCGTCCTAAGCTAGAGTTAGGCTGGAAATAGTTGTTAAATTAGTGGACTGCACCCTAGAATATCCTGTCTAAATAATAAGAAACCATTGTCTGTTGCATTCACAAACTGTAGGACTTCCAGAAAAATCAAACCGGGGAGACTGATAATGAACAAACATGAATCATTACAGAGGCAGCAGCATTTTCAAGTTGAAGAATTGCGCCATCCTGGCAGATTTGAGCCTTATAGTCTTCTACACCGACTACAAACCTTTCCCTGAGGCGTTTTACACAATCACCAATATTCTCTCTCACCCTCTTTGCCTCACTTTGAATGCTCCCCGCACAGCCGCCGTTTACACCCGCTCTCTGCTGTGGAGCTCAGACTTCCTAACCTGAGATATCGATGTCAACTCACGATATTTCCTCAAGTATTCATCGCATATTGATCAGGGCTGACACCCCTGTGAGTGTTTCCAATAATTAAATTAAGTCAACAATCACACTGCATACAGGCATCATCCAAACTGCAGGCACTAACCTCCTTATCCACATCAACAGTTTCTAATTCCCTCTTTTCATTTAACACACACACACACACACACACACACACACACACACACACACACACACACACACACACACACACCGTTTTGAAACCAATCCATGACTCCCTCTCAAGCCCCCTGCATCATTTCAGGGAGTGGGTTCAGTATTTGTAGCTATTTTAGCCATAGGATTACAGTCTGTCAGGGATAATGCCGCTTCAGCCACTTGTGAGCCACGTGATGATCTAAGGTTTTGGGAGGAGCACTATTTAATTAATATATCGGAGGCCCTTATCCGTTTGACTCCACCCATTGTGGAGCCGCACACCCACAAATGTTAAAAACTGCTTCTTTACAGACACGGTGAGGAAAAGGAGTGATGATGAGTTGTTTTTCCACCCTCTCTTTTCCACCCCAGCTCTCTCGCCCTCTGCAGACAGTAAATAGAGTCTCTGCACTGTCCAGAACCTATTGATGTCATTTTAACCTTAAACCTGTTTGTTCTGTCGCCCCAACCCACACAAATGTTTCCCATGAAGATAATTTTACTGCTTTGTTAATCTCTTGATGACTTATTGAGGTTAGCACACTTTATTTACGTCACTTTATTTTCCCTTTATTCACTGGTGTGTACTTCATTTAATGTTTTTATTTGTTCTTATCACGCATGTTTATTTTTAGGAGGCATCATGTTTAAATTAAGTGTCCATGTTGAATCAACATCATGTACTGATAAATAAATAGATAAATGTTAATTTGTTAATATATGTTGCTCTTCATATTCTAAATTTATTTTTGTTAAATTAATTAAACATATATTTCAGGGCTGCTGCTCCCAATAATTTTCATGATCAATTTACCTGCTCATGTTCGGATTGATTTGTTTGACCAACAGCAACACAAAATATAAGAGAAAAAAAAAATTCAATTTTAAATGACTTCAAACAAAAACACTGCAAATTTTAACATTCAAAATGCTGGAACAGGTATTGCATTTCTTGAAAAATGTGGGTCAAGTCAGTTGTCAACACTGCTGTTAATTAATGTATTGGTCGATTAGCAGAAAATTAATTGTCTTGTTTCAGCTCTGAAATACTTAATAATTATTCAGTAGTTATGGTATTTAAATCAATTCTCAAATTAACACACAAAAGATTATCGATAATATGGTTTTTACAAACTAAAATAAAGCAAACAAACACATAAAACAAGCGTGCTATTTTTCAGATTTTATAAAATGTGCTTAAACTTACCAAAAGTCATCTTGTAATAGGCACCATGATCAAAAGCAGACACACAGCTTTAAGGTCTTTTTTTTTTTTTTAGAACATGCTGCTTATTGACCAGACTTGTTAGTGTTTCTGTTCATCTAGAGGAGGAATCTTCACTCCTGCTATTTTCTCTACATGTGTTCAGTCTTAGGTAGGACCTTCCCCGCAGACAGGGGGAGGGGAAAGAGACAAAGTGTGCTCCAGTGTGTGTGAACAAGTAAAGCTCTCCAGGAAGGGAGCAGTGAGCCTGACAGAGAGAGGGACATTGAGAGACAGGCTGTGTTGTGTGTTGTGCGTGCGGTATTGATCCAGGTTAACTCTGCCGGGACCTCCAGCTTTGGCAGGCGGGCTCAGCCTCCCAGCTACAGTATAATACCGTATAGTCGTCAGATTAAAGGATGAGACCCGAGGAACAAGCTGCACAACTCAACATAAAGCAACAGAGGCAGCCATGAGGAGCAGCTAACAGCAGATCCACACTGCACAACCGCAGTATGAGCTGGTATCTACCTTTCAGTAGCTCTCAGCGCTGAGGTGTGTGTGAGGAGGAAGGACACAGAGAAAATAGATGCATTAGTGTGTGCATGTAGAGGAGACCAGTGGGCTATACGTTAGATTGTGTGTTTGTGATTGTGTGTGAGCTGTGTCCCTGGAGGCTCGCTGTGTGCCTGTCAGCGACAGTGCTGACAGTGTGCTTTGTGATGGGGGCTCAGACGAGTCCTCACACTGTAAAACCTAGATGTGAATTTACAGTGAAATACTATTAGTATTAATGTCATGCAGTGACGTGTCGTAAACTGTAATATGTGATGACAGCGTGATGCCAGAATGACAATGTTTACGTTAATGTACGGCAAACTTTACTTTAAACTGCATCATGGTGAAAGAAAAGTGTGGGAGCTAAAATTTGAAAATGAAAACCTGCTCAGCCTTTTGACACCGATGTCCAGAACTGCATTGATTAGGCAGCCTCCACTGAGTAATGATAGTGGCCATTTTTTTTAAAGCCCCCACCAAAGGGGTTGTAAAGATTTTATGTCCGTTCGTCTGGACATAACAGGTCTGATGGGGATATTGTCAATCCACATCTCAATGACGTTCCACGCATCCTTTGTAGGCTCCCTGATGGTGTGCATCTCATAATTAGTGTCTTCACTTTTCTTATTTTTATATTTATGGTAGTTTTTTTCATGTCATTCTACTATTATTCTGCTATGAAAGAGGTTATGGTCTATCCACATCAGCACAAATTTTTCCAGTAGCAGGGGCATCTGTGTCCTTCGACACAAACCTTCTAGTTCTCCCTCAAAGTATTCAAATGTTAGGAAATTGCATGCCATTGTGACCATTAATTACTTGTAATTTTTCAGCAATTTTCCTATCATCGGTATTATTATTATTAGTCGTAGTAGTTTTGTAGCGGCAGCTGTTGCTTAGGAGGTAGAGCAGACATCCGCTTATTGAAAGGCTGGTGGTTCGATCCCTGACCCCTGCAGTCTAAAGCCTCATTGGTGCGTTGATGATTATTACTCCTGATGAGCAGGTGGCCGTTAACCTTGCACTGTAGCCTCTGTGTGTGAATGGGTAAATGCTGGCTTGTGTTGTGAAGTGCTTTGCGCGGTCAGATTAGAAATGTAGGATGTAAGTATAGTCCATTTAGCATTTTAATAGAAATATTACAGTAGCATTCTTTAATTGGCATAAAGTAGTTTCAAATACAGTTAAAATACTGTAAATATACAGTAATTTACTGACAAAACTGTGACCAGCAGTGTGTTGAAAATGTACAAGAATGCGATGGTGAACTATTTATTCATTCCTAGTAATATATTGTAATTCTAAAACACAGTAAGAAACTGTAAAAACACAGTACTTTGCAGGTGAAGCTGCTGCCATGTTAATTACCATACATTTACAGTGAGAAGTTTTACAGTGCAGGTAATGGAGCAGCAGTATGGAGGAGCAGTTTGACGTGTGCAGGACAGGACAGGACGGCGTGGCACATGACTCTGCAAGTCTGCTTCGATCATCCTCGTGCTATTAATTTATTTATTTGGTCTTGGATGCTCTTGGCTCAGTGGGGAAGGGAAGTGGTTTTAGTGCCACTAAATTAGAATTAAATGTTGTAATTGCAGCTGATTAAATGTTTCATGCATTTTGCATGATTAGCAGAAATGATCTTTTTGCACAAGATTGCACATAATGTTTCCTGTCCATCCCCTTAATAAGCCTATACATGATTATTTACTCAGTTGTATTTTGTTGGGTAAATGCTCTGCTGTTTGACGGCTGTTGGAAGGTATATACGTCATTTATATGATCTATTTATATAGCCCTGAATCACAAATGACAATTTGCCTCAAGGAGCATGTAGGTACAGTAACCATAGGCATTTGCGTGTCCAACGGTTACACTTTAAAATTGATATTGATTCATGTATTCTCTGTCTTTCACTGAGGGGGAAGGAGTAGATGCCATTTTAATTAGATTTCAACTAATTTTTGTAGAAAAACTACAGGAGATACACTTACTATTCAAGTCACATAAGGCGTAAACCATGCCTTAAAGAGATTTTAATATATTTAAACATGACAAAGATAAGACGAGGCTCAAAATGTAATTTATTTCAATAAATATGTTGGATTAGTCGGTGTGTGGGTGTTACGTCTGGTGTTGCTGCCCATCCATTTGGGTTTTCATGACATTTAACCTTGAAAACATTTTTTCCCTCTGGTGCTTCCGCATAGCAGTATCATATCATCACACAACCATTTATGAGCTGCCTACTGCAGATTCATCCACTGTTCTCTGTCTCTGTAGTCGTATCCTGGCTGGAAGAAAGTTCAGCAAAACCCGAATGTCGATAAACGTGGTAGAATAATGTTTTTTCGCACGGAAATGTAAATGTCCATGTTTAATTTAAAGTATGTAAATATATGTTCAGATCCATACTGAGTGCTGTGTTGGGGTAAAACGTTTTCATTAAAACTGAAATGCATTATGGCACAGTGATAACGGCAGAACATTTCAAAATACTCATTTCATTGGTTTAGTAGGCATGACGGGAGAAAATTTGTTTTGTGTCAGTTGGGCACCCTGTGGCATTTTTGCACTGAGTGAAAATTAATTTATGGCAATTACTCCTGAGAAATGTAAATCATTCTAGATCCGCAACAGTATGTAAATAGCTTTACACACTCCAAGAGAATGTCTGTATGTGTCTTATCTTACTCCTAATAGTATGATTGTATCCTCACTATGTGATCTGCACACCTTTGAACGTGAAGTGAAAATCATAACAAGCTGTTCCAATGGCTCTGTGGACACGACTGATAGTGACTGAGGTCTGAATCAGATTTAACACACGCCTCTGTGAGCCACCTCTCATGTTGCATGAATGATTGGCTCTGCTTAAGTCATAAAAAAAAATCTGTCAAGTCATGTGTGACTATCCTCCATCATGTGAACAGGAATCATTCGCTGATGCAAGTAATAATCTACCTGGAATGTCCTTACACGACAATGAACTTTGCACCACATGCCGTGGATGAGGACACAACGTTCCGTCTCTCCTTATTTACATCTCTCAGCGTCGACATTAAGGAGCAGGGGAGCATCAGCGGGAATGCCGTGGCCTCCACTAGAGTTGCACGTGTCTATACCTGCGTGGCTTTTGGCCCCTGCCTCGGTGCCACTGTAAAAAAACAAACAAATGCACCAAACAGAGGCAGGCAGGCAGGTGGGTAAGGGTGTTGAATTCTGATGAGATCTCACCCGCTGAGGGCTGCGAGGGAAAACAGAAGAAGGCACCTGAGCGCTATACGGTGAGATGAGATGGTTAGCAGCAGCATGGAGCACAGCTTTTTTCACTCTGCAGTGTGGGAGCGATGAGGAACGGCAGATACAATGCTTGTTTTCTATATGATTGGGCATAGGTTTTAGATGAATGTCCATTAATGCCAGTGGAATAAAGGATTTAACGAGACTGAATGTGACTAAAACTGTGACTGGTAAAAAATGTCTATTTTGGCAATTTAAATACATATAGATTCTTTAAGATGAACCAAGGACTGCTTATATTTTGTTATCTCTGCATCTTATGAGGAGAGCTAAGCGATTTTCTCAAACAGAAACAAGGTTTTCTTTACCGTCAAAAACATCTGATATAATTCTGTTTCTATAGTGACACAGACTGTTATGTGATGTGGGTAATTATTATTATGTTTAGTTAAAGCTGCTATATTCAATATTCTTAACAATCAACAGTGGATCAAGCGACGTCATGCATGTGAAATGTTGCTTGTATGGTGACACACCTGCAGTGATTTATCATGCAATCCCTCTGCAGAGCATTGTGCATCTTTGAGTCCATTGTTTTGGATTTTTACAGCACATGCCTTCACTGCTTTGGTTCACTTTCAGCGTGCTGTTGTGAGCTTTGTTAGCACCTGAAGCATCTGTTTTCAGGGAGAATCGGAATGCCCTTGAAGAAAAGCTCAACTGAAACCCAAGTAAAACTTCATTCATTATTCATCTATTATTCATTTTGCATGCAGACCTGCACTGACTAAAAACAATATGCATGCAATTATTTTTTTTTTTAAATTAATTAATCAGAGAGGTAGAAGCTGAACACTCATTGTCTCTATTTACTGTCCTTCAATTAGAATGACCTTATTTCCAGGGAATTATTAACGTTTCTATAATCTATAATACAATGATGATTATGTTTTGGCCTTACCAAGCATGTGGTTAGATGAGCTTTGTCAGTGCTTACTGCCAATAAACAATCACATCCTTACAAGCATGAGTGGAAAACGATGAAGTCTAACAATACCTTGTGGTTAGAATGCACCTTTACATGCAGCCTGTGCTGTGGTAACTTGACAGCTGAGGAATTGTGAAAAACATTTGTTGCTGAAAGACAATAACAACGCAGACACTTAATTCATACAAATCCTGTTACGTCTGCTCCCGAATAATTAGATGTATCTTAGACAAAAGCGCGTAGGAGCACTGCACAGAACTGCCCTCATGATTCAGCAACAGAGAGTGGGACACCGTGGGAATTTGACATCTTCCACACAGTAGGGTCTCCTGAATGTGTTGTTGTTTCAGGGCGTTTAAGCGCTCAAGAGCTTAAAGAAAGAAACTGGGTTAATTCAGATTAGACGAGTCTGTGGTGTGTAAGGACCACCAGATGATTGGACCATCCCACCCGAACAGACCCATTTGATATAGTGCTGTTTCACTTCTAGTCTGGCTATGAATCCGACGGCTGATCAGCACTTGATGCAGTTAGATTTAAATGAATATGAACAGTTATGGTATGTTTGTCAGCTTAGAGCTTTCCAGTCTTTACCACCCTGATTAAGTGAGAGCAGCAGGATGTAATATACATGCAGCTATAAATGTATCTTATTGTTATGGATAGATTATACTGCACTCAGCACTGAAACTACTACACATAAAAGAAGCAGACACATTAGTGTTGCCATCAGTATATATCACTGGATTTGTAATATGATCATCTAATTGGTGCATAATCACATGCCTCCAGTGTGATTTATTACCGCAGAGGTTTTTATTTCCTCTTTTATCTGCATGGTATTGCTGTGTTGAAGGCCATATCATCTTTCATTTTGAAAGTCATCAATTATTTTCGATACAATATGAAGTCTCACTGGTTCTGCACTCACGTGGACTTCCTGTGTCTGTTGTGTCATCAAGTTTTCAGCGAGAACAATTTGCTTTGTCAGGCAGATAGAGAGCGGCGGGAGGGCCGAAAAATAAAGATTTCAATTCAAGAGCGATCCAGTGGTATTGCTCTCCATTTTATCACAGGGGATGAATGATAGCATTATTACCTCTGCCAAGGAGGTTATGTTTTCACCTGCATCCATTTGTTTGTTGGTTGCTTTGTCAGCTGTGTGGATAAAACTTTGTGGAAGGATTGATCTTGCTCCAGAACAGACCCTATTACATTTTAGTGCAGATCTAGATAAAGAGGCAGATTTTGTTTTTGTTTTTTTAACTTTCTTTAAATTTGCAAAATTGGATGTTTTTCGACTCATGCTTCGTGATGAAAAAAAAATCTATGAGTTTGTGCAATTTGGTGTGTATAAATAAAAAACCAGACCCACCAAATTTAAATATATTTCAATCAGGAGAGACTAGAGATTGAAGTAAATAAGAATGTTTATCACATCAAATGATGTGATAATTTGTATGTCTGAAAGTCTTTGGCGCTTAGACTCTTCAGGGAGATTGAGATCGAAGGGCATCTGTATATATTCCCCTGGGAGTCCAGACACTGGTGGTGGTGGCTGATGACCCTGGTGAAGCTGATGAGTGATGAAGTTGGTGACTCTTTGAGGACTGGGTGGTGATGGGGAGGTGGAGGGTGCGCAAAACGGCAGCAACGGAAAGAACAAGAGGAACAGAGAGAGTCATATTGAAAAAGACAGCAGCAATATAATAGGCTGGCAATGAAGGTGTGTCGCTGTGCTATTGGATAGATGTGACCGGCTGATGAGAGCAGCTGATAACAAGTGACGGCCCAGACCGTCATGCAGGAAAATAAGATTGAGCATGCATGAGAGGTGTGAATAACAGAACAGCATGAGAAATGCAAAGGTTTAGTCTTCCTGACAGAATCTACGCGACAGCTTCATTTTCATATGGGGTTGTCTGCCATGTAAATTCTGGTTACAGCACTATGAGATTGATTTTGGGTAAGACTGCATTAAATCAAAAGGGACTATTGGGCCTTCGTGGAGGTAGGAGCTCTACTGAGTGCCATTCTAGTTCATTAGGCTTTAAATATGTGCCCATACTAGTGTGAAATGATGGTGAATAATGGTTTATAATCTGAGAGTTTTGCTCTGAGGACCAGTTGGTGAGGGTGTCGAAAGCTAAATGAACAAAGGAGAAAGAGAAAGTTTTTACCCGTGTTGGTGAATTTTCCATGTAGAAACAATTTGGTGTGATTGTTTCGAGTCGAGGAGACTGTTTGTGTTTGTTTTGAGCTGTATGAGGCAGCGTCCTCTACACAGACCCGGTTCACTGAAAGGCTATTTTTTTTTCACCCAGAGAGAACCTTCCCGCTGGCCTCAGAGTGACGTGCCTTGTGAGGTATCTCTCGACAAAGCGGGACTGGAAAGGTAAACAAGGCTTTTAAAGGCCTCATTAGACAGAATCCTTGAACGGAGAAGTAATCATTCGAGTTTCTGTTGTAAAGAAGAAGAAAAAAAACAGAGCACACTCACTTTGTGAGAACCTGACCGACCGTTCCTTCCCGTTCGTACTGACATTTTACAGGTCATGCATGTCATTCAGCAATTCTTTTAGGCGATATGATCCCTCTGGGCAGCACAGGTAGCGCCGTTGCCCCACAGCAAGAAGGTCCTGGGTTCAAATCCATCCTGAGGACCCGGGACTTTTCTGTGTGGAGTTTGCATGTTCTTCCCGTGTCTTCCCGAGTGATATATATCCTCTCTTTCTCATCCGTCTGCCTCACACAGGTTAAAATTCCCCCTGCTCTGCATGCATTGTGTATTGGTGTGCGCACATGTGTGTTTCTCACCTCGTGCAGGTGGATGCAGTAAACATTAGCTTTTCAAATGAACATGACCACCCTCAGATATTTAAAGGCCAAAACTGAGAAGCTTTCTTTTTTTTTTACAGGCAGGCCGCTCCAAACCAACTGCCTATTTCTTGGTTATATTTGTCAAGCTTTCAGCAACGTATCTTATATTAAATTTGACACATCTAAATTATTCTTTGATCATAACATTTATGACCTGAGGACATGCAGCCGATGTCTGTAGTTACATGATAGTATGTTTTGCTTGGTGGCATGTATTGTGGGCCGCTCCCTGCCCTGGAGACAGACAGAAAGCAGTGAAGTCATGGTTAGCCAGTGGCCACAGACATGCTGAAAATGAGACCTTGAGGAACTGTTTGGAGGCGCTGTCACTTTTTCCAAGTGAGGGAGCTTCCTCTGCATATGTCAGAATGACAGACAAGCAAGTGGCCTTTAAAACATGTGCAAGCTACACAGAAGAAAACAAAAGGACAAACAAGTCTTGTTTAGATAGCTAATGAAACAGTAGTCAGGGTGGCATTCGCTGTGCTGCAGTTCAGCGTCTTGCAGTCTAACATTACATCGAGGCTGTAGTTGACAAATCAATTAGCAAAAACACAATGGAGAGCGGGTCCTGCAGAAGTCACATAATTCACAGGGTGTATAAGCAGAGGACGTTGAACGAAGAAGCTTTTGGTTTTCCATATCCAGCAGCTCAGGGATGCCTGCATTTCAACTTTTTCTTTTTAGCTATTTGCACATTCTGTACATGCTGTGAAATGTTGACGTAAATTTACTGTCAAATCTGAACTACATTCTGCTGCATTCTGTCGCAGAATGATTTAAGATAATGCCATTATTTACAGGAATGTACTACAAACGTAACGTGTGGGAACTAAAATTTGGAAAATAACAGACATGTTACAACCTGCTCAGCCAACAGAGATCTCTCATCGAGCCACTTGCTTTAAAACACCGACGGAAAGCTTTCAGGCCACCGTAGGACTTTCTACCGGGGTTTCTCTTCTCTGTCGGCTGCAGGAGGATAAACATCACGGTGGATAAGCAAGAGCTTTCATTTTCTTGTTGTTTTATTTATGGAAGTATTTACCTTTTAAACTCGAGTGAAGTCACTGACATAGATTAACAACATTGATATGAAGTATTTTAGCCACAGTGCTTGATTAAAGTTCACACAGATGAGGAGAACAGAGGAGAAGGCTGGCCCAAATCCGTGTGATGCTGTGTTTCTTCTCTTCGTTTTTTTCTCTCTCCTCAAGCAGCACAATCAGAGAGAGAGCCATTCATTCATATCCAGCTGCCAGCTTCTCGTTCTCTCCTCCATGCTGACAGGAAATGTTGCTCCCAGACAAGATTGGAGAGAAAGGAGCAGAATCTTTTCCTCCTGGATCTTAAATCCACCTCTCATTGTTGCTATAATTCTCGAAGTGCTTCGTCCTCGCTGCCTTTTAGATCATTGCGGAGCCGTACTCTCTCACGCTAATGTTGTTGTAACAGCTTGTGGTCGTCAGGCGGTTTGTGTGGCTCCGCTGTTTGAGCTGACGTGCTCTGGAGAGTAGAGAGCTGTGTGGAGGCACTGGACATTTCTACATTGGTATCTTCCTCTCTAACTGGTATATATATATATTGATTAAAAAGAATTGAGTGATGGGTTTAAGTCAAGCTTGTTCATCAGCTTGATCATCTTTGTTCATCTTTATTATTGATTCAAAAAGAATTCACAAAGGCACAAGCAGTTGCTCTGTCGACAAGCAACAAGAGATAATTCTAAAAAAATGTCAATTTAAGTAGATTATGATTGGAAAACCAGAGCAATTCAGTGTAAATGTATACAGTAAATGTAAATGAATGAATATGTAAATCGATTCACTTTCAAGGAATGAAGTTTGATGTTTTTTTAACTCTATCCGTCTGTCAGTAAATATTTTTTGCCAGTGGCATAACTCAAAATCTGTTGGATATTTTTTGATTAAACTTGGCGTAGAGATCAACCATGTACTGGAGTGGTGCTGTTTGCCATTTAAGCATTTTTACAATTTTTATTTTTTGTGTTTCCATGGAGACAATTCATACCTCTTCTTCTTAAGAAAGAGTGAGGTTCGTTTTTGAATCTCTTAAACTGTGTATTCATTCTTTTCAATCTCTATTATTCTATTCAATCTCTTCCAGATTGTACACTTACACCAGGAATGATGTGAAATTTATTTTTTGCTAATTACAAATTATTATAATTTTTTTAAATTTATGTGTCCATTGCAACAAATTGCTGATTTCCAGAGCATATCTTGTAAACTATGTATTCTTATTACTCATGCAGGTAGTTTTCATCAGCGCAATTTTGTTGTTTGTTTCTAACTGACTGCTTAAGTCAAAGAGCTTGTGTTCATGCAAATGCACACAGTGTGATTTTGTGAGGGCCGGCGGGATATGCCATCTTTTTGTTCTGTTATCTAAACGTCTAACCACCATGGACGAAACCAATCTGAGCTTTTTATTGTTGTTGCCACAAGATGTACAAGACATAAAGGGAAACGAAATTCTGTTTTCACTACAACATGAATGCGATGATAAATGGTACAAATTGCCATTTAGTTTGATGCATTCCAATCAAATTTGTTTAAATTTATCACATTGTTTTGTGTCTTTTTGTGACTTCCTCGTCTCACAGTGAGCGTAGTGACAGTCACACTCATAGGAGGATGTTACCAAGAGTCACAAGCTGCTGTTTACTATACGTCCTAATATACACACCTATATTTTCTTCTGTGACGGTCATTTGACTTGTGTCTGAAGAGCTGTAGGTGTCACAGAAAGTTAGGATGACTCTGACTGCCAAATTACACACAGTGCAGCTCCGACTCTGCCTTTCTGCCCTCGTCATTGAAATGTTTGTGCTTCCCAGCTCTTGATAAGACGAATGCATAAAGTTTCTGTAAACAACAACAGATGATGGTAACTCTCAAGTGTGTGTGCGTGTGTGTGGTTCAGGTCTGTTAAATCCACTCCGTCTGTGTCTCTCATCTCTGCAGGAGTCGGAAGATCCAGATCCGGAACATCCCCCCTCATCTACAGTGGGAGGTCAGTTGATTGTCTGTCTCTGTGTGTGTTTTGTTAGTGTTAGTGTGAATGCCTGTGTGAGACAGTAATGCCCAGTTGAAGCACCAGGTAGCACATAAACCAGTCTCCGACTATGAGTCACCACCTTTTATACAGCATTTGTCTGCAGACTTTGTATCCATGTGCATGTGTCTATGTCTCTGTGCTTATATCTATGTGAATGTTTGTTACTGTGTGGATGACACACAGTGTGTCAACATCTGTAACTTTGTGGGGGTCAGAGTTGTTATTCTCAGTGCGAGTGTCTCTGGGGTCACGCCTGCTAACTCTCCCATCTCAGGTTGTTTCTACTGCAGACCAATTAAAAAATGTCTCAGAGCAGTAAATCATTTAAAAATGTCAACATTCATGGAGAAGTCACCCTCTTTGTTTGTTTGACAGATAGAAAATGTTGCAATTGCCTTAACGTTTCAATGCAACTTAGTTAGTTGCTTTGTAGTTAGTTAAAGTTAACCAAGTTATGTTACTAATTGGCCTCATCCTCACTGTAACGTGTCGGCTAGTTTCTCTTCAGAAGTTCCATATCAAAACTGTCAAAAAAACTTTCCACCTGTTTGTAATTGTTTATGTATTATCTTCTAACGTAACGTTGTGGAAGAAGTGATCCAGAATGCTCACCTGTACCCAGA
The DNA here is from genome assembly GCA_037577475.1 of Chaunax sp. Z400. Classification (NCBI taxonomy): domain Eukaryota; kingdom Metazoa; phylum Chordata; class Actinopteri; order Lophiiformes; family Chaunacidae; genus Chaunax; species Chaunax sp. Z400. The sequence continues at coordinate 14,972,355 of CM075196.1, forward strand.
GCCACCTTTAAATTTGATCAACTCTTTCTTGGCCCAACATCAATCCCTGCACAAAATGTCATAAAAACCTGTTGACAACTTTTTATATAGCTTATGGACAAACAAACAAACATGCAATCACATAACCTCCTCCAACTCTTGCTGGTAGAGGTAACAATGTCTTAGAGAGTAAAACATGCTATGTAAATCAGTTTCTAGGAAACATCCAATCACAAGCAATCAACAGTGTAAATATAGAGTATCATTTCTTACAAATCAGTCAGTGGGATTTGGAATGAGGTTCTACAGTTCTGGTTTCACTTTGACTGTTGAGTGCGCTGCTACTTGCCACATCCTTACTTGAACACCCACATAAGCACTAGGAGCACCAGACCTGTGTGTGTGTGTGTGTGTGGGTGTGTGTATGTGTCTACCCAAATGTGTGTTTTTGCGTGATAGGCCGTTGATTGTTTCTCTAACTCACACTCTCATTCCTCCCTCAGGTTTTGGATGGCCTTCTAGCTCAGTATGGTACTGTAGAAAATGTGGAACAAGGTACAGACCCCTTCTCCTCTTCCCTATTTGCTACACATCCCACCATCATCTGGCTCCAACTCTTCAATGCATATGTGTCTCTTTAGCAATGCACGCACAGAGACCTCCCACTGAGTCGAGTCTCCCAGTGTGACTTGACTTCCTTGTTACCATCAACCCACACACCAGTATATACACATAACCCATCTCCGCATATAAATCAGCCTTTATCATCTTGTCTTGTCTGCACGGGTGCATGTGTGTTTTCTAAGTTTGACCCAGGGAGAGCACACTTTAAATTATATGTAGCCTTTATAATAAGCAGTGTGTATTGCCACAGGTCCCCTTGGCCTATTTTAATACCTTGGCATATGGATTAAAGTGAGAAAACATGGCAGACATCCAGTAGTGTCCCTGTGTGCATGTGTTTGCATATGTGCATCTGTTTTTGGGAGATGCATTGTGGTAATGGGGAGGACACCGTAGGCGCGTGCGGTGAGGCATTTGCCCTGTATGTGCAGATTAGTCAGCTCTGCAGATACCCCTAGGACTTTTAGCTGTCTACGTTTGTGCGTCGAAACCAGCCAAGACAAACTGCCACCCACGGTAGTCATGACATGTGCTAAAAGAGAAACCAGCATAGAAATGACTCCATTCTTGAGGTTTTCCGACGCTGATAAAACAACCTATCCTTCATCTGTACCGTACACCACAGCAGCACTTCCTTCTTTCCTCTGTCCTGTTTGTCCCTCGGTTTGAGTCTCAAGACATGAGAGCTGCACATTTACAGCATGTGATCCGTGACTCCAGAGAGCTTTTATAATGTTTTTTCAATGTCTGCCCTCACATTCAAACAGTAGTGGCTTCTTCCAAGTGAGCAACCCATTGTCCAGATGACGTCAGAAATATGTGATTTCCGGACATCTTTGTTTGTTGACTCATCATTATGACATTTAGTAGTTATACAAACAAAGATCCATTGTTGATTTAGTTGAGATACTATTGTGTTGTCTGACAGAGGCATTTGATACCAGCATGCCGTGTTTCTTTTTCTTTTCTTTTCACTGTCTCTCTCTCCCCCTACAGAGACTGAAAATTACATTCTCCACAAGATGAAAAAGTGTTTTCTTTATGTTAGATTAAGCAAAATAGTAATAATGAGAACAAACCAGTGAAGGATATGTGTGCTGTATTGATCATAGCAGTAACACTACACTTACATTTACATACTGTCTTGATATAAACAACAGTCTCTGAAAAAGAATTTAATACAACCAGATAATATACTTTTTCTCAATTCCCTGATTGTTGTGTCTTCTATAAAATGTCATGGAACTGTTTATTTTGTCTGGACAACAGTCCAAACCCTTAAGATATTTTCATTATTTTCTCGCTAGACTCTAAAATGCAGAGAATGTTCACAATTGAGAAGCGGAAACTGGGCAATGGTCTGCGGTGGAAAAAGTATACGAATATTTTGCTGAAGTGAAAGTACTGTTAGAATAAAGACATTTCATTCTAGTACAAATAAAGTTACTTTTGTAATAATCAGATATGTGAATGAAAGTAAAAAGTTAATTTTTGCTTATAAGATCACTTAAAGGCATATTATGTATTATTTGTCGGTTGCTGTTTGAAAACACACCATTCAAAGGTGCAGTAAGCGAGAAAGACGTGTGATTGTTGAGTCATCATTCCCAAGTCCTTGGAATTGTGACTTCCTGGGAGTGAGACTGAACTATCAGCTGTCTTGCTCCAGAATTGATGACACCCAGAAATGTCCCGAACACAGAAAATAAATAAATAAAACAATGTAAAAACAAAACAAAAAAACAGACAGAGGACAGGGTCTGCAGACACTCACTTACCCACACTGCTAGTGGATCAATTGAGAGTGATTATTTACCTATGAGTCTATGTAATGCATTTTTTGCACAGTATACCTTTCATACCCAGTTCATTTTGTGATCACAGCAGGACTACAACCCATAAAAAATTAAATTATAGATCCACTGCTTTTAGCACCATCGCTAATCTTACAAAGATGCATCTCCGTTGTGCACTGCATCTTACCACAGATTACTCGCTTTGTTTAGACTTTCATTTCAAACTTATATTGTGCAAATGCTAGAGATGCTATGTGTTATGCAGCTCCTGTCTGTGGGGACAGCAGCTGGTTCTGGAGGGAAGTCAGTGTGGTGATGGCTGTAATGCGATCACACAGACTAGTGGCTCTGTGAGTTACCACAGGAACCTGGAAGTGTGTCTGAATCACCTATGGCAGCAACAAAGGCCTGCTGCCTGTCCTAAATATGTCCCACACCTTTGTTTATTGTTTCTCTTATTTTTGCTTTTCTCTCTCTGTCTCGTTTCACAGTGAACACTGATACAGAAACAGCAGTGGTGAATGTTACATACGCAACCAAGGAGGAAGCTAAAATGTAAGCAGCACAAACAATGATGCAGCCACGCACTAAGAGCAGTGATATACTTACTTTATATCTGCAAGTATGGACAGATAAGCAAGCAGCGGCAACTCGAGCAGCATTGCTCACATACTTTTCTGTGTACTTTATACACACCTCGTATATCCACAAGATCAGATCAGGGCAGGGTCCCATTGTTATCAAAACCAGAATATCCTCCTTGAGAACTTCGGATGGTGCAGCAGGAGCAACAACACTTTTTAATGTATGCATCCACATGTAGCTAGCTCAAGGTAAAACGTACCTTTTTCTCTGCATGTCAGCCCTCTGTCCACTATTTGCTGGCATTTTAATGGATCGCAGAGCAACAATGACTTAAGTCACTATCAGGGGTATGATGAATGAAGTCACAATCATAAAATAATGATCCACCCCACTGATGTTTATCATATGGCCAACGAATATAATCCTGCACAAAAAATGAGGTAACCTAATTTCATCATATTTCGTGCAATTACTATTTGTTTTATTGAATAGAGGCAAAATATGTGACAATACAAAAACGTGCAGGATTTTAAGTGAATTGACTGACCAAGCTGTGAGCTGTGATGCTCCAGAACACTGTTTTCATAGGTCAGATCAAAAATTCTACCCAGAATGCCTCTCTCTCTTCATGCATAGAGGGAATGCAGGATACATAAGGCAGCATCATGTGCACATGTAGTTAAAACAAGTTTATCAGAAACGTTTACTTGTCCCACATTTGAATCATAGTAAATGTGTTTTGCAAACTCTAACTCAACAATTAACAAGTGTTTAATTATTTCCCTTATTGCCAACTACAATAAATTATATTGACAGGTTGACACATTGCTTTATTATTATAATGGCCTCATACCTCTTCTCCTGCTCTCTGATTCATCCCCTAGAGCCATTGAGAAGTTAACAGGACACCAGTTTGACGACTACTCTTTCAAGGTGTCATATATTGTGGACATGGACGCTGCTCCGCCCGACCAGGCTCCCCGTACGCGGCGTGGAGGTCGGTCGTCTCGGGACCAGGCCGTCTGTCAGCCTCGGCCCTCAGGGGACTTTGGCACATCACGCTCAAGACAACATGACTTTCCCCTGCGCATTCTCGTGCCTACTCAGTTTGTGGGAGCCATCATCGGAAAGGAGGGCCTCACTATCAAGAATGTCACCAAACAGACACAGTCGAAGTAAGCCACTCGCCTGGTTTCTCATTTGTTCATGGTTTTATCAACCTCTAAACGGCTTTGCACGAATTTTGTTCAAACTTGAAATAGTTGGCCATGTTGGCCCTGTATAACTGTCTGAGATAAGATGGAAGATAGCACACAACAAGAGCTGTACATTGTCAAATTTTGGAAATGAGTTGCTATTCTTAAATAGCCTCTTTTCTTTTCAGTACCTTAATTTTCTTTCTTTGCTTTCAATCTGTGAGGCACAATATGACAAACTTTATTATTAATTGATAGGCAGTGCACATAGATTTTATTTTCATCTCTGTCCCTTCAATCTGTCTTTCTCAATGTCGTGTCCTCCATCTCTCAGAGTGGACATTCATCGCAAGGAAAATGCAGGTGCAGCAGAAAAGCCCATCACCATCCACTCAACTCCAGAGGGCTGCTCCTCAGCCTGTCGCATGATCCAAGACATCATGCAGAAGGAGGCCAATGAGACCAAGACGTGAGTTTGCACTTCACACATGCAGGCATTCATGAATGCACATGTAAACTCACTCTGCTGTTCTTCTGCAGAGCATGTATACACTCTCATAGGGAGATTAGCCATAATGTCTCCAGGGCTATAATCTTATCCTTTAACCTGCCTGCACACCTTTTAATCTCACTGTGCAGGCATTGAGACCACTCACCACTAACACAGTAAAGACGGTGCACACGGCACACATAGGCCAACACGTGATCGCAGCTTAACATTTAAGAAACGAGGCCAACATATCTAATTAGGCTTGACACTTTTCACAAGACACCACACCTTTTAAACTCTTTCAGGTTCTACTGGATCTGACCATCAACACCAAGCTTTAACACATAATACCAGTGTGATTCATTATTCACTTTTAGGTGTGTTGTTAGACAAGGGGACAACATTCCCCAACATCGCCCCTGGCGTTGTGCAAACAGATTCATGGTTATTATTGGAGATCTCAGGCTGTGATGGTACATCGCTCTATTTAAATATTTAATAGAATAATTTTATAATTCAGGAAACTGGTTATAAAGACTGGAAAAAGGGGGGTGATCATGGGGAAATAGCTAGCCTGATATCTGATTTGTTTAACCTTTACATAAAAAAAAGTTAAACCAATAGTTAGCTGATTAATTTATGCTCAGACAAGATAATCAGCTGTATGGCCGTAGCTTCACATTTATTGTACAGCCTTGGGAGTGATGTTGATCTTCTCAGCCAACTCTTGGTGAGAAAGACATGAGCTAATAAAACCATATTTATAAGAATGTCTAACAATTTATTACATTTTGCAAGTGAAGAAAATGGATAAAACAGAAGTTTAAAAAAGATCTCATACACCAGCTAGCATTGTGTAATAACTGTGATAAATGTAAATAGTAGCTCCAAATGCCATCAGTATTTTCCTCTGTATTAAAATGTATTCATTATTTATTTGACAGGTGGCAGACATTAGCTCAAGGTGACTCACACACCTGCAGAAATGAGCCTTTGAGCCCAGGGGCTCCATATGTTTTAGCTCTGGAGGTGACCAGTGAAACCCAAACTAACTACGACTGTGGCCTACAGGGAGCTTTGTTTTTTGTTAGCATTTTGGTATTAACTACAGACAAAACAGCTCTAATGCTGTTTATTTTGTTATTTTGAGTTTAAAAGCAGTTGAGGATTTCCAAATACAGTCACTGAAAGAAGGGCCCATTTATTTGAATGAAATATTTATATATCAGTATTATCTTTGATTTAACAAACGAAGAAAGATTTTATTGCATTTAGCTTTGCTAAACTTTCGCAATCAAGTTTTTTGACATTTTATTGAGCCATTTTATAGTAAACTGCGCCTCTTGAATCATCGTAATTTGTACAGTAATAAAGAAAATTGGACTCCATTTCCACTTTATCCAAATTACACTGCTTGTTACAATCCATCTTACTCCTGGATATTTTTTGAAATCTGCTAACCTCAGCAGCAGGAGGAAGATAACCAGACCTGATAGTCGCTGTGACATTAAGGATCTTTGGCTTCTACCATTCCAATTGCAAATAGTTGGGACACTTTAAAACATAAATCAGAAAACAATTATTTTCAAACGAACTGTGTTAACCAAAAACACTTCTTGAACCCATGTTGTTACAAATGTGTTGTGGTGAACCTCGACCCATACTTGTGTTTAGGGGCTTCCTCAGAAGGCACTCTATCATACTTAATCTTGATGTTGTCACCCTTTACCAGTTATCCTGTTTTAGCCACTTGTTTTCTTGTTTCAAACTGGTTTTTTTGAGCCTTCCACACCATTCTCAGTTTTTCCTCAACCCTATCACAACTCAAATTCAGAACATACATACTGTATGTTTACAAAGTATAACATTCTGTCTTATTTATGTTTATTTATGTTTTAAATTGTGTCCAAACATTTTTGGAATTGAGGTTGTTGATAAATGAGATGTAAAATTTGATTCAGAGCATAATAAATATGAGAAATTAAACTAAAGAATCCTGGAAGCTACCTTTTCTTTTTCAATTTTGTTGATGAAAACCAGAAACAACAGTTAGATAATTTAGAATATTGAGTTTCAAACCTCCAATATCCAGATGCATTTTGTGAGCCTGTTGCAACAGTAATTGTTATTTATTGTAAAATGCAGTCAATGCTGTCTTTATGTAGCAGCAACCTTTGGGTGCAGAATAACAAAAAAAACGTGTTGTAAAATCAGTTTAAATTAATTTTCTTCTAAAAATGTTCTTATTAACCTCTTTGTGTGTGTGTGTGTGTGTGTGTGTGTGTGTGTGTGTGTGTGTGTGTGTGTGTGTGTGTGTGTGTGTGTGTTTGTATGTGTTTGTATAGGACGGATGACATCCCTCTGAAAATCCTCGCCCACAACAGCCTTATTGGCAGGCTGATTGGGAAGGATGGCCGCAACCTGAAGAAGATTGAAGAGGAGACAGGGACCAAGATTACCATCTCCTCGTAAGTATCCTGCTCCTGCCTTCCTCTTTCAAAACAAACACACATGAGGGTATTTCAGTGCATCGATGTGGCTGCTTTTATGATTGTGGAACAGCAGCAATTATAGTTCCAAGGACATTTTCGCATATTAGCAATGTTAAACCGATGCACAAGTAACAGTCAGAGATTGCAACCTCTTGGCGCCACACCCATCTCCACCTGTGCTCACTAGCCCCCTCCCCCAGCACGTGCTTTCAATTACATTGTTAGAGAACTAATCTAAAGAGCAGATTACAGCTCCTTTGCTCCAGAACATGATATTTGAAAAGTGGTAGTTACACCCCATTTAAGGGGCCATGATTACCAACCTTCGCTCATTTAGGGCTAATAAATTGCTCCGTCTCTGTGAGCTCTGAGGACGTAATGAGGCTTGAGAGAGAGACAGAAGGGAGGAGGAAGGTGAAGAGAGAAGAGGAGGGTTCTTTTCTGAAGAGGCAGTTCAATACTGATGCTTTGGCGAAATCCTTTCAGAGTGTCCTCCATGCCCACAGACACCAATGAGAGACAAGGTTGGTTTTCCTTCAAAGGTCCGATCATTTGTACTCTATGGAGCCATTGCTTATTACGTTAGCGCAGTAATACTTACTCACCTGCTGTGTAAGTCTCTTGTAAAGGTGAAATGAATTAATACTTCGTTCGTGTCATAAAATACAGTCTGTAAATCATTATTATTCACGTCATTGTGATGATATTCACATCCTGAGAGTGAGAGACACAAACCTACTCCTTAAAAGAGGCACATCAGCCTTCAGTAATGTCACAGCTTCTAAATAGCTTTCGTGTCGACATCAAAGTAATTAATTATGGCTGGCAAAGTAAGAGTGTTCTTAATGCGCTGATATTTCCAACTGAATTCCGTGGAAAGGCCTGGAGATCTTGCAAACAGATGTCTCACCTTGCCCATACTATACTATACCATACCATACTAAAGTCCTTCAAATGCAAAACTGAAATGCTTGTTAGCTGAGGAAGAGCTTTCAATAGCAGTTCAGGGAGTTGACGGCACAGCCTTCAATAACACTTCAGTTACATGAACGCAAAGAAAGAAAATGCAATTAGAATCAACTCACTCACCTCCATCTATGGAGAAAATATGGGAGCAGAATGTGAGTGTGCCTGTTCTCTTTATTCGTGGCTGCACGTGTATGTACATTTTTGTGTGTGTCATTTCTCTTGCAGGTTACAAGACTTAACTATTTACAACCCCGAGAGGACCATCACAGTAAGGGGCAGCTTGGAGGCACGTTGCAAAGCCGAGGAAGAGATCATGAAGAAACTGAGGGAAGCCTACGAGAATGACATTGCTGCTGTAAACGTAAGTCGAGCTCAAAGGCTACCATCTGCGGGCCACTTGTCTTGTCAGTCTGTATGAGTCAGGTTGACTCACTCAGACTGACAGGTGAAATACGGAGAGGGGAGACGATATGCAGCAGGATAACATTGCTGCGCCATTCAGTTCATGTTACCAGCAGCAGCAGTAATACGCGGGTTGTCTGCTCAGTAAATGGATAAGAGTAAACGATCACGGAATTGCTCATCAGTGAGTCGCTCGTTTGAGCACATTGTGTCCGCGTACGTCTTTATGTGTGTGCTCGCCTGTTCCTCGGAGCCTCTGACTCACGCTCCCATCCCCGCTGTGTGAGTCTGTGTTCCCGCTGTAACAGACTGCGTTTCCCAGCATCCATCTGATATCTGTAGGCCGCTCTCTCTCACCCATCTCCTCTTTCACACTGCCCTGATGACATCACCAGTGCTGCAGCGCATTGAGGTCAACCTCAAGGGAAGAGAGATAGTGATGATATCACACCCTGCACCCTCCCCATTGCATTGCAGTAATGCAGAGATGGATGCTGATAAAGTGGTTGTACTCATTGTAGTGATGGTGATTGTGGTAAGCAACAGTATAGGGAACCAGTATCCATTGGTCTGCTTTTTCTTTTGCTCCTTCCGTTTGAGCTGTCAATCAAGAAGTATCAAGCAGCATGCAGGTAAATCGTACTGGCTTGTGAGAGCAGCTCTGGCACCTGTCGGGTGTTGACTCTACAGCAACCGGTGAGGGCCATCTAGCGAGACACTGTGGATATTACACGAAGCTCTGTGGGAACATGGAAGTGAAAGGAGACTGTGTGTCTCCTTGCCGCCATGAAACCAGACAAGCTGACTTGACTTTGAGGCAGAAATGTTTTTTTGTTAAATTACCATTACATCAGCAGACTGTGAAAACCAAGTACCTCTAAAAACATCTACAGGTCACGAGTCTGTAAAAACAGTTTTTAGCTGTGAAAAGTGGGTTTTAAACGGCTTATTGAACTAAACAAGTTGGAGAATTCTTTCACCTCATACTGGAACACTTATAAACTCTGCTCTCTTTTAATAAAATGCATATTTTCAGTTAAAGTCATTTAAAAGCAGAAATGTTGAGCCTTAAGTAAATCTTAATCTAGGCCCTAGACTAAAATCTGCCTCTCTTCCCCTGCACAGCAACAGGCTAACCTGATCCCAGGCTTGAACCTGAATGCTCTTGGCATCTTCTCCTCCAGTCTGCCTGTGCTGCCCCCTGCTGCTGGACCACGCGGTGCCGTAAACCCTGTGGCGTCATCAGGATACAACCCATTCTTAGTAAATACAGTCTTTTTTTTAACAGACTCCCTGAGTACACAACCATCAAAGGTGGGGAGGGGGGGGAAAAAGACAGAAAAATGCTTTTTTTTTTTTGGAAATATTTTTCCCCTGCTAGTTTTACACGCCCAGCCCAGCAATGCACAGCAGGGATTAGTTTTGACCTGATAAAGCAACTTTGGTAAACCGACTTCACCCTGAAGTGCTTTTGAAAAAAACCACAACCGTGTCGACTCCAGTCTTCCTGCATGACGTTGTACACATTTTGAAACAAGCAGAATTCCCCCATCTTCTCCAGAGATGAGTCAGTTTGTCTATAAATCACAGTCTCCACTCATTGCCTAAAGAGGTCGTGCCAAAGTGGTGTGAGACAGCGTGTGAGAATGTATTTGCGTGCTTCATACTCAAGAAAGTTAGTGTGTGATTCACTGTGAGTAGATGCCCTGGAATTCAGCTTAATAAAAGCTTGAGTTGTGTATGTGCATGCGTCTGTGAATGTGTGCGTTTCTGTGCCATCTGACCGATTTCCTCGTTACTTCACTTTCAGAGTCACTCTTCACATCTCAGTGGCCTCTACGGGGTTCCTCCAGCAAGTGCCATCACCCACCAGCATTCAGTATGTGCCCCTGAAATCTGCACTAAATCCACTGTTGCCCTGTTTGATCAAAGACTTAACCACTAATCTATTGTTGTTAGTGTAGTGTTTGATAATTATTCATATAGGTGGGGACATTTTAAACCATTTTGCGTTTAAGAAGGTGAGGAAAAGCCTCAAACTTTGGATGTTTGTTTCTTATACAGTTTGTGCTGAGAAAAGTCTCTCTTTGTAAGGGACATATGTTATAAATGAGAGTGACTGCTACAGTTCAAAAAGAAAGAGGGAAATATAAAACTAACAGCGTGGGAGACATAATCAGACCATGATCTCTTTGTCAGCTTCTATGGTGAACAGTGAATATGGGATTCCTGTGTACCGTCACCCAGTCACCAGAACACCACAAATATTTCTGGGAGGGGACATTTCAGCCCAGATTTGTCCTGTGGGTCGTAAATATTCACTTTATAAACCTCAATTACATGAGTGCCTCCATGCTAAGAAAAACTAAAACATAGGGCAACCATCGACCTCGATAGGAACTATTTCTTCCAGACCCAGTCAGTTCAGGAAGAGAGTTTAGCTTTCATTTTCTGCTGCTCTTCAAATATCTGAAAAGTTAAATTGAAATTTTTGCAACTAGTTAAACCAGTTTTGAATGTTTCTATTACCTTTTTTTTTTACCATTTTTCTGTCTGGTCTGCGTTCTCTCAGCAACAGGCTCAAGAGCAGGAGGTTGCCTTCCTCTTTATTCCAACTCAGGCAGTCGGGGCCATGATCGGCAAGAAGGGCCAGCACATCAAACAACTCGCCCACTTCGCTGGAGCTTCCATCAAGGTGGGTTTGTCTGTGTCAACAGTGCCGACTCCAGTTATAAAAGCAGGGACGAGGTGTTCAAACATCTCTGATCGACGTGTAGGGTTGAGTCCACAAACACGAGTTAAACCTGTTCTGCATTTTTATGCACTATTCACATCTCTATAAAAGACGATCGACACAATTCAACAAATTTTCACACATGCATTGTAGGAGCCCTGAAGGTGTTCATCACACAATCGGTTTCTTCAATTAGCTTTTTTTTTCTTTCTTTTTTTTCATATTTAGGCATGTTTTAACTTTGGTGATTTTTATGTCAGTTTGCTTGTACGAAGGGTTTTTCTTTCTGTGTGCTTGGACACAAATTTTCTAGTTCAAAGTTTTACATCGAGGAAGTTGGCATCTGTTGGGTCGTCAGTGGGCTGGGTCAGCAGCACCTCATCGACCGTTGAGGATGTTGGTCAGAAATAACCAATGAGCAAAGCATTTTAGAAAGCCCCTCAAACCCCTTCTGGAGGCGACGGACAGCTGCTCAATGAATTCTCATAACGTGATCCAAGTTGTTTCATTTATTTGTAGGAATTTGACTCCTCAGATAATGCAGTGTTTTCATGTACTGAATGACCAGAGGACAAAATCACCATCACTTGGCCATGTTGTCTCCTTATTTTTATTCTTAATCTGTCTTTATGTGTGTGTGTTTGTGTCAGATTGCTCCAGCTGAGGCCCCAGACGTTACTGAGAGGATGGTTATTATTACTGGACCCCCAGAGGCTCAGTTTAAGGTAAAAAAAAACACTATGAATGTCTCTGTGCACCAAGGTTGAATTTTTTCAATGCAACCATGTTCAGGATCAAATTGCTGCTTAAAATGTGTTCATCTACATTAAATTATGATTATTTAATTTTGTGTGCGACAGTAAACAGTTGTGAATCACTTCGTTTGTCCTCGTTTTCCCCAGTCTCTCCTTGCCTCATTCCCGCCTCTTTATTCCAGGCACAAGGACGGATATTTGGGAAGCTGAAAGAGGAGAACTTCTTCACAGCGAAGGAGGAGGTCAAACTGGAGACGCACATCAAGGTTCCCTCAACTGCAGCCGGCAGGGTCATCGGTAAAGGCGGCAAGACGGTGAGTTGATGAACTGAAATATGGTTATGGTTTGAAAAACATAGTTGATTTTCACTGAAACATCAGGTAGTATTTATATCTACATAAGAACAGTTTTAAACAAGTAAACCATTAGTAAAGCACCTGGTTGGCTTGGTTTCATCAGAGTATTTTAGTTTACCGTAATTTGATACTCTGTCTGTTTTGTGAGACTGGAGATGAAATTCAAAGCCAGATGATGATGTCTGGAGTATTTTTTTCCAGGTAAACGAGCTGCAGAACCTTACGAGCGCTGAAGTTATCGTACCACGGGACCAAACGCCAGACGAGAACGACGAGGTCTTTGTGAAAATCAGTGGGCACTTCTTTGCCAGCCAGGTAGGCAAAACACAAGATTTTTGCTCCTGTAATCTAACACGGGCTGATTATTCATGCACGTACCGAAACACTGATTATTAACAATACTGCTATACTTATGTATAGCAATACTTACTGGGAGTAATGTAAGCTGTGTTTGCAGAGAGAGTTAGGCAGATGGAAAAGGCAAGTCTACAACAAATAGAGGATTGCAGAGAGATTACTCATGTAACATAAAACATACAGTATGATACTGTCAATACTGATGATGCTCAGGGACGCTTGAACGTTTCACAACTCTTTTTTGAGCAGCCATAACTGTAAGGCATAGAGGTGTATTTTCTCTTTTTCCTCACCTGTCACTGTGTCCTGTGTAAAAGATATTACGTGTCAGTGCTCAGCATATCTTCATTCTGCCCAGTTGAGTGCACCTAGTTTTAGTTGAAGTTGTCATTGTAACTTGGAACACACCAGTGTGAATTAAAAGTTGACCAATTTATGAATCCTTGAGTTGTACCGTCGCAGGAAAATGAACAGGGGCTTCAGATAAGTATGAGCTCCTTCATGCACACACACTGTTTGAGAGGAGGGCACAATGCCTGTGTATTTATAAACTAGAGCCACATCAAACTTTGTATGTAACTGTGTGTGCAAGAAGAAAAAACTAAATAACGAAGTAAAACTATTGTGTTGTAAATGTAATATAGTTGAATGCCCTGCTAAACCCACAGGTGATGGAATTATGGCTGATTTAGACCTCTGCTCAGGTTGAAGGTGAGGGGATGTATGCTGGGAATAACACGACTCACGAGACTCCAGTCACTAACAGGATGGATTAAGGTGTTTACAAAGGAATCCGGGGTCATGAGGATGTTGAGGTTGTCTAATAAGTCCCTTCTCAGGGCTGTGTGAGTCGACTCTATGTTGTCTTCAGTGTTACGAAATAAAAACACTACATTAGTGATTTTTATACCATTTTGTGGTAAAACTATACTTATTTTTAACAACAGCTTTGAATGTGACCCAGCGATGAACTGGTGACTTGTCCCTGCCTCTCGCCCAATGTCAGCTGGGATAGGCTCCAGTCCCCCCCCCCCCCCCCCCCCCCCCGCGACCTTGCATAGCACAACCAGTTATAGGAAATGGATTAATGGATGTGTACTGCCTTACTGTAAATAATAACAACAATTATTTTTTCTTGACAGAACAATCGCTGATCATTGTCAACATACTGTGCTAGATGTTTCTGGAGCTTTCAATCATGTGTCATGGGCCTTATCTGCGTGTAGTTTGCTCATTTGTGGTGAAGATAGATCTGTTTATGTGTGAGCTCCGAAAAGGTGCTGTGGATTAAATCATAACATCGGCCGATGACTGCTGAACAAACTCCATGGCTTGATGAAGACCATGTGCTGCAGTTGAAAGCTCCAGAAGAGTTGGGGTTGTTTTGTCAAAATTATATTTCCAATTTGAAGAACAAACTCAGACAGTTATTACCTCTGCCAAGGGAGGAGGTTATTTATGTATGTTTTTAGATTCACACAGAACCGCATAAATTATATTAATACAATTAGCAGACCAAAAAAAAACTAGTAGAAAACAAATAAAATAACAAACTACAAAAAAAATCCATTTAATCTAATTATCTATTATTATGTCTATATGGACGCCTTGCCATTTATGAATTAACTCCCGCATGTGGTGTCTCTCCAACAGACTGCACAGAGGAGGATCCGGGAGATCATTCAGCAGGTCAAACAGCAGGAACAGAAGCACCAGCAGGGCGCTGCTGTGTCACCGCACCACTCCAAGTGATCAGCGGGGTGGCTCCAACAGGCGCTAGCCAATGAATGTAGCCCTCCCAAATGGACAGAGACCTATCCAGACAAAGGCCGAGGCCAAGGGGACATGCAGGGCAGACCAGCAGCACCGATCAAAACCAAAGAACTTCACTAGGGGGGGAAAAAGTGAGAGCCAAAGGCTGAGGGCATTGTGTGCACTGCCAGCCCTGTGAGAGCAGATAAAGCGGGAGAAATCGTACTCGTATAGTATAATAAAAAGACCAAAAAAATCTTAAAGAACGGTGGAAACTGTTGTCTTCACAGTTAGAAAGGTAAACCGGAGATAGTATGTCGTCCTGCATAATGTTATCTCTTACGTTGGACTAACATAGGCCTAACAAATGGTTAAAGCAACTGTATTAACACAAGAGCATACGAGGTATTGAGAGTGATACTTTGAGTCAGCGCAAGAGACAACGGACCCCCTCTCTTACAAGAGTTTAAGATGATATTCAGATTGCAAGATTAAATTTCCTTAGCAGTATTAATACAGAGTAGAAAAGTATATTGATGCACACTGTGAGTATGCGCTGTTATTTTGATGTCAAAAAAATAGTACAACTCCGTGTAGTTTTTCAATATTTTACTTATTGGAGCGATTGATTGGGCTGTGATAGCCAGAAAAATCGGTTTTCCTTTGTTTTCTTCACAATATAGGCCACTGAAATCAAAAAGAGAACCCCTATAATTAGATGCGATGGATCAGTCTTTGTAACAAGCCTGTGTGTGTGCCAACACAAAAGATAACTTCCCTTTCAAACATCTCTCAACATTCATATCTGATGCTATGTTTTCTTTTCTGCTAATTTTGACTTCACTTTCTCATCACTCTCTCTCATCTGACATCATGTTGTTGTTTTTTTAATAGGGTAAAAATATGTTGTCAAGAAACACCTTTTCTGTAGCCTTTTTGATAACATTGAACTGACTGCCACTTTCGCTCAACAGAGGTTAAATGCAACTGAGGTTTTTTTTTTCTTTTTTTTTATACCAGCAAACTGGTATCACTCTCCCATGCTGTACATTAGACTACACCTACATTCATGCTTGTTGTCCTGATGTTTAAAAAAAAAAAATCAAAAGGATGTCTCTAAAGGCATCCTCCCATGTGATCAGAGCAAAAACTTACATCTTACAAAAAAAACAAAACAAAAAAAAAACTGGTGCACCTTTGCTAGTCAACAGGCAACCAGTTCTATGAATGTGTACCACCACACACTCTACGTTATGAGGACGTCCTGAGAGCCAACACAGAATGTGATCAGAGGGCCCGGAGAGGGGACAGACGGGGACGGGTGGGACGGTGCAGTCACATGGTGTGTGGAGTGGCAGTGAGGAAAGTTTATGGGGTTAGAGGGTGGTTGGGGTGGTAATGGGGAGGCACTGTATGACTGTGGTGCACACGCAACTGCAAACGTGACCACAGCCGCGTTTGGCTTTAACCCTGCCTTGTAAGGGAGCTTTCTAAAATGGCGTGACAGCTGTGAATGTACGATATGCAGCCTTTTTAGAAATATCACCCCTGCCGTGTCCAGCAGGCCGGACCAGAGGCACCGACACACAGGTTGTCATCCTCACTCTGTTTTCTTTTAACTTTTCTCTCTGTGTTTTTCTATTGCTGAGCTGGCCGCCGCTCTACGAGCTCGCTGGACACGCAGGTCCTGGTGTCCCCCATTGTGCTTTACTTTGGAGACCGTGGAAGCTTCTTGCCTTAATTTGTCACCTCTCAAACATCACCTATCTGCTTCATCTTCCAGACGCAAGGTTATTGCCAATACGCACAGCATCCTCCGCGCGTGTGTATATGTGTGTGCATGTGTGTGTGTGTATATATATAAATATATATAAAAAAAAGAGAGAGTAATATTTATGAATATATTTTTTCCTATTTTGTGATGAGAGCTATTGATAAGAAACAAAAAGAGAACAAAGTCCTTTTCTTTTTTCCTCAGTGGGACACTGCCATATTGTTTTGAAGGGAAGTGTTTATTTTCTTGAAAACTAGACTATGAATAATAATATAAACAAAAACCTGAAAAAACAGGAGAACAGTAAAGTGAACCACCGTGTTAACTTTGGATGTGAACAGTGCGCATGTCAGTATTGTGATCTACCTCAGGCTTCAGGGTACCTCAGTCCAATCTTTCATTTCCCCCTTTTCCACATTTTGTATGCCTTGTTAAGTGGTCATTTTGAGCGTGTTTAATTTTCTTTTTTAATGAAAAAAAAAAAAGAACAAGAGAAAAGAAAAGATCTTCTGTAATCTCTTAACTCTTCAGGTCCAGCCAACTAGTGAAACTTTGTAAACTGTAGTCAGCTCTGTTGGACTGTCTTTGCCTGGACGCCATACAACCTCTTAATGATACATGTCAAAGGAATTCCAAGTTGATTTTTCTGCCAGAAAGGAATGAAGAGTAAGATCTAAGGGGTACATGCCTGCCCGAAGTGGTTCTGAATGTGGATGTTGTGTACTGATTTCACCATCAAAGGAAGAAAAACAAGATACAAGTCATTAGATAGAAAGACAAACTAACCAACTGTACCTCCAGGTTTTTTTTAGACTTTTTGAAAAAGCAATGAAGTTTATTAGCTTGGGGAAAAATATTTTTTTTAACAACCCAGTTCAATCTTACCAGCTCTGTTTGACAACAGCATACTCTTAGGCTTATTTTAAAGAAATAAAAGTTGCAAAAATACACTGACACGGCTCTTGAACATGGTGCAAAGCCCTAGTCTTCTGTGTAGAACGTAGAACAGCTCTAGTCTAGTCGTTGAAAATGTCACTGTGTACAACAAGATAGCTGTATATCTGTAAACGTGTACAGTAGAGCCACACATACAGTACATGCATCGTTTCTCTGTCTCTCTATAACACTTAGCAGTCTACACCTGCGTTGTGAGAAATAGTGGGAAAGGTTTAGAGTGTCACAACTTCCCTCAAAACTGACCTCTAAACGCTTTTCTCACAAATCTACCGATTTTAATTTTTTGTGCTGTACATGTCAGAATTACCTCTCAGAAACCAAGGCTGAGTTTAGTTACTAAAACCGATGTAGGGCAAAAGAATTAAATAAACGAATGATATAGTGAAAGTTAGTGTTTGTCTTTGGAATTCTTTTAACTGTTGAGAGCTATTTTTATTTTTATTTTTTACTTCCTTGAGGGCTGACTTTTGTCATCAGATGAGGTAAATCATCTTTTTATGTCCCAGTGAACACAGACAAGCAGTGCTAAAATAAAACATAAAAGGTCTATCAAACTCACACAATGCCTGAGGCTGGTTCAACAAAGCCTCTCCACACCCGTTACAGTACCTCATACTGATGATGACAGCTCACCAGACCTGATTCAAGTACCCAGACTTTACCCACATGAATGCCGTACGGTGCTTCTACTTGAGCACATGGCTGTTGTGATGGTCTTCTTCACTAGAGTAAGGTCTGTCGTGGAGAAAACGGCTTTTCGTGGTCGCACTGAAAAAATGTAGTTTGTCACTCATGGTTTGTTTGAGGAGTAGCTTTCTAGAGCAGTTTTGAAGTTGAAGCTCTTTTCTTGCGTTGCAGAGGACTCGTCGGACCTCATGTTTTTGGCTCTTTATACAGTAAGTGCAGGTTTCCCTCCGGCTGGCTCGGTTCTGCTGTGGTGTCGTCAGCAGAGCATCATGGTTGTTGAGACATCTGCGAGCCAACCGCAGTCTGAGGCTGAAACTTGTGAAGATAATAGAAACCTTTTTACTTTACTTCCAAGGACTGGTGTTTTTAGGTTTTGTGGGGTGTTGCTAGACATTAATATTCAGTACCAGAAAACCACAATTACACACATCACTGAGGGCGTACTGTGTTGTTAGTCATATCACATGGTGGTTGGATAGTTTATGCTTTTTTTTGTTTTTGTTTTCTGTTGATCTGGTTTTCTCGTCATTAACACTGATATAATAATGTAGTCTGGAGCATTTGCTGGGATTCTTTGCTTTAATATTCATTCCTTTTAGATCACTACCAATGATACTAGCTGTTAAATTGTGGTTGGAAAAAACATCCTAGCTAGGATTTTTGAACAGATTTGGGAATCAGGATTGCAAATTAAATAAATCTGTGACATGCAAAGGAGGAAGGTTGACAGCGTATTCAGGTCTATTAAACAAAAGCTGGTAAAACTTGTTCTACGTTTGTGACTGAACAGAATAGAGGGCATTCCAACAACCATCCAAAAATTATGAATTAGCTGAAGAAGGATTTAGTTAAGTGGGTCAGATGTATGCAAAACCACAGCATTGTTTTTTGTCCTGTCTTCTTGTTAAATGAGAAAACACAAAGCATTGCATGAGACTGTTGGAGGCGATCCAGCATACACTTCATACGGCATTAGGCCTTGATTAATGGTTTTACATGCATCCATTTCTTAACTGCATTTCACTATTTTGGAGATTCTTGTTCCAGTTGGTCACAACCCTCAAGTCCTACATTTCCCATGGGCCAAAAGGTCCAAAACACCTCAAGGTAATTGGTGACTGTGTGCTGGACGGACATATGATCCATTTTTAGTACATCTAGTGGATCCATGCCTTTCTGGTAACAGCCATGCTGTAGTTTTGAGTTGTGAGTGAACTATATTGCTGAGCAACCTGGATCTGAGCAATAAAGAATATTTGAAAAAAAAACTTACTGTTGTTTCATTATTCCAAATGTTTTATTTCTTCATTTATTTCATTTTTTCAAAAATAAGATTATATTAGTGGTTGAAATTGGTTGGACAAGAACATTTAATATGTTGTTTTACCTGAATTAAACATGATTGGCTTTGATTTTTTTCATTTTTTCATCTCAGCTTGATTTAAATGAATATACAGTCAGTTAATAGCAGTGGTGTATAATCTTTTCTCAAGTCCAGTTGTCCAGTAAGTCCAGAAGTCCAGTTGCTTCTAAATCAACCTTCAAGGACTACCATGACCTGGATGACTGAGAATCTACACAAACAGTGGTTTATATTAAATATGTACATTTCTCAAGTGTTGTAGACTACTTATACAATTTACAATTTAGAGGCAACTGTGCTTGATGTGAGTAATTCTATTCAAAACTACTTTTCAGTGGGAAATATTGTTGGGTATTTTTTTAATTCACTGTATTTTGATAGCTTTAGTTTCAGATTCAAATCAATCACTTACAAATCTTTGTCAACAAATTAAACATATTACAGATTAAACTACCCAGCAGTATAGCAGGTCGATAGCCAACATGTATGTAACTGTATGGGTAACCAACAAATTGTTTTGTTTATTGCGTCACTTATTATTATCAAGAGGACTAGGGCCACATGATTTTTTGTTTAGAATTCTGACTTAAAAGTCAGATTTCTGTGAATAAAGTCAGAATCCTGAGAATAAAGTCAGAATTCTGAGAATAAAGAATCATTTATTTTCCGGACTTTAAAAACACATAAACAAACAAAAACATTTCTAGGCTTCTGACTTTATTCTAGAATTCTGAGTTGAAAGTCAGGATTCTAAAATGAAATTCATGTGGCCCTAATCCTCTTCCATAATTTCTCTTAATGAATTATTAATTATGTAATTAATTTACATAATTTATGTAGAAGAATTGGCCGACATTTTTATGCGAACCCGAAAATCAGCTAAATAAGTAAATGAAGCAAATATGGTTGGGATAACTGTTTTTTCGTCCAGCACTGAAAACACAGACAGAGTGAGACGTGCAGTATTTCTGTCAATATGGCCTATCTTCGAACATACCACAGCATAGCAACAGGTGTGGCACCACCGTAGTGTTTGTCCCTACCCGGCTGCCATCTGAGAGCTGGCTATCCGAGAACAACTCAAAGTACCAGCCAAACTTCTGCTTTCCCTGCGCAGAACTGATTTGAATATAAAATAATGTCATAGCTCAGTGATTCTGCAGTGACAGCTACACACTGTAGTCGGGACTCATGGAGAGTCGCTTCCGTACAAATCTCTGCGACCTTCAGTCGAATTCAAACTCGTATTTGGTAAGTTTAGTTAGCCTCTTTAGCAGTTGTAGCATTGACGTAGCGAACTCCACTTTATGCAATTTACCCTTATTGACAATATGCGACGTTCAGGCTGTATCTCAGGGGAAACTGATAATCGATATGCGTAGAAATGTATGTTTGCAGACGCAGTTACGGTTGTCTGTATTTCCAGTGACACGTTCAGCTTCAGTAAGCTGGTACCTGTTCGTAAATGGTTTAAACGTGAAGTGATTATAGTGATTAAGGCCTCTGTGATGATGGGGTTAGAGTTAGAGATACCGAGACACGCAGCTGAGTGATGAATGGCTAAATATTATGTATAGCGTTAATGTAAAGCATGCGTCATAACCAGGTATCTGCACTTCAGTAGTATTTTGATTTTCAAACATTGTACCCCTACTCCATTACATTTATTTGATCATTTTAGCGACTTAATTACCAAATACAGCATTAAAGTGATGCTCACATTAATGCATCAGTAAGTCAGTAATAATTCAATAATGACTTTGAAAATTGGCAAATATGCATGATACGAACTTAAAATGTTTTGCGTATTATTAATTAGTAGTCAGGTTTGAATGTAGGACCTTTCCTCATAAAAGTGTTTTTGCACTGTAGTATTGCAATTTTTACTTAAGTGAAAGATCTTAAATACTTCCTCCATGCCTCAAAGCACATAAGAAGCGTGGATCACCATTTATAGAACTCTCCAATGATTTTACTGTGAGTTGTTATGACATGTCAGCAGAAACCACTCCTAATCCCAGTGGAAACATTACAAACTGTATCATCCCGGGGGGAAAGGAAGACGTGACTGAAATTAATGTAGCGAGCGTGCCAAAGTTCATTCTTGAGCTTCGACACAGTCGTTTCATCTTGACTCACGGTTTCTGGACGAGTTGATGAATACTCTTAAGATATATGCTGATGATATCACAATATTCACATGCATATTCTTCCAAGATTTATTTATGGTAGGATAATTCTGATCCCAAACCAGGGCAAAATTAACTGACTCAAATAATGTTAGTTTAAATTGCTCATGCTGCATCTAATGTAAGTCAAGTGAAAAAAAAGTATTATTATTATTATTATTCTTTTGTAATTATTCTTATATTTCGACTAACAGGTGTTTTACAAGCATGTAAAACCAGTGTAACTGAAGAGGTGTCACAACGAGAGAGAGGATTCTCCTCCTTCCAGCAAACTGGAGTGAATGAATGTCAAGAGCTTTGGAGAAATGTGATAAAAGATGCCTTCGCTGTCCTACGGAATTGAGAGTCTGAACTGATGGAGAGCAGAGAGGAGAACAGAGAGGAGAGGTGAACACTTGCACAAACACAAACATACCTTTGAGGGGTCCCTTTATCTCACCACCAAGATGTGATCCAGATGTCTGATGTCTCTTAATCTAACAGTTCATTAACCTTTTATTGTGAATAGCAATTTTCATGCTGTTAGTTCAGTTCAAGTGATGCTAATTTATGCTTGTTAATAATGTTTGTTACTGGTTCGATCCGCATGTCTTCCCCCCCACTCTCTCTCTCTCTCTCCCACATTTCCTGTCACCTCTTCAGCTGTCCTGTCAAATAAGGGCATAAAATGCCCAAAAGTAGAAAAAAAGAAAGTTTGTTACTTTATTTTGTTAAACAATAATGGGTATTGCTACATCATCTTCGCTAAGTTGCTTCGCTGTAAGTAGGCCAGTCGCCACGATGGGCTTAAGCAACATGAGACACACATCGGATGAGTGTCTGACCAGTGCTGCGCCCCTGCTTTGCAGTTCTGCAGTAAATACACATCCTCTTCTGTATGAGTATTGTAGACACTGTTACTACAGAGCTTGAAACATAACCGCATGCCAGGGCCTGCAGGGACTCATCTGTTAATTATTTGAATTCATGTTTGTTTGACTAAACCACAACTAGCCTCAACATTACAATATTGCCAGGTTCAAAAATGGTACTTGTGTTTCAAGTCAAGGCTCAGTTCAGTTTATAATACTAATGTATTTGCATGTGTTGTTGCAGTCCTGCAGCTGAGCGGCCCCCCGCCCTTCCAGAGCGAGGACTGTTCCACATCTGGCAGAATGTGGGCCCCACTGCACGGCTCCACCCAGAGAGAGTACTCCTGTCCAGGCCTGTTCTGCAGGCTGCCTTGGGAGAACACCATGGACTCCTCCTCACTCAAGGTAACTGTTCTCTGCCAGGCATTTTTTAAATATATTCTTAACATTACTAAGTTAAAAAAAAATGCTAAACTAAACTGTTATGACAGCATAATTACAGTTCAGAAATACAAACTCAGCTGGAGTGTTTAATAGTAGATTTTCTTATGCTCTGAACTTGTGACAAACAATATCTCTCAATCAGTTTTATTGAAATGGATATAAGAAACTGTTGATCAAAGTTCTTAATTTTTTCTGTCATTATAATGGCCTAATATTGATTTATGTATTAGCTTGGGGATTATTTCCACTATCCGCAGTTACTCAGATATTGCCTTCTTGCAGGTGGTGTAGTATATTCATTCGGTGAGCTGTTATGGAGGGACCTGAGTGTCCCGGTGTCTGCTCCGGTGTTGGAAGTCGGACTTCAGGGGATGATGGTGGTCCGTGTGGCTGCTGGTGGCTTTCACTGTGGAGCGCTGAACGACCAGGGCAACATCTACATGTGGGGGGAGAACACTGCAGGCCAGTGTGGACTGACTGAGAGAGGCACAAGCGTCACAGGTTGGTTTACAATAGACCTCCTTCGTTCCCCCTGCACGTCTGTCAGTCCTTCAGCCTTCATCCATTACTATAATCTATTTCTTTCATATGTTTTTCTCTTCTCTTAATTTGTCAATTAGTAAATGTGCTGGTCAGTTAAGGGATATTGGGGAAACATGAGCTATGTAAAATATGCTGTGTCAGTTCCAGAGCCGTGCCCGGTCAGTGTGGTGGACAATGACGTCGTTCCTCCAGCAGTTGTTCGGGTCGTGGACCTGGCCTTTGGACGGGAGCATAGCCTGGCTCTGTCGGCCCAGAACGAGCTTTGGGCTTGGGGCAGTGGCTGCCAGCTTGGCCTGGTGACCAGCACCTTCCCCGTTTGGAGACCACAGAAGGTAAATTTGTGCAGGCTTTAGTGAATTTCAGCATGCAAAACTCAACAAAATGTCAACAAGTCAGAACTCTGTTGAATATTAACTGCTTTATATGTCAACCTATGAGAGGTTTGTATGAGTGTTGGCCTTTGGCAGCATCTATTATTTTATACTGTCACACTCTCCTGACATTTTACTGGGGCAAAAGGTATATGAGGTCTTTATATATACTGTATATATATATATAAAAATAAATAAAAAGTAAATGCTGAGCTGCTGGTATTGAATGTTTGACTCGCCTACAGTGTTTTGTCTTATATGCAGTGAGCCGACTCTCACACGACTTGCTATAGCACTGAAAGGAAATATGAGCCCCTTTCTTCATAGATACCTGCTGGAGGAAACAATGACACATTTGTAGAGTTCATATTATGAAGTGATGTCATATTTTAGTCTTACTATCATGTCATGTTTTTATTTATTCACCGATCTTGATAATTTCCTGTTAATTAAACTTTGCATCATCATCCTTTTCACCATTGTTATGTTTACTCCATCACCATCACGTCTCATACACTGATATGAGTTTGCATTTAGATTTCAGCAAAAGCATTGGGGAGAGTAATGAAATGGGCAAAATGGGGAAAATATCTCCCTGCCAGACAAAGCTGTGAATGATTATGAAGAAAATGAAGACGCTGTTAGATGAAGAGACCTCAGTGTCACGGCTGCTTGATTGTTGTGGGATAACTTGATGGATGATGCCTTTCTCGTTTTTAATATACATTATTTTCCCAACGCTGGACAAATTAACTTTGTGATGCGAATGACAAAATAAAGATGACATGGTGATGTGAAGTTACAGAGGATGATGTCAAAGCTTTCAGGGGGCTGTGAAGCTCACGCTATCTAACTAAACATAGCCTGTCAGTCAGCATATACAGTGCAGCTGACAGGTATTTTATAATGTGACTGCTAGTTTCTCAATGCCTAACGTCATCATTACTTACCATACTCTGGGTGTTTTCTTTCCAACTCCAATTCCACCCTGCTTTTCCCCCGGATGGAGTCATATCAAGCTTATTGTGTGCTTTTAGATGTGTGGAGTAAAATTGTCCAGTTGGATCCAGAAGCAGACACCAACTTCGTTTACTGCAGTCTGCTTTGTAACATCACCTCAATGCAGCACCTCAATGTCAGTTTCATAGAAAGAGGATTGAAAATCACTCTTGCAGGATTTCTTAATACCCTGGTTTACCATAATGCCCTGATAATGTCCTATAACCATATGTGTATACAAGTCAGCACACAACAAGTGTCTGTTTTAACTCAGTAATCACACGTGTATTATTCACATCTTTGGCACAGGTGGAGCACTTAGCAGGCAGACATGTAATTCAGGTAGTTTCTCCTCTTGATACCCTCACAGTCAAATTTACACATTTATAAGAAAAATACTGTGTTCTGTGTCCAGAAACACCATCTCTATTTATTTTCCACAGGTGGCATGTGGTGCCTACCACAGTGTGGCTCTAGTTCGCAGTTTACCTCCACAGAACTACAATACCCAGAATCCCTCTGAAAAGAGGGAGCGGGGCCAATCACCTCACTACTCAGTGACAGAGAGGGAGGACTCGTTTGATGGTGGTCACTACTGTCCACTGGGGGTGGAGCTGACTGAAGTCATGACAGGCGAGGTAAATATACACCAAGAGTGAGAAATTAAATAAAAACAATCTATAGCCTATAAAAATATTCCCGTGATCTGGTACTACAGGATCTTTGAAGCAGCTCTGTAACTATGTCATACTGGTCCTTTCTGTGGACATTTAAGAGGTCCAGCTTTATCAGCACTGGTTTGTTCCCCTCTTTGATTTGCATTCCCAGACTTCTCCCAGAAGAAGAGCTCTCCGACAAAGACTCCAACCTGGGGGAAGGTCAGCTGGCAGCAGCCCTGGCTCTGCAGCCGGTTCAGTTTCCGAAGATGTCAAAGCGAACACCAAACAGTACAATATTACAATAACTTATCGATCCCTCAAATTTTATGTTTTTGCATTGAACTATTCTTTTCCATTTAATTTTTAATCAACTTTCCCTTACCCACATTGCAAATCTTCAGGAAGAATCTCCCAGTTGGCACCAAGCTTGAGCCTGTTGGACACACTGACCCTCTGACTCAGACAGATGGTAGCCCCAAGTCTAACCCACTGTCAGGTTGGAGATCCGATAAGAGCTCTGCTTTCACTCAGGAAACAGAGCTTCAGACTCTCCTCCGAAAACTCTCGAATCATTCGTTGGAGATGCAGCCCACCTCTGGGCCTGGAGATACTGACTCACTGAGCAGTTACACTTCAGGTTGGTAATTCATTTATGTTCAATTTTTCTTTGTTAGAAGTTTGTTCTTCCTTTTATGTATGAACGCGATCATGTCCTCATCCCTGTTTTCTTGTTTGTCCTCTAGTTCCTTTATTTGTTCATAGTTGGTTGTGCTTCTTTAATTATATTGCACTGCTTGTTATCTTGTTTCCATTTTTCGTTCTTCCTTCCTTGATTAATTATTTTCACTTGGATTTTGTATTTGTTTCTCTGTTCTTTGTAGATTTGATTGTCTACTTCAATCTCTAATGTTTTTTTTCCCCCTCCCGCCATCCTTCTCTTCAGATGACAGCTGTGCTTCCTCGACTCCTTCCACGGATCTGTTAACGTCCAGTTACAAGGAAGACTCACCACTTAAGAGTCAAACCAACAGGTTAGGACCAAGTTTAGTTGACAGTGAAGCACAATGAATGCGGGAATATTTGTCAATTAAGAGATGTTTTTGCTTGGATAGCGAAAAGAACTTTTTATTGCTATTTTTGTGTATCTTGATTTTATTCAAGTAAGTAATTCAGCTCTATTTTTAATCAGCCAAAAGTCAAGTTTAGCTTGACAGTGAATTTGGCCCCTGATCTTCAACATTCTCTGTTACAGTAGCAGTGGAGTGGCCAGGCCGTACTCATCCTCCCCAGTGTGTTTGGACGATATTGGGTTTTATCTTGAGACAGAGATCCAGGCACTGCAAGGGAAGAGCTCTAGTTTGTCAAATATAAGACAGAGGGGGAAAGTAGCAACAAATAGGAGATGCTCCCTCCCTGGAACCCCCACCAGTGGTAGGAATGGTAGGTGAACATCTTAATTACAATTTTGGGAAATAGCCTAATTTTCATTACTGCCAAGAGTTAGAAGAGTCTTTATCGTCGGATGTTATTGTTCAAATGGGAATGTTGTTGTCGTTGTTATTGTTCAAATGGGAAAGTTGTCGTTGTCGTTATTGTTCAAATGGGAATGTTGTCGTTGCTGTTATTGTTCAAATGGGAATGTTGTCGTCGATGTTAATGTTCAAATGGGAAAGTTGTCGTTGTCCGAGTGCTTTCTAGTTAGATATTGAATAGCTGTAAGAAACTGATTAACTTTTTTAAACTGTGTAGCTGGCTAGAAAGTTTTATAACTACTTCTGCACAAGTCATCTCATGTTTATATTCTTCATTCTGCCTCCATCACTGGCAATAGCCATAGGCTGAGGCATTGACCTTTCAAGTAGATAGCGATCTCTCAGGAACGCCTGGAGGGAATTTCATCTGGCGCAAATGTCTACTTGAGTTCAAGAGTGATTGGAATTAGAAAACATGTCTGTAGCTATTACTGTATTTAGTGACATTATAGATTGTATAAATTGTACAGATCTTCTGTGCTGCAGGTTGAAGCTGTGTGTTAAGTAAGAATTTGCCTTTTTTGAAGAAGAAGAAGAAGAAGAAGAAATACCACAAGCTCATTGGTGCTTCTGATATTTAGCTTCAGGTGATTGTTTTTTCACCATGGGCGAAGCTCTCTATCAGTTAATAGAATATATATAATACATATAGATGTTAACTGCAACTTGACTAGTTCATGGAGGCATATAACTGCAAGGTGGTACTTGTAGTTTTTACATTAATCTTCAGTGTTTGTTTTAGGTCTTCCTGTTTTTCTCTGTTGTTGATACAGTGATTTCCTGTGTCTACGTACTTCACCATAACAGATTGCTGCAGCTCTCTGCTGCCCATTTTGGGGATACAGGGTTTTTACAAGTAGTTGTTAGGATGTGTACATCCAAACTTGTTTGTGGAGTTTATATGTGTTTGACAATGTTGTACAGTTTATTTAGGCAGGTGAGACTGTTGCAGTATGAGCTGATCATGTCTCCTTGTTGCCGTATGGACCACATCCACGTTTGTAGTGGCTCCACATGACGATCAAGTGCATTTAGAGCCTTGACAGATTGTCAGATGTAACGAGTAGGTGATGGCTCAGTTGGTTGAAACAATTCTGTTACCAGGATGTTTCCATTAAATCATGTGTTTTTCTTTTAGGGTCTCCACGGCGACAGCGGTCTTGTGCCCTTAGGTTGACTTCTGGATTTCAGACCCAGGCTGCAGCACCAGAGGAGGCTGGAGACATGCTACCATTTCTGGACACAGAAGTGTGGAGCTGGGGTCGTGGGTCTGAGGGGCAACTGGGCCACGGAGATCAGCTCGCCAGGTCAGGAAACACAAACACACATTTGAAATTTATTCCTGCTTGGAATAACTGCTTGAACTGTTCGTCCTGCAGTTAATTTGAGGTTCAGTCACCTCTGGCTCCACCTGAAAACTTAATGGGATGTATCACTTAATAAAAGTCAAAGAATTGATTTTAATTTTTGTTTTTCTAATAGTGAATATACTTTGGTTACGCTCCCCTCATCTTAACAAAAATAATTTCACATTGGAAATCATGTCGCTAACATATTCAAAAACCTTTGCACAAACAAAAAAACTCTGCCGAGTGCAAACATTTTGTAGGTTTTTCTGCTTACTTTACATGGTACACAATAACGGCACGAAATGCAGTTTAACATTTAATGTCACAATGAAATAAAATATGCACGATTAGACTTTACTCCTCCAGACACTCTACACAACCTGCGTGTGTGTGTGTGAGCAGCATGTTCACAGAGTCACACACAGACATAGCCACTATAGTTATAGATGTAAAACTCGGGTCATGTTTACACTAATATTACATGTTGATGGACATTTGTGAGGTGAACGACTGAAAAATGAGCTGAAGCTGTTAATGTGTGTGTATGTGTGTGTCCAGACTCCAGCCTCTGTGTATCAAGACTTTGACAGGCGAGGAGGTCATCCAAGTCGCAGCAGGTTCACACCATTCTTTAGCTCTCACGGCTCACTGCCAGGTATCACACACTCATACATGCGCTATCCTAACATTAGCTTAAACCTAAAGCCGCTTTTACACAACCTATTGAAGGCCATTTTTCTGCCTAAAACCCTCATTCTGAAAAAAAAATTGAAATGTGTGAAACATAAATAAAAACAGATTGCAATGATTCCTAAAAAATATGCATGCATTCTGAGAGTCATTCCCAAAAATGATCTAAAATGTGGTCGCACACTTTTACATTCTGCATCAGTCCACCTCAGATGAGCGCAGGCTCAGAGACGTTAGTGGTGTTTCTGGACGTTGTTGATATGTGGTTTCTCGCTTTGGGTTGGAGTGTCTTGTCTTGCATTTGTAGATGCAGCGACGTATAGATGCAAGACACAAGATTAATTTATAGTCACTTTACAACACAAGTTTGTATACTAAAATAACATAAAAATAGTTTGTTGTCCCTTTAGGTTATTATTAAAAACAGATATTATATGGATGGATTAATGATGAATAAGTCATTAAAAATAAAGGTCCCAGTCTGAGAAGAATAGATTAGTTTTGTGGTACGGCAGATGCTTTATCTCTTGCCAGACGGCAGTCAGTTGAACAGACAGACCAGTTGTGGTGTGTGAGAGTGAACGTTGTCTACCTACAATGGTTTTATGAAGCGATCCAGAGCCCCTGTGGTAAAATTCTTATGCAATCATAAGATTCTCTGAATCTTCTGATGATATTATGGACTGTAGATGGTGAAATCCATAAATTCCTTTCAATTTCACATTTAGAAATGTTGTTCTTAAACTATTTGCCCACACAGATTTTCACAAAGCGATGAACCTCTCTCCATCATCGCTTGTGAATGCCTGAGCCTTTCGAGGATGCCCCCTTTCATAGTCAATCATGATACTATCACCTGTTACCAATGAACCTCTTTACCTGTGGAATGCTCCAATCAAGTTGTTACATTCTGTTTTATTCAGGTTTTAGACAGTGTCCCATGTCTCGTGTTTTACAGGTGTACTCATGGGGCAGCAACATGTGTGGACAGCTTGGACATGTCAACAGTCCTGTTACTGTACCTCAGCAGGCAAAGGTGCTTTCATTCAGACATAAGTGCTCAACTAATTTACAGTACTTTACATGTTTAGTCATATATTTCTTAAAATATTTATTTCCTCCTCTCTTATCCACTGTTATAAATCCAGTCATTCATATTATCAGTCAGTCAGTAAATTTACATAAAAGTATATGACAGACATGGCTTTCATTATTAGGTGAGAGAAGTTTGTACTGTAAAACATCCTCATGGATAATTAAGAATACAAATAATGCATGTTGAAATAATACACAGAGAAAAAAGGCTGTGCTGGGCTTCATGCTGCATGCCATGAAAGAGTTGCACTAACAGGTCGACGTCTTCTGTGATTTGTCCCTGGGGGGCCATTGTAGCTCTCAGACGGTCTGCGGGCTTGGGGTGTGTCAGCTGGTCAGAGCCAGTCCCTCCTCGTGGCTGATGGAGACTGTGTGCAGCCAGTCCTGTTGTACTGCGGCCAGAAGCGAGAGTCCGTTTCAGCGCAGAGTGAGAGGTCACCCCGGAGACAAAGATCACACCAGAGGTCACCCAACAGAGCAGAAGGTTATACAGTCAGACCCACCCTGCTGCCCTTCTGCATGGAGGTTTGTATGTTTGTGGCTCCTGTTCAAACATTCGCTCTGTGTCTCACTGTGGGGTACACATCTCTGCCTAATCCTCTGCAGTCCAATGCTACAACTTTCAGCCTATTTGGCTGGCAGGTGCGATGACTGCATCACCTGGAGACACATCCTCTTCCTTTTAAAGGGAATGATTAAGCGTCATCAGCTTTTTAAAAAAAACAAAACAACAACCTCTCATTGCTTTTCACTCAGAAAGCAAAATATCTTGACATGATTGCTAATGTCACTACGATGAGTGAGTGGATGACAAAGAATTGCCTCAGTTCTGAAGGCAAAAGGTTGTCCAAACCACACTAGTCAGGTGCGACTAATAAAGCGGCTGATGAGTTTACATTTAACAAAAAGAGAAAGCCGAGAAACATTACAAAACGTTCTTCCTCGCATGTGTGTGTCTGTGTGTGTAGATGGGTTACATTAGCAGTGTGTGCAGTGGCGGTCAGAGCTGTGGGGTGTTGGCAGACCAGAACGTCATGGGTTTTATCTCAGCTATCCATGAGCTGGCCTCCAGAGAGAGACAGTTCTACTGCTGGACGAGCAGCATCAGGAAGCTCCTCCTCACACCGCTACGTAACAGAGGTGAAAGGCTCTCTGCACTGGTTCCTTCTCTGTTGACCTTTGTTGTTGTGTATCGATGCTATGCTTTCACCTTTGTCTCCTTATTGGTGGTTTTGAATATGTTTCTCTTAAATGTCTTAATCTTAAATCTAGAAATAGTGATTAACTTTGTCTGTGTGTGTGTGTGTGCATTTGCGTGCTCTCCTCCACAGAGAGTGTGTGTCCATCATTAGGTGAGCCGTGCTCTCGTCTCTTCTTTTCTCTCTGTGAGAGTTTTGTTCGTCTGAGCGTCCTGGTTGGTCGACACTCCACGTCACTCACTTACTTCCTGCATGATGCGCAGGGCCGTGATGTCACTTCCCTTCCTCTGCTGACACACATGGAGCACTTTATAGATAGTTATAAAGAGTAAGTTCCACCTTTTTGTTTCAGCACACAAAAAGTCCATTCTGTCTTGATTTCAGACATCCTCATATTTTTATTGCATATTTTTGTTGCTTCTCTGTCTGTCTGTTTTGCGTCATCCCACTTTTACGTATATTAAATTGTCATACAACACCTTAAAAGGAAAATTCTGTGTCTGTGTCTGACCAAAAAAAAAACAACCCAAATTGAAATCTGTCTTCTGTGTCCATCTCTCTACAGTTATTGTTCTTCAGTTGGTGACTTCCAGGTGATGAGGGGATTCCAATCACTCCATAAACTCTCACTGTAAGCTTCTTTTTTCTCCATGCTTTCACTGGAGGAGTGCTACTCGTGTAGACGTAGACGCTAATTAAGGAGACAAAAGTATCACTACAAAAGCTTTTACCAACAGATCCTTTTTTGAACTAACTAGAGCTTTCATGTTAGAAGGAAAAATTCACCATTAATGCTCAGGATCATGCTAAATAACTAGTTCCTCTATATTTTCCCCTTAACAAACCATATCTTAAAGAGCACCTGCACAGTCAGACACGTTTTTGCTAGCTGTAAACTAAATTACATGACAGTTCTTTGATGACACATATCATTATTGATGTTAATATCTTTCCAAATTTATAAAAAATCAGCTATATGTGGGTTCAGTGGGTGGCGCAACATGGCATGTACTGTTTCATACCTTCCTCCTCAGCCTTGTAAGGCCGTTGCTTACATAGACTCAATCATTTAGGATTTGAGCATGTCATGAAATTTGTATAAAACACAAGCTGCTAGCACAGCGACAGTACAGGTACCACAAAGAAACTTTCACATCAGGTCATTTATGTGTCTCTGACTGTCAAAACTCCAGCGGAGAGAGTCTGACTACAACTGCTCACGGCTGACATATTGCCACAAGGCCACGCCCAGACAGTGGTAGTCCTGTGCAATCCTATGCTGCATTTTAACCCCCCCGCCATGAAAGGATGGGGAGATATTGTCATTGCTGTGTCTGTCCGTCAGTCCGTGATAATCGTTTGTGGGGAGCATATCTCACAAACTATACATTCTAGCTTCACCATATTTAACATATATATTAACCAATAGTTGTGCCTTTTAATGTTTTGATTTTTCTACTGATCTAATTATTGTTGTCCATAGAAAGATTATTTTAAGGCATGTACACCACAGCATATATCTAAAACAATATACTCTAGGCTCACCAAAAGAATGGAGGATATGTCATATACTGACGCATTTGTTATACAATGTTTTGGGGGATGTCGATGGAATATGTCGTCTTCATTTAAATCTGCTGGGAGGGAAGGAGCTAGCAGAAATGGGTTGTGCAGTTACCCTTTAAATCGGTGCTACAGCTATTTGCACATATTTAGATTAAAATACTGAAGTCCTGAGGCCATCTTGCTTCTCTCTGTGTCTCTCTGTGTCCAGTGAGTTTCTAGGCTCTCAGCAGACCATTCTCTCGCAGCTGTGTGTGTCAGACCAGTCTGTCAGTGGTGATGTCGATCTGGTTTCATTATTTTACTGGCCTCTGCAGCAGCTCCACCAGTACAACCGAGTCCTTCTCAAACTGGAAGCCTGTTTTGACGTGGTGAGGATGAAACTCTCTGCTCTTTGTCCTTCTTCTTTCTGTCTCAAATGTTCTTATGATGTTCCTCCTTTTCACCCTCTTTCACTTTCTCCACATTTCTTTATTTCCCACAATTATGTTACTTTGGACATATTGCAGCGTATTACTGTCATTGCACAGCCTTGAATACAAGATGCTACCATTTTGCAACACCTGCTCCTACATAAATACTTAATACATAATACATAGATGATTCATAATACATAGATGGACTAAGAGCAATTTCTGAACTCATGGCCTATCGTGTAAGGACGACCTAGCCTCTTTTGGCGTCACGTTTGTTATCCAGATAAAGGATATCCTGGATTAGAATTCCTCTTCCATGCTCCAGTCACGTTTTTCTTTCTCTCCCCCAGTTAACTACAGAGTATCAGTCCCTCCATCAGGGCTGCACTCAGTATGAGTCCTTGTCTTTGTCCCTGCTGAGGAAGAAGAAGGAAGCAGAAACCACCTTCCTCTTCTGGAAGACCCACTCTGGAAAAATTACTGTGAGCACAACTCTGAAGTTATTTAAAGAAGAATACACAGAAGACAAGAGTGTTACAATACTTATGACATTTCTTTACTACTCAGTGATAATAGCATCCCTGCCTGTTTCTTAATGTTTGCTCCTTTTTTAATGAGGTATTATTCCCCTTGAACTGTGAGGGTGTATCAGTTAAGGATGAGGGATATGGCTCTTAAATAGTATCACGTCATTTCAAGGCATATCTGTGACGTTAATATTCTCGACGACATGAAAAATATCTGCTTGTTGCTGCTCTGCGTAACTGTATGACGTCATCAAGTCAAACGAGATGCAGTAGCACAATATGAATGTATTTTGATAATGAAATGTACATGTGTGTTTCTTCATTCGCATCTTCCACAGGAGGTTCTGCGTCTTCCGCAGCGTCGTGTGATCTGTGAAAGCAGCAACAGATCTCTGACCCTGCAGAACGCTGGCCGCTTCTCCAACCACTGGTTTATACTCTTCAATGATGCGCTGGTGCACACACAGGTACACAAACACATGCAAACACACAGAACTTGTGTGCACAATTAGCCAAGTACTTTTCTTCTGTTTGTAGGTGGTATCAATGCTATGGCACTCACTAAATATTCTCAACAGACAGATATGTAGATAAGATTTGCTAACAATGCCTTCAGTGGGGCAGCGTGAGAACAATGGACCCACCTGAAGAACTTATTACATAAACTTCAAATTGTCTTATAGTTAAACATCTAAGAATACATGTTAATATGAGACAGAGGTTCTACTTGATCTGTATGTGCATCTGCGACTTCATAGTGTTTCTGCCATGTTTTCAAGTTTTTATTGTACGTTGTATCTTTCAATCACTCAGAGTGCCATTCCCTCTCAGAGCCTTGTGAGTATATTTGACATCAGTCTACCCAGCTACACCTCCAAACGACCACTTTAACCACACTGAGCTTTCTGCTGCAGCAGCATGAGCGTGCCGGCCTCTGTTAAGTGCTTACACTCTGACAGGTTCCTATGGGACTATTGAAATGAATTTTAACACTAGACTTCATGTAACGACTGTCACACTGCTTTTCCAGATTCAGTATGATTTGCTGAGGCCTTTTGCCAGTTTTGTAGGCACATCTGGCTCAAACAAATACAGCCGAGTCCAAGAGTCCAATAAATCATTCATCATGGATGCCAAAATGTTCCGTTTTTGTTGAGACTCTCAGAATTGTGTTATTTTGTGTGTTATTTTTCTACCTGGGTTGGCGAACTAAACAAACGTCAGACTTTGTAATCTTGCAACCTTTAGCAGTGCAGACGTCCTGTGTTAAAATTCCTTTTGTGGATATGGTCCTAGTGGCTGATTCTGAGCTTTTAGCTGCTGCAAAGAGGCTGCTGTGTTGGGATTTGACATTTAGACACAACCTTAACCAATTAGTGGTGAGACTAGATGAGGTGATAGTTATGCAGTGGCTCATAGCCTGTAGAGATGCGGGTGAAACGATGCCACTATATCCTAATCCAGGAGACGACAACATCAACAGCTCTGAAAATGAACAGGTGTTTTTACACTGATGATAACGTATTCACTGCTGTCTTGTCCAGTGTCTGTCCTTCTGAAGCCCTTGTCCACCTCTCCTTTAGACCTGGGGTGTTGTGCTAACAGACAGTAGATAGTGGTGAAACCTCTCCTGTTTCTTTGTATGTGGTTTTGGGTTTGTGTCCTGTGTTTTGTAGTGAACTTCTGGTGCAGTGAGTACCTTTGGCTGCATTGCATAATTGAATTTAAATTTAACAGCGAAGCTTACTGTAGTTAAGCTGAACTGGACAAACACGAAGGAGTATGTCAGAGGTGTTGCTTGTTTTCTGCATTATTGCTGATCATTCTCTAGCAGTGTATTATATATTTTTAGATTCCCTACTTTCAAGGCACTTTTGCATTTGGTTAATTCCAATATACGGCGAATATCAACGGAAAAGGACTTGAAACTAACTTAAGATAAGTCAATCAATCAAAAACATGGTGTATACTTTGGGAATTAGTCATAATTTGAGTTTGGTTTAGTTTTGTCAAGGTGCTGTGGCTTCGTTACTTTTCCTCTCAATAATAATGCAGAAGTAGTTTAATGAAGTGAGTAAAACTCCATGGAGGAAGGAACTGACTAATATGTGACTTCCAAATCGGATAAGGGAGTGGTGCAAAGTTCGATCTCAATCTGCATTTCTCACATGCATACACAGTAAAACTGAGATTACAATGGTGATGTTTTGTGCAACTTCCATTATTCAACAGAACAGTAAGACCACAGTGTGATGTGTAAAGAGGCAAATATTTCAACTGACAAATGCATAATCAGGATTTGGTGATTTCTAAAAACTTGTGTTCATTTGAGATAGAGCGATGAAGATGAGTGAAGGGGAGAAGCGTCATTCATATGGAGCAACATGGTGACAAAATACAAGAACTGTTGCTCTGTCTCTCTGCAGTTCTCCACACATCACATCTACCCTCTGACCTGTCTGTGGGTGAAACCAGTCACTGACGACAGCAGCGGACTGTGAGTTTGTTGTTTTTACGAGTTTCAAACGACTACAGCAATTAAAGCTAATAAAAAGTCATGATTGTGACAATAAAACCAGTGTTTATGATGAAGACATCTCATCCACCCATACATGTGCAGTAATGTAATGATACAGCCCCATCCTGGTCTTATGATGCCACGACCGTGGACACAGTGTGTGATGTCACCCGTACGTCTGAAGGGGGCTTTTTAACTCCCGCCACGAAAGAAGTGAGGAGGGG
Source organism: Chaunax sp. Z400 (assembly GCA_037577475.1). Taxonomy (NCBI): domain Eukaryota; kingdom Metazoa; phylum Chordata; class Actinopteri; order Lophiiformes; family Chaunacidae; genus Chaunax; species Chaunax sp. Z400. The sequence continues at coordinate 15,008,792 of CM075196.1, forward strand.
GATGAAGGAATATGTTCCGTTTGTCCGTCGTGTTTCATTTCCTGAACATAACTCAGACACTGTGTCATATTTTATTTCACAAAACTTTCTACACACAACAACCAATTACTGAAGTGGTGCCAATTTAGGAACTTTTGTCATTTGTATTTCTATTGTTTCCATGGTTACAAGTTGAACTTAGGCTCATTCTGTGAGTGGGATTTGTGTCCGGTGAAGGTTTCTGGGGCATAACTCAAAAACAGTTCAATATTTTTTCATGAAACTTAATGGACACATCTCCCATGTACTAGAGAGGAGTCTTTCGATATTTTGGGAATTTTAAGCACTTTATTTATTTATTCTTTTAATTCTGAAATTTGAACTTTTTCTCAGATGATTCAATCAACAGGGACAACCTAAATAACTTCTTTCTAACATCTTTCTTTAATCAAATGCACATTGTGGGGGATCATGAGTGTTTCATGCCAGTTGAGTCCTGGATTTTGTGTGTACTGCTCAGTAAATTGGTAGTTAGTTTTGATTGCTGAAACCAGTCCGTCTAATCTGTCGTTTAAAGTATACTTTGCATGAAACCTACCACACACCTACATCACCATTTCACAAAAAATCCAGGTAATGGCTCCTTTTTTCCATTTCTACTTTGGTTTTAATCAGCATCCTAACTTTTTTGGATTGACGGTTGTAACATGAAAAATGGATTCGTATTTTTGTGAAATGTTAAAACGGATCAAGTTCATTACTGTCCTTGTTTTGTGTGTTTCCAGCTATGCCATCAAAATAACTTGTCCAGAGGAGAGTTTCACTCTAGTGGCCCCAACACCACAAGAGAAGGTACAATAGAGTAATAACAAATATTATAATGACGATATTATTAATGGTTCGGTGTTATGACTAAACATTACAAATTGGCACATTTATACAAATTTTACCTCATCTGCTTCAAATACAACTACTGTTCACTGTTAATAAAAATGTCTTTCCCTGTATGCTGAAGAAAATATTCCGTTTTCCAGATTTTGTAGCTGGACAAAATGAAATTTATCCATCCCTGCCCCGCTGATATAAAATCAACAATAATCATCGGTGTTTTCACAGTGCGGTGCAATCTATGAAACAGGCTTTATATGCTAGAACACATAATGGGAGCAAGTACAGCATTAGTATATATGGAGCTGGGGTAGGTTTCAGGTGTGCCTCCATTTCTCTCCCCAGAACAAGTGGCTACGATTTGTTAATCAAGCGGTGGATCAGGAGCTTGGTGGAGGAGGTCAGAGATCATCACCGGGTTTGACGGCAATATCTCGGAAGGCCTCCTACACGTTCACTGGAGAGGGACGGTTTAGAGATGCCCAGTACACCGGGGGCTGGCTGGCAGGACGACTTCATGGCAGGTGGGAGATTGTGTTCGTTTGTGTGTGTACATATATTAGATATGATTAGAGTGAGTACTAAATAATGTTTGCATATAGATGTGTACATAAGTAGTTATGTACACATGTTACTTATGTAACATAAGTGTTAGTTAAGGTGGGGTCCCATAGGATGGTTTCAGGATGATGACAGTAATATTACTTCAGCCCTCAAATCAGTAGCATCATGTGCAGCAAAGACGAACAAATTGCAATGAAGTAAACAGCAACCAGTGTGTGCAGAGAGCGAGTGAAGTCAGCACGGACTAAACAGCATTAGTCTTTGTTAGAATGAATAGCTGGTTGGTGCTAATTAAATGGTCATGGAGTGTAAAACTGGCTTTGAGTCAATAGTCTGATAATGAATATATGTTTTTACAGAGGTACCATGAAGTGGCCCGATGGACGGAGCTACAGAGGGAACTTTAAGAATGGATTGGAGGATGGGTAGGTTCATTAACATGATGCACCACTGCAGAGCCACTTAATGTTAAATAATGTTAACACATGACAAATGACATAACACATCTCCAGGGAGACCTGATGTCTGAAGACAACGTATACATACTTGCAGAATCAAATTTTCAGTCCTTTATGCCTGATTCGGTGAAACCAGCTTTGTGCTATTCACAACTTTGTTAAACTCTTAACTTTTTTTTTTCAGATATGGAGAGTGTATAATACCTAACAAAGTGCTGAATAGGCCAGACAGCTACCAAGGACATTGGAGAGATGGCAAGATCCATGGTTTCGGCAAGTACAAGTCAGTATATTGTTTTCTACTGACTCTTTATTAAGGTAGAGAGAAGCATCGGAAAAATACCCTGCATATAAATGATACATACTTGAGTCACAGGGGTCATGTCTTCATCACCAGAACTTTTTAAAATCCTATTCAGTCATCAGTCAGCGTGTCTGACTCAGCAATGACTTTGATCACAAGGCAGCAAAATTGGGACTAGAACGCTACATGATGTCATTACAGCATTTTGTATTGAATGAGTGGCCAGTGTGGGACTTGAACCCTCGATGCTGGTAGTCGTAGTTAATGTCTTGCTTTGCCCGTGAGCATACAGAGACTCACCATTTGTGTGCTTGTGTATTTGTGTCTCTGTGGGCTGTACCTAGGTATGCCAGTGGCGAGGTGTATGAGGGCTGTTTTGTTGATGGGCAGCGCCACGGTTATGGCATGCTGAGCTCCGGAAAGCTGGCCAAGAATTCCCCCGGCGTCTTCATCGGCCACTGGGTCCATGACAAGAAGACAGGATACGGAGTTTATGATGACATCTCCAGGTAGATAACTAGGAAATCCAGATTGACTAGTTTCCTTTAAGGATTCTTGTTTTAACCTGAAAACTGTGAAGACTGAATTTTTGTTTATCCTGTAATAATCAGGAACTTCGGTATGAGGGCAATTTTGTTATGGATTCGTCAAAATGTTTTTTCAGTGTGTTTTGGAAATGTTGCTTGATCTAAAGGGAGAGAATAATACCTACTACTATTACTTTACTACTATTTTTTAATCACATCTGAAAATTGTATTAGTTGACAGATAAATAATTGGAACAATTCATTTTAATTGTCAACTATCACTGACGTTTTGTTGTCCTGACAGTATTAAATGAACAATATAAACTGCCACTGCTCTTATGTGTCCTTCCCAGAGGTGAGAAGTACATGGGACAGTGGTTGGACGAGCAGCGGCATGGCAGGGCTGTAGTGGTCACCCAGTATGGTGTGTATTATGAGGGGACCTTCAGAGACAACAAGATGAGTGTAAGTGCACCCTGAAGTATGCACATCATCACTCTGAGATTTAAAATCACAGCTGCCCTCAGCAGTCCGAGGAGGTATTGATGTGGAATAATGTTGAAAGAGTTATGGTTATTTTCTCATATCAACTGGACGTAACAAATTACTCCAGACGATCAGGTGCTTGGAACATTTAAGATCATTTAAATGTTCATTTGTTCATTAATGTGTTCTTCTATGTGAGCCTATGTGGCCATTAACTCAAACTGGAACAAGGGGTTATAAAGTTTATGAAAGTACATTTTTCTGAGTTGATACTAAGGTCGTCAAAGGTATTGAGTGTACAGTAGGTTTTTAATAGCACATTTTTAAAAAGATAAAATATTCACATTTGATGGTATTGAAAGTACCAAAGCTGTAAAAAAAAAGAAAAGATTTTCAGCCTAAGGCTGCACAGTTTCTGTTGTCATGACAACATTAGTTAAATTCACTTTTATATTACTTTAAGCCTCACTTCATAACAATGGTAGGGAGTGAAACACTATAATAGGCTTATTTCAGTCTTTTTTTTGGTTTGTTTTATTTCTCATTTTCTGCTAGCGTGGACCATACAATACAAACAAGCAAACAAAAAGAAATGAGTAACAATAACAACACTCAGAAACACATAAAACAATTTGCCAAGCATTACTGTTGCATCCACAGGCAGCAAAGTCATCAGTTTTAATTTTATTCTCAACATGTGTCGATTCCCTTCACAGGAGATTTCTGTTTTAATCATAGTATCGGCCTGTATTATTAACATGTTTCTGTCTGTTGAGCTACTGCAGCGATGGAAATGATCATTTATTTCAAACTCCTCAGCAATAATAATTGAATCTGTCCTTGATGGAAATGTCGGTAATTCTTAATGTCTTTAATGTCACATGTCTGACCTTAACTGCAACAGAAGAAACAGTGGAATTCAATCAAGTCAATAGCTGTGGCCACTTGAAGTGAATGAATCCTCCAGAGATTGTTCTGAAGAAATGTGAAGAGATGTTATCTGTCTTTGTATATGTCCATAATATGACTTTGTAAAGGTTGATCTAGTGCGTTTGTGTTCTCTCAGGGTCCAGGTCTTTTGGTGTCAGACGATGACACAGTTCTCCACGGGGAGTTTTCCGATGACTGGACTGTCAATGGAAAGGTAGAAATGATCTCTTTCTCCTTTTATCTGTGTGCTCTGGCTGTATGTTTATTATTATCATCTTCCCGACAGGGAGATAGTTATCAGTATGTCCATCCGTTTGGAATACTTTTTTTTTTTTTGGAGCACATCTTACAAACTATACACACACATATCAACCATATTATGTAGTTGTGCCTTTTGATATTTGGAATTTTACACTCATTTTATTGAGTTTTCCTTGGAAATATGTTATTTTAGGTCACCTTGAAGGGTGGTCATTTTTACGGAGTGTATCTCACAAACTCTCTTCCCCAAACTTAACACATAAATTAACCATGATAAGTAGTTGTGCATCATTACTAGCAGGCATGTCACGTAGCTAATTCAATCTGCAACCTGCAAATACACTAATTTCTAAAGACAAAAGGAGCTGATTTGTGCAAAGATGGGAGTGGTGCGTATACAAGTTTGGCTATTCAGGGCAAACCCATTAAACCGCCACTTGCTGGTACTAACAGGGACACAATGGTTTTTGTGGAACTACTGGTTACAATGTAAAACCTCGACCCTTTGTAACACAAGAAATACTGTTCACACATCAGACCCATCACCTTACCTTTGGGGTGATGTTGGGGTGAATCTCCTGACAGAGATTTAGCTCCTCTTGGATGTTCAGAAGAATCTTTAACTTTTCCCTTCACACATTCAGACAGCTTTGCTCATGGGCACGATACTAAGCAAAAAGACTTATTCTTAAAGACTGGAAAACATCAACTCCATTGTGCTTCAAAAACTGGTTGCATGAACTTGTTTCGGTTATCCATTTGGAGCAACTGCGATTTACTAATCTAAAAGGTCAGAATAAGTGGGAAAATTCTTGGGCTCCCGTGTTGAAATATCTGGATTCAATTTGACCGTATTTATTTCTCCTCTTCCTCAGGGTGTCTTAGCCCTGACTAATGGGGATTACCTGGACGGCCTGTTCAGTGGAGAGTGGACCACAGGGCTGAAGGTGGTTGGAACGTACACCAAACCAGTCATTGACGAATCAGAAAATAGAGAGAGAAACAGTCTGCTGTGAGTATTAGTTTGTACTCTTTTAAAGCTGGAATCACTGTATTTTCTGTAGGTATTGAAATTCTTTTTAAAATAAACCGATGAACGTATTTTTCCACTTCTGTTGAACACAAATGTGAACGTGTGCCTGTGCAGGAGGGTGGGTCGGTATGTGGTGCCTGCAGAGCGGAGGTGGGTCTGCGTGTTTGATGAATGTTGGAGTCGACTGGGCTGCGATGCTTCAGGGAGAGGAGAGAGGACTACAGCCTGGGAGAACATTGCAGTCACTATAACGACTGCACAACGACACAGGTTGATACAGCAACACACACAGGCAAATGGAAATGATATCGTGCCTTTGGTAAAGCTGTCTGTATGTCAAAATAAATGTTTTTTGTGTGTGTGTTTGTGTGTGTAGCCCAGACCTCAGTAGGTCTCAGAGCAAAGTGTTGGAGTGTTTGGAGTTAATTCCTCAGCATGAAGAACCAGTCACCACTGCTAACTATGACAACATACGGAGATACCTCATCAAGGTGCAGGTGGCTGAGGGAAACATTTTTAATGCATGTCAAACTCTGCGTGTCTGTCTTTACAGTGGCATACATTTATTTGTAAGGTTAAAAGAGTTATTTATATAGACTGAGAAATGATAGATAACCAGCTGATAAAATAATGTCTGATACAACAGCCCTGCAATATATGCATTCATGTCAGCCTCATTGGATGCTCACCTGTAAGACTTGAAATTTCAATGACGTTTCACTGAAATACTTCAGTGTTCCCTTAGTATAAAGTGTTTGAAATGTTTTTGCATTAGGATAATATTTAAAAAGATACATACATGTACATACATATCGACATACATATGTGATAAGTGTGCATGTCTGCGTTTGTGTGTCAGGCATGTGAGACACCTCTCCACCCTCTGGGCTGGCTGGTGGAGACACTGGTGACCGTCTACAGGATGACTTACGTTGGTGTGGGATCCAACCGCAGGCTGCTCAGGCAGGCTGTCCAGGAGGTTCAGGCCTACCTCACACATTTCTACATCTTTGTCCGGTAAATTCAAGACCTGCATTCTCTCCTTCGTTTGCCTCTTCACAACACAGCCTTTTTAGATCCCTTGGTTGTCAGGAAGAAAAATAAAAACACAACTAAATCTAGAGTACGTTGTATATTTAGCCCATTCACACCATATGTAGCTGTTGGCTAGTGTGGGAACACCAATAAATCAAACCTCTTTGAAGGAGAAGTAGTAGTGTAAGTAAAGCTTCGTGAAAACTCAATTTAATATTTGTCCACAATGTTAAACACACACACTATTGTAGGTTTACTTTGACAAGGAGCTTGATATAACATGATATAACATGATATTTCAGCATGTTATGACTCTACAACTAATAATTTCCAAACAGAACCACCACCATCACAGCATATTGTCACAATTAGATGGGAAAAAACAAGGAACACACAATATGATAATTAGATTCATTATATGTGAGTGTAGAATTCTTTTTCGTCACTTTCCTGAATACAGTAAATTGTTGCCTGCAGCTTTCTGTTTCCGAGGTTACCAGATGATGGTGGAGTCATCCCAGACTCCCCTGGCTCTCCCTCCACAGGCAGACACAACTCTAACACTTCAGAGCAAAGGTGACTGTCCACACACACACACACACACACACACACACACACACACACACACACACACACACACACACAGAGTCCTCCAAAGCATCTTATTTTTATGCAGCTCCTCAACCCAAGTTCATAACCATACGCTTAATGCAGAGTAGGCTACGTAAATGACACTTACAGAATAATTCATTCACAAAGAGATCTTTGAAGGTAACACATGACTCATCCTCCATACATCCTTATCATTTAAATTAGGCCAACTGTTCAAATTATACTGATTTTCCTTATTTTTAAGTGTCTGTTTTGTTTATTTTCTGTGTTTAAACAACAACCGCAATAAAACACTAGACACAATCAGTACAACCCCATCATAAACTGCACACATACTGTAGTTAGTCAACAGTAAAGCCACAGAGAAAGAAGTCTGTTTGAAGAAGGTTTTTCTCCTCTCATTTTTGGTGAAGTGGTCAAAAATAAAACAGGGCCAATAAAATTTCCCTTGGCCTCTGGGAGAAAACACCAGGTTGAAATGTACAGTTTTTTTTCTTATCTCATCTCATTGCTATTGAAATAGACTCTCTCCTCCTCATTGTTGTCCACAGTGTTGTGGTGGTGAGCTGCTCCTCTCTGCTGCTCCCATTGCTGCTCCCTCGACTGTACCCTCCTCTCTTCACCCTGTACTGCCTAGAGGAGGAGCAGGTGGAGGCCCAGTACTGGGAGCGCATCCTCCGACTCAACAAACAGCCCGATCAGTCACTGCTCCACTTCCTGGGAGTGCAGGAGTGAGTTTGTGCATTCAACACACACCCAAGAACTGCTGACTCTAAATGACAAATCCATTTAAAAATGTCTCTGGTTGTTGGTTACAAGTAATTCCATGACTTCAATGTCTGGCCACCTTTAATGCAGAGAGTTGTGTGGTGATAAAAAGAGTGTGTTACAAATAACCTAAGCAGATATTCCTCTGACACACACTTCCTTTTCTTTTTCTCCTGTAGGAAGTTCTGGCCTACATGGATGTCAATTCTGGGAGAGAAAAAGCAGGTAAGATCCTGAATGTACTATTTTCTCCTCATGCGCCTTTTCTCAATTCCTGCACCTTTTTTCCACCAGCTTTCAATCCACACGTCCATCTATCAGACACACAACTGATCACCTGTCATTCTAACTTAAAGTGTGCTGTTGCATCTGTTCTGTTATCCTGTGTAACTCTTTTACCACAGATTGTGTCTAGCAGTAAAGATGCCTGCTTTGTGTCCGCTGTAGAGACACTCCAACAAATCAGGTAGCTGCCTTGTGACCTGACCTGACACAACAATACTAATAATGTCAGTAAATGTGAAAAGACCTGATACGGAGTTCATACAGTGATGAGGAGGAATTCCATCCATACTCTCAGGGATTTTCTTGTGCTGATGTCTATGATGTCTGGTCATACCCAGATCAATACAGCAGATTTTTTTTTTTTTTTTTCCCTGATTTATGCCTGACAGGGAGTGCTCACACCAAAAAACAATATCCTTCCCCTCACCTGATACAACAAGACCTGACTGAATATTTCCAAGACAAATATTTATTTCAGTCCCTCCAGGATTTTGGGGCCTTGTTTGTGATTGTTGCGGCCTAAAATGCACAGTTTGTCATCCAAACAGGAATTCACACTACAATCACTTTATACTACACTGACATTATCACTAACCAGGCCAATTTAATCTAACTGATGTCGATCTTTCAGCACTTGCAACAGATCTGGATGCAGCAGCTTCTGTTGTGGTGACATGTCTGTCGTCCACACGTTTCAGACACATTTTTTGTCAGTCGACGACTTTCGTTTCTGTTCCACTACAACGTTGCATGCAGTGCAAAACAATTAACCCTCGCTTTCATGTTGACCCCCTACTGTCTTTAGCTGTAAGTTTCGCTGCTAAATGCTGATTTCATTGGTGAAACTCACAGAAAACTACGATGATTAGACAAAAGTTGCAAATAATATTTGCGGTGATTGGACAAAATTTCAAGGCCGTGCAGAATTTGTATGGATTGGTTGAATTTGCATTAATAGCTGCCATCGCGACATCACGAAATCCTGGAGGGACTGTTATTTGTATAAAAGCGTAATTCATATGCGTATACCTAAAAGTCTTGTGTGTTTTCATTCACATGCAGCACTACCTTCACTCCATCTGACAAACTGGTTGTCATCCAGAAGACCTTTGAGGAGTTGACCCAGGAAGTCAAACCTATGCTGGATGGCAACTTCCTGTGGTGCATGGATGACCTGCTCCCTCTCTTCCTCTACGTGGTGCTCAGGGCGAGGCGTGTTAACACACACACACACACACACACACACATAAACTAGTCTGTCCATCAGATTTTATCCGGGTTTCAAACATGGAGTGGTGAGCAGGTGCTGCTGGATGGTGACCGGTCCTGTTGGGCTTTTGCTGCTCTGCTCTACAGGATCAGGAACCTGGGAGCTGAGGTCAATTTGATTGAAGATTTTATGGACCCCAATGTTTCGCACGGGGAGTTGGGACTGATGTTCACCACGCTGAAGGTGGGACCCCCAACACACATGCTCATACTACTTTTACACATAGTGGATCATCTTTTGCCCATAGTCGGTGTTTAGAAAATACGATGATTGTAGAGTTTTCACTCATTGCAAATGGGTCAAACATACTTTACACCACATTCAAATTACAAGTAATAAATAAATACTAATAATAGATAAGTTGCTAAAATAATATTTAGAGGATTGTGCAGACTCAGTGCTTTTTCGTTGATATAATATTTATCATCATCAGTCCTTTAACCATCAGTTAAACGACTCGTCTGCAGGCCAGCTACATCCACATCCAGCAGGAGTCGACGACATAGGAGGGGACAGGAGGTCACTACACAGTCAACAAAACGTTCACACCTAGGAGCTGCCAGGACAAAACCAGTCAAAACCACAGTTTTCTACTGGAGGCCACTGGGACGCTGCACTGAGGCTGCACAGACAGATGGCAGCGGTAGGGGGGAGTGTTACTCCTTCAAATTCTGTCATCAGGAAAATAATGTGAACCTCGTTCACTGATCATTGTAAAATGACTCTGCATACCAAAGCTCTTTCTTTTCTATGGAAGTTTTCATAGTAAAACTGCACAACACTCTCTTCTGGACAGCTTAGAACTGCATTATCTTCGCAACAAAATTTGGTTGTGTTACTGTTAAAGGTATTCTCCAGCTCAAGGCGTGTGAAGAATTTTTTAAGTAACCACGATATTTTTATTCAGTAGGACGAATGCTATTCTACAGCTTGATATAACGGTCATATTTTTAGCACAGCGGAATACAGAGAACAATTCCGATTTTAAGCTAGTGAAGGGCGAAAAATACGAAGTAAACAATGCGCCATTTTGAAATTCGGGAACATCAGGCTTGACTATGTCTCCCTCAAGGGCTTCCCCAGATTTCCAGGCCACGCAAGGCCCCATGCGCAATCGCAGCAGTTTTAAATCTGCGAGAACATGGAGAACAAGGAAGTGTGGACGACCTAAGATAACAGATAGTGTGAGGAAAAGGCATCGAGTATCTGAACAAAAGAAACAGAGCAAAACTGGTAAATGCTGGAGAGCAGAAGGATCGATGGGAGCTACTGAAATCGAAATCTGGACACGCACGGCTGGTTTGCGCATGTGCTTAAGCGACAGGAACCTGCAGGGAAACAGCTGCCAGGTTGGAAATCCAAAACTAATCTACCCACGGAATTCACTTTCATTTGGTATGTTTTTGTTTGAATTATGCATTGAAACTTGACCAAATGAAAAAAAAAAATTTATTAATTGATATGCCGCATTTTGGGTGGAATGCATTTTGTGCGCCTAGGCTGTTAGTTGAGTGGGAGTATACCTTTAATAGACAAAACTTTTTGGCGTTACATCAGCACTTTTTGCTTTTATAATCATCACAAAAATAGCACTTTTCATGACTTTCCTGTATTTTCATTCTATATTAAGGTGTTTATAACTTGTTTTGTTTCTTCTACTCTCTAAGAGTCAGAAAGCTACTGACTGATAATTAAAATCAATCATGTAAATACTTTTTAGTAGCAAAGCTTTCCTCACAGAGAACTTCAGTGTTTTAAAGTTGTGATTTCTATTTTTCTACATGTTCCACTTCACTGAACTAATATAATGAAACCGACAGGTAAGGTGTGCCCATGTGATTTCTTAATTGCAGATATGGAAAAAAAAAATCGACCACATTAAATGCATTGTTGAAAGTCTCCAAATGTAATGAAACTATTGTGCAGCTATCCATCTAAACTGTAGGTAATGAAAAGGGAAGAAGGTTTAATTTCTCATGATAGAGTTTGTTCCTGCAAACATAAATGATATGCAAATTGTTTTACTTGTGTATATATTAATCAAAATCCTCCATTTCAGTCTTCAAACTAATTTAGACTTGGACATAGTTCAAATCATCATGCTAAACAAATATTTTACATTTTTTTATTTAACATTCTTCTGTACCACAAACCCAACCTGTGCATGTGTTGATATTTATAACTAACCTCTCCAGTAGAACAGTAATGTCACTGCAGAGGGAGATGATTTTGTACTTTAATTAAAATAATTAAAGAGGAACGCTGATGTCCATTCCTCTGTTGATGTTTCATGCACTTTGTTATTCTATAGTGTGTTAGTCTGTGAATGAGCATATATGAACAAGTTGAAGGAGAAACATTTTTATTCCCCTAACATAACAATGACTGGGGGATGTAGTCATCTGTCAGTGATCATTTATCTGGCAAGCAATACATACAGTACTAACCTCACCAAACTCTACACATATTAACCATGATAAGTACTTGTTTTTTTTTAAAAATATTTAGATTTGAATACAAACCTCAACAGAACTTTTGATGACAGCAATCTGTGTTGTGTTACAAGCTTAGGCTATATCATTGTTGCACAAATGTAATTTTCAGATGAAAAGTTAGGGGCTCTCCATAGTTAGTGTGCTGTGTGCAGTTCTCCTGTAGATGTCACTGACCGTCTGCTTCATCACACCCTTTGGTTCCAAGCGTTAAAAGTTCAACTCTGTCCAAGACTCACTAAAACACTGGGATTGCTGGAGCTTTATCCCAGGGCCATGCACAGTGCATCCACTGACCACTGAGCTACATACACTCGACCCAACCAGTCGAGGTGCTGCTGGCCCAGATGGCCACTCCATAGAAGGTGGTTGATGCCACCACAGAGTCATAAAAGGTCTTCATGAATGGCCCCTGCACGGTTGCACCCCAAAAGACTTAAGTCTCCTGTCTATTCCCTGGATGTTCACCAATACAGGAGGAGTGTTTGCACCCATCGACATCAACCAGCAGCTCTGTTTTTTTCCTGCATTTATCTGCCTTAAGGCACTTATTAACAATATACAGATTCTGTAAACAGCCATTTGCTAAGACATCTGTGCTTAATATTAAAGAAGGCTGTCAGACATGATGGAGATGATGGGGTTTGAGGACAGTGACATCCCCTTCAGACTTATTTAGGGGTGATTCAGTTATGAGTCATTATGTTATGAGTTATGCCTTGATGACATTTTGAATTCATGTATAACTTATGCCTTGATGACATTTTGAATTCATGTATAACTTATGCCTTGATGACATTTTGAATTCACGTATAGCTTATGCCTTGATGACATTTTGAATTCACGTATAACTTATGCCTTGATGACATTTTGAATTCATGTATAGCTTATGCCTTGATGACATTTTGAATTCACGTATAGCTTATGCCTTGATGACATTTTGAATTCACGTATAACTTATGCCTTGATGACATTTTGAATTCATGTATAGCTTATGCCTTGATGACATTTTGAATTCACGTATAGCTTATGCCTTGATGACATTTTGAATTCACGTATAACTTATGCCTTGATGACATTTTGAATTCACGTATAACTTATGCCTTGATGACATTTTGAATTCACGTATAACTTATGCCTTGATGACATTTTGAATTCATGTATAACTTATGCCTTGATGACATTTTGAATTCACGTATAACTTATGCCTTGATGACATTTTGAATTCATGTATAACTTATGCCTTGATGACATTTTGAATTCACGTATAACTTATGCCTTGATGACATTTTGAATTCATGTATAACTTATGCCTTGATGACATTTTGAATTCATGTATAGCTTATGCCTTGATGACATTTTGAATTCATGTATAACTTATGCCTTGATGACATTTTGAATTCACGTATAGCTTATGCCTTGATGACATTTTGCTTTCGTGTACAGTATATTCCGTTGCTATGGTTTCTAGAACTCGATAACTGCAACAAATTCATAATTTCCCCAAAAAATTATTTTTGTTTAACTAGCGAAACAATTTCTGAATGGATGCCTGATTGAAGGAACTTTCTACGATGAAGTATGTGGACATAGTTAAGGGCCAAATAAGTGAGTGAGTTAAATAAGGGGCTGGGACTTTTCTGTGTGCAGCTTGTCTGTTCTGCCCGTGTCTGTGTATGGCACCCCGTTTTAACAATTTATCAGTGGGACTGACTGCATTGAATTAGTTTTCACTAGGGGAAATGATAAATTGTTGTAAACTGTTAAATTATGTGGGGTTTTTCCCCCCACAGACATAAAAAGGAAGGGTATATAGTCGTTGGTATGTCCGTCTAAGTAGATGCTAGCCTCACCAAACTTTACACATATTTTAGCTGTGATAAGTAGTTGTACCCTTTGACATTTTGAATTTACTACAAATTTTTATTTGTTTGTCTTTTACATGAAAACATGATGTTTAAGGTGAATCTGAATGGTGGTCATCTGACAAACGTAATCATGATAAGTAGTTGTACTTTTAATATTTCGATTTATCTGCAGGAACCAGACACAGGGCCTGTCTGTGGAACTGTCTCCTCTACATATCCACAATTCTGCTGTTAAAATATAATTTGTTGCTTCTCTACCAAAACTTGATGCTGCGTTTATTACATGATTTTTAGTTTGTGTTTGTGAGGTTTGCATGTTAAAGAGTTGTCTTGGTTCAGACACATGTGATGTGGTTGGTGTGAGAGAAGCAGTGAACTATCCGTAATGTCTCATCTCACTGGATGCTCGTGTGGTTAAACTGACCGAGCGTATCGGAGATGGTGGTGTTCATGTGGTGTAGATGGTGACTCCCATCAGTCAGGTGTCTTGACCCACCACTGGAGTCTCTTCATTTCAGCTTAGCAATATTAATGGACTCGACAAACGGTGAATTTCTTAATATATTTTATATGTATTTTAGTAGCCAAGTAATTGGATGTGCGAGTAAGTATGAACTGCATTGGGTAAGAAGCCAGTTGGATACTGCATCTCATTGTGAGTCTTACAGACCTTCATGTGCCTTTTCCCATTTGCCTTGGCCAGTTATAACACAGGCAACCAACTTGTGGACCAAATTACTACTGGTGTCTCAGCAGACAGGAAGCTGCTGTCCTTGTTCCAGCATTTCTTTAACAACCCAGTGACTGAGAGGACGGTGACAGACTGAGATGGAGATGTCTTTTAATTTGAAAAAGCAACAATATGATAAGCCTTAAGGATAACGGGGGCCATGGAGCATCATTTGTAAATAATGTGAGAGAAAACTCTTTGTAGAAAAATAAAGATTTTAACAGTTTTTTGTGCTTTTGCATGAATGATTATTTACAAATGACTGTTTTGTGCCATTGTATGTGTATTTTTGTGATTATTTTAAATTTCTCAAATTATTCTGATACACAATATATTTCTATTCAAGCAAAAATTATACTTTACCAAACCTGGTAAAACCTTAAGCCTCCTACTGACCCATTAAGAGGTGCTTTCATACTATACGTCTTATGTCTTAGATTGGATATTACTCAAACAGTATTCAGTGTTTTACTGTATTTACAGAACTGACTGAAAGTCACCACAGTGTTTTAGAACGCCTTCTGTCTCCTGAGCTGAGACGGTAAACTGAAATATTCAGCATTGCTCTCGAAAAACTCCACCTAATGCCAGGACAAATACAAAGTGAGAACAATGACAAATTCTGAAATATCCATCGGTGAGTTTAACTCACTGGACCGTCTCATGCTTCCAAATGCTGATGATGCAAGTAGCCTGAAAGTTTATGGAAGGATGTCACAAAATTTGTTCATAACATGATTAGTGAATAACATGATTATTTTATTATTAGAATATAGAACATTTATATCAGTCAAATGATGTATATTGTGTGATTTTTATCTTCTTCTTTTTTGGATAATTATAAGTGTAGGGAGTCATGTGATCATAAAAGATCCACAGCTAATGTAAAGTTACATGCTGATAACTTTACTCTTAATAATAATCCTTGAACGCTTTCAACATAGGTTTCTTCAGTTGTACAGAGAGATGTTGGATGATATAATTGGAGGGATGCAGACTGACAGATAATTGATCACCTCTTGAACCTTCTCCGGTTGGGGGCCACAGGGGTACTGGCTCCAGAAGACACCTGGTCAGCCCCTGAAGTGCCCCTCTTTGTTTCAGAGAACTCACTTTCTGGGTGTCAGAATTCTGTTTTTTCAGCTGTTGCATACCTTTGATGGTTATTGACATGCATGAAAAATCACCAGAATGCAGTAAATTAAGTGTTTATTACTCATATCTTATCTGGAGGAGGACCCCATATACCATGGATAAACTATATAACTTGATTAAATTATATTAGGTGCTAGTTGTCTGTTAGGTGTCATCTCAGCTAATTGGAGTCATTGAACTAGACGTTTACATGACCCTTTTTAAGGTAGATCAGCTCAATTTATGTGAACGTACAACTTTAACATACCCTCTGCTTGCAGCTGTCTTTTCAGTGTACAGGCTGTCAAACAAAACTCCAATCCAAAAGCATGAGTTTTATGCTAAAGCCATGTTTTTTCACAGTTAACACTTAAGTCACCCCATCAATATGATCTTCTCTAAGGCAGATCCACAGTGAGGCCCATATTTACTCATTAACAGCTTGTTATGAAGTGTTTGTCATCCTCTCTATGAATTGCCTCGAGCCACAGATCTCCCCGATTACTGTCTTTTGCTTTTTGGGTAGGAAAATAAAATTAGAAAGTTTTGTTTGATACAAAAATGTATTGTATGTATGTATGTATGTATGTTTGTGTGCAGAATGATGTTACGTGCACTTTGACACCATAAGGCTGTTTTCACATTTCATTTCTCTGCATTCATATCTGCATCGCAAATAGTTTAGAAGCCAATTCTGGTCCAATATTCAACGTTTAGTTGTGTGCTGTGGAAACGTAAAGTCTCCAGTGCACATACACTGACAGGGGTCTGTTCAGTGAAGTTATAAAAACCCGTTGCCCAGCAGGAAAACTTGAGAAAATAACATTAGCATATTCATTGATTCTAGAATTATTGACAAGGTAGACAGAGCAGATGGCATTTTAAGGATTCTATTGAGAGAAAACATATCAGACACACATTAATGCTCCAGTCAGACTATTTATACAGTATATAACATTCATACATGTCTGGAAGAGATCTTGGAAAAGAAGCATGGCTCCTTTATGCTTTCCTCAGGGCTGTCCTCACAGCTCAAAAAAGACAGTGACCAGAGAAGGGGAGGAGGTTAGAAAAGAAGCTGCCAATGTTGCAGTAAATTTACACTGTAGGTTCATGTTTGGTAATGAATGAACTGCAGCTCGAGAAAAGGAGAGAAGTTCCACAACTGCCAGGTAAAGTAAAGGTGGTCAGCTAATGGTTATCTATCATTCTGTGCTCTGTCTCTGGATGCACCTACATTACACCACAGGCTACTGTATCGTCCTATAATAGTAGGCTATTAGCCTAGTATTATTGCTATTAGCCAAATACAGTTGTGTATTTGTGTCATAAATGTATGGTGGCCAGCGCACATGGACTTAAAATACCAGAAACATGGTTTGTCAGAAAACAACACAACATCCTGCACCAATATTGCATTACAAACAATGAAGACTGTCTAAACTACAACTAAAATCAGACATAAAATGTTTTCTTTCTAAAACATTGTGTCATGAATCTGCTCTCAGCCCCTTCCCCTTCTCACTTCAACCAGGCCAAGCTCTGTCCTTAAACTCCTCAGACATGCAGTCCTCTAGCTGTCCACCAGATGTCCTCAGACTTTCCTCCTTTTCCCCATCACCTGAGCTTCCTCATCTCCCCACAATTTGTCATCAGCCTGGTCTTGGTTCACACTTTCAACATGGGAGAAATGCTCTGGAGTGTCTTCGAGTGGCTCATAAAAAGGCTGACATTGTTCCATTAACTCATCTTTGGTCAACGTGAAGCATTGTTCATCTTTGAGCCCCAACATGGTCGGTGGCAAGTTTTCCGGCCGTGGCGCTGGAACATATCTGTCAGCAGGGGCCATAAACAGATCACACATGAGACAAAATACATCCTTCAGTGTCTGAACTGTCAGACCACAGCTTGTTGTGTTTACAACATTCAATTTTATCACTCCAAAGAATTTAATAAGCCAGAGAAAGAGGACGAAACATCCTTAACTGGTAAACCCGTATGTCAGATTCTGCTTTTTCTAGTATTGGTTTGGGAATACATACAACTGATGTGAACATGTTGGTACCTCTGATACCAGGCAAGTAGAGGAGCTGTTTGCACAGCAGCTGAGCCATATCCAACATAGTCTGTCTAACTCTTCACCCGTCTTGTGCAGTTGTGTTCATTGGCGGCAGCAGCCTGTACAAGAGGAATCCTCCCAAGGGAAACTTCCTGTTGAAAGTCTGCAATTGCATTGGGGTGAGTCATCTCCCACTTTCTCCTCCACTACTGTATATCAGATCATTTATTAAAGTGTAGATTTATTCAGTTCTCTTCAATTCTTTTGTGCTGCAAAAAAGGTATGAAATTGACATTTATTTTTCTGTCTGAGATGTCAGTTTTTCTAATCTTTTTCTTTTTTAATTGGTTTTGTAGTTTGCAATCAAAAACCGCTGGCGGAGCACAAAGCATGAGCCTTCAAGAAAGAACTGGTTGGACTGGGCTCAGGAGCAATACTCGGTAATAAAGGACTCTTACTGTTATCTTCCATGCAACAAAACTCCAAAAGGACTATGATGGTTTCAGTGCATCTCTAATCTGTCCCACCACCCATCTGTTGGTGTGTTAACAGAAGCATCTGATCCAGCATATAAAGATGGTGCTGCGGGTTTTGGTGCTCTACATCCCGCTGCTGATGTTCTGGGCAGTAAGTAAATAAATGTGCCCCATTCCCTCCCAAAGAAGGCTGAAATATCTCAACATCTGATGGATGGTTTGTCATGAAATGTTGAATCACTTTGATGATCTAATGAACTTTTATCCAGCGCCATCATCAAGTTGAGATTCTTTTTTATCTAATACATTGCTTTATGACCGTATGCACTGCCACAAATCTAATGACATTCCCATTAACCTCTTTGAGTAGTTTCAGGGCAGCCAGTGGAGACTTCAGGAAATTACTAATCCCCGCTATAAAAAAATAACATAAAATACTTTTAATCTTCAGTTTTTGCACAGATTACACAAACCCCACTTTTCATCAGAACACAATTTCATGTACAGTACAGCTCAAGTGAGCTGACTAATATTTTACTGGCAATTTATGCTGTCATCATCATCATCATGAACACACTTTTAGTGTATTTGGACATGTCGAATGTTTATTTAAGATGTCTGTATAACAGTTGTGATGTATTACAACATATATTTTCACATGTACAAATTACATTTCAACTTGTTTAAGTTTGAATTACAGATATCTTAATTTTAACTAGAAATTTTGATATGTGATTGTTTCTCGCTTTTCATGACGAGGGTGATATTTCACCATCTGATTGGCTAGCTGGAAGCAGGTGTCTCCACAGGTGATGAAAGTGGCTTAGGTGGCCAGATGACAGCAAATAAATTCAGTTTGAAAGGGATGACAGGTTTTCAGTGAAATGCTGTTTATTTTCCTTACATCATTTGTACATTACATACTCTCTGTGGATCTGGGGGCAGGGACTCTCTGCCAGCTAGGTCTAAGACCCGGCCTGTTAAAGCCCTGTCTGCTTCAGCTCCTGTGACTGCTAGCCACCAGCCGGCTAGCCTCCTTCCTGCTACAACCCCTGTGACACCTGGCCACGAGCCTCATGGCCTTCCGGTGACTCTGTCTCATGGCCCCCCAGAGACTCTGCCTCATGGCCCCCCAGAGACTCTGCCTCATGGCCCCCCAGAGACTCCTGCTCCTCAAGTCCAGTCGGTGGTGGTCCCGCCGAATTCTGCTCCTCAGATGTGGTGGAAGCCTTTGTGATGCATTCAGGGACTTCCACTGAAAACTCTGACGTCTTGTTCATGCCAGTCTGCAAACTAAATACACGGATAGAAATTCATTCCTGTTATCATGACATCTGAAAGAATCCTCTTAACCTCACTAAGAGGTGATAATGATTGTCAGGACCAGAGGAAGTCTTCTCACCTGTCTGGACTCTCCACCGCTACTGTCCCCAGTGAGTTCTCAGGTGCAGCAGGCCGAACCCTGACCACACCTGATGGTAAGATGATCTTCTTTGTCCTAGAGAAAAAGCGCAAGAACCGATTCTTCTTCCTCTTCTCTGTCTGTGTCCCGTTTGCCTCTGAAAACGAAAAGGACATTGAAAACGTCCACCATCCTCCAAATGCTCAACAGTCATACAAGAGCAGAGGAGACTGTTTCTTACCAAATGTGTTGGAATCCTCACATATGGAAGCCTTTGTGGTGCATTCAGGGTCTTCCACTGAACACTGTGACGTCTTGTTCATGCCAGTCTCTAAACTAAACACACAGATGGAAATTTAATCATGTTATCATGACATCTGAAAGAATCCTCTAAACCTCACTAAGAGGTGATCATGATTGTCAGGACCAGAGGAAGTCTTCTCAGCTGTCTGGACTCTCCACAGCTACCGTCCCCAGTGAGTTCTCAGGTGCAGCAGGCCGAACCCTGACCACACCTGATGGTAAGACGATCTTCTTTAACCTGGAGAAGAAACGCAAGAACCGATTCTTCTTCTTCTTCTCCATCTGTGCAGCATTGGTGTCTGAAAATGAAAAGGACATTAAAAACATCCACCATCCTCCAAATGCTCAACAATCATACATGAGCAGAGGAGACTGTTTCTTACCAGATATGGTGGAATCCTCACATATGGAAGCCTTTGTGGTGCATTCAGGGACTTCCACTGAAGACTCTGATGTCTTGTTCATGCCAGTCTGCGAACTAAACACACAGATAGAAATATATTCCTGTTATCATGACATCTGAAAGAATCCTCTAAACATCACTGAGAGGTGATCATGATTGTCATGACCAGAAGAAGTCTTCTCACCTTGACTTAGACTGCACACGCATATATGCTGAGTAAGCTATGTCCTCAAAGTGTTCCTCTATTGACAAACTGTTATTGTCTCTCTTCTTAAACCTGGAGAAGAAGCGCAAGAACGAATTCTCCTTCGTCCTCTTGTGCATCATTGCAGCAAACAGGTATGTGACTGAAAATGACAAGGACATTAAAAACATCCACCATCCTCCAAATGCTGAACAATCATACATGTGCAGAGGAGACTGTTTCTTACAATAGTCTATGTGTGTGGGAGTCTTTGTGGTGCATTCAGGGTCTTCCACTGAAGACTGTGATGTCTTGTTCATGCCAGTCTGTGAACTAAACACACAGATAGAAATTTAATCATGTTATCATGACATCTGAAAGAATCCTTTAAACCTCACTAAGAGGTGATCATGATTGTCAGGACCAGAGGAAGTCTTCTCACCTGTCTGGACTCTCCACAGCTACCGTCCCCAGTGAGTTCTCAGGTGCAGCAGGCCGAACCCTGACCACACCTGATGGTAAGACGATCTTCTTTAACCTGGAGAAGAAGCGCAAGAACCGATTCTTCTTCCTCTTCTCTGTCTGTGTCCCGTTTGCCTCTGAAAACGAAAAGGACATTGAAAACGTCCACCATCCTCCAAATGCTCAACAGTCATACATGAGCAGAGGAGACTGTTTCTTACCAAATGTGTTGGAATCCTCACATATGGAAGCCTTTGTGGTGCATTCAGGGTCTTCCACTGAACACTATGACGTCTTGTTCATGCCAGTCTCTAAACTAAACACACAGATGGAAATTTAATCATGTTATCATGACATCTGAAAGAATCCTCTAAATCTCACTAAGAGGTGATCATGATTGTCAGGACCAGAGGAAGTCTTCTCACCTGTCTGGACTCTCCACAGCTACCGTCCCCAGTGAGTTCTCAGGTGCAGCAGGCCGAACCCTGACCACACCTGATGGTAAGACGATCTTCTTTAACCTGGAGAAGAAGCGCAAGAACCGATTCTTCTTCTTCTTCTCCATCTGTGCAGCATTGGTGTCTGAAAATGAAAAGGACATTAAAAACATCCACCATCCTCCAAATGCTTAACAATCATACATGAGCAGAGGAGACTGTTTCTTACCAGATATGGTCGAATCCTCAGATATGGAAGCCTTTGTGGTGCATTCAGGGACTTCCACTGAAGACTGTGACGTCTTGTTCATGCCAGTCTCTAAACTAAACACACAGATGGAAATTTAATCATGTTATCATGACATCTGAAACAATCCTCTAAACCTCACTAAGAGGTGATCATGATTGTCAGGACCAGAGGAAGTCTTCTCACCTGTCTGGACTCTCCACAGCTACTGTCCCCAGTGAGTTCTCAGGTGCAGCAGGCCGAACCCTGACCACACCTGATGGTAAGACGATCTTCTTTATCCTGGAGAAGAAACGCAAGAACCAATTCTTCTTCTTCTTCTCCATCTGTGCAGCATTGGTGTCTGAAAATGAAAAGGACATTAAAAACTTCCACCATCCTCCAAATGATCAACAATCATACATGAGCAGAGGAGACTGTTTCTTGCCAGATGTGGTGGAATCCTCACATATAGAAGCCTTTGTGGTGCATTCAGGGACTTCCACTGAAGACTGTGACGTCTTGTTCATGCCAGTCTGCGAACTAAACACACAGATAGAAATTTATTCCTGTTATCATGACATCTGAAAGAATCCTCTAAACATCACTGAGAGGTGATCATGATTGTCATGACCAGAAGAAGTCTTCTCACCTTTTGGTTCTCTCCACAGACATAAACAGTGAATTCTCTAAGACGATCTTCTTTATCCTGGAGAAGAAGCGCAAGAACCAATTCTTCTTCTTCATCTTCTCTATCATTTCAACCGACCAGTTTATGTCTGAAAATGAAAAGGACATTAAAAACATCCACCATCCTCCAAATACTCAACAGTCATACATGAGCAGAGGAGAATGTTTCTTACCAGATGAGGTGTAGTCCCCCCAGCCAAGGGTCTTTGTGTCAAACCATGGCGGTTTTTGCCAACTAAACACACAGATAGAAATTTATTCCTGTTATCATGACATCTGAAAGAATCCTCTAAACCTCACTGAGAGGTGATCATGATTGTCATGACCAGAAGAAGTCTTCTCACCTTGAGCGAGACTGCAAACGCATATATGCTGAGTAAGCTATGTCCTCAAAGTATTCCTCTATTAACAAACTGTTATTGTCTTTCTTCTTAAACCTGGAGAAGAAGCGCAAGAACGAATTCTCCTTCGTCCTCTTGTGCATCATTGCAGCAAACAGGTATGTGACTGAAAATGACAAGGACATTAAAAACATCCACCATCCTCCAAATGCTGAACAATCATACATGTGCAGAGGAGACTGTTTCTTACAATAGTCTATGTGTGTGGGAGTCTTTGTGGTGCATTCATGGTCTTCCACTGAAGACTGTGATGTCTTGTTCATGCCAGTCTGCGAACTAAACACACAGATAGAAATTTAATCATGTTATCATGACATCTGAAAGAATCCTTTAAACCTCACTAAGAGGTGATCATGATTGTCAGGACCAGAGGAAGTCTTCTCACCTGTCTGGACTCTCCACAGCTACCGTCCCCAGTGAGTTCTCAGGTGCAGCAGGCCGAACCCTGACCACACCTGATGGTAAGACGATCTTCTTTATCTTGGAGAAGAAACACAAGAACCAATTCTTCTTCTTCTTCTCCATCTGTGCAGCATTGGTGTCTGAAAATGAAAAGGACATTAAAAACATCCACCATCCTCCAAATGCTCAACAATCATACATGAGCAGAGGAGACTGTTTCTTACCAGATGTGGTGGAATCCTCACATATGGAAGCCTTTGTGGTGCATTCAGGGACTTCCACTGAAGACTCTGATGTCTTGTTCATGCCAGTCTGCGAACTAAACACACAGATAGAAATATATTCCTGTTATCATGACATCTGAAAGAATCCTCTAAACCTCACTGAGAGGTGATCATGATTGTCATGACCAGAAGAAGTCTTCTCACCTTAGTCTATGCTGAGCCGACAAATGCAGTGAGTGCTGTAAGTCCTCTAAGATCAAACTGTGTATGTCTCTCTTCTTAAACTTGGAGAAGAAGCGCAAGAACCAATTCTTCTTCTTCTTCTTCCTCTCCAACAGTGCACCATCAATGCATTTGACTGAAAATGAAAAGGACATTAAAACCATCCACCATCCTCCAAATGCTCAACAATCATACATGAGCAGAGGAGACTGTTTCTTACCAGATCTGATGTAGCCCTCCAATGTGGAAGCCTTTTTGGTGAATTCAGGGACTTCCACTAAAGACTGTGACATCTTGTTCATGCCAGTCCGCGAACTAAACACACAGATAGAAATGTATTCCTGTTATCGTGACATCTGAAAGAATCCTCTAAACCTCACTGAGAGGTGAGCATGACTGTCATGACCAGAAGAAGTCTTCTCACCTTAGTGTATGCTGCGCAGACAAATACTCTGAGTACTGTAAGTCCTCTAAGTAATCATCTAAGAACAAACTGTATATGTCTTTCTTCTTAAACCTGGAGAAGAAGCGCAAGAACCAATTCTTCTTCTTCTTCTTCTTCCTCCTCTCCAACAGTGAACGATACATACATCTGTCTGAAAATGAAAAGGACATTAAAAACATCCACCATCCTCCAAATGCTCAACAGTCATACATGAGAGAATGTTTCTTACCACAGGCTTCAACGTCATCCCATGGCGGTTTTTGCCAACTAAACACACAGATAGAAATGTATTCCTGTTATCATGACATCTGAAAGAATCCTCTAAACCTCACTAAGAGGTGATCATGATTGTCATGACCAGAGGAAGTCTTCTCACCTTTTTGTTCTCTCCACAGACATAAACAGTGAATTCTCTAAGACGATCTTCTTGATCCTGGAGAAGAAGCGCAAGAGCCAATTCTTCTTCTTCTTCTTCTTCTCTGTCAGTGTGGTGCATTCAGGGGCTTCCTGAGCTGCACCAGGCTGAACCCTGACCACACCTGATGGTAAAGTTGTAGGAGGTGGACTGCAGTGGACTTCAGGAGTTGTGATGCAGTCTGGTTGGCAATAGGAGTCATCACAGTCTTCCAACAAAACACACACAGACTTTATCCTAGAGAAGCGATAGAAGGAATTCTCCCTCTCCCAGTTAATAAATGGGTGATTGAGGACTTCTCTGGGAGTGATCCTCTGAGTTGCATCCCTTTCCAACATGGCTTTTGCGAGCTCGATACACTCCACTGCCTCCTCAGCTTCTGCCTCGTTCATGTATTGCAGACACATCTGTTAGAGATAACAACGGTTAAATCCACCATTAGTTGAGTCATTCTCATGAGTCATGACAAGACAGTCAATCATAGTAACGATGAAAGTAACTGAACACTTACTTCTCTCAGCGTATCCAGAGTTACACAACCAAAGGGTTTAAGGAGGGTCGGCAACTAAAAGAAAGTTTAATGTATTTGTATGTATTATTCACTCAATAAATCAATCTTTATACTGTCGAGAAATGTGAACATGTTATCTTAATGACAATTTTAAGTTTAGTGGTGGTACCTTGTCATCGAACAAGTTGAAAGACTGGAAAATGTTTTCTCCAGCACGACAACCATTGATTTGTCTATATCTTGAGACTTGAACATAGGTCGTCATCTGCAGATAAAACACAGCCTCACATCATGATATGCAACAGAAATGCTTCTTTTTTTTCCTCTGTCAAGATGCTAATGCTGTTCTAAGCAGCTAGATATAGCCACCATTATCAGCAGGTGAAAAGAAGTGAGGCTGGCCCTTCAGGTGATGAAGGTGCAGCAGCAGTCTCCTCGATATCTTTGAAATAGACTGAACAGTAAAAAACGACACAGATTACTCTAGAGATCTTACCACATAGTTATGATGTCCCAAATCAAACAGGGAACAGCAGGTGATCATCAGGGCCATGACACATCCCAGACACCACATGTCAATGGCCTCAGAAAGTGGCTGGCGTAAATCAAAATCTGCTTCCACAAAACGTGGCTGACCATCCATTTCTGGGGCCCTAAACATGGAAGAAATAAAGAATGTGTTTGTGACATATTTTAAAGATTTTAAAAAATGGAAGCACATGGAGCATCTTACGAATGAAAAGAAAAGGAAGTATGGACAGGAAAGACCAGCTGCTTTTTATGATAAATCTGTAAAGTACTAAGTCACTCCAGAAACAACGGATCCTTCACCCTCTTTACTGTCGATATTATTATCACTCTATATTGTTTTCTTTATTTTTTATTCTATTATATATGGGCCATTCTACCGAAAGCATTTAAGAATTCAAACCTTAGATGTATACTGAGATTCTTCCATAATCTATTGAAACCCCATATAATATTTGAGATAGCAGTAAGCTTAATATATAAATAACATCATCATTTAGGGTACTTACAATTGGGAGGTGGCTGTCCTGAACCCTACCCCCTAAATTTCAACGTATGTGAATAATACTTAAATGATTTTTGTAAAATTTTCCATTATTGTTTTTAAAAAGATCTTTTGGTGTATTTTGAAAGTGAAGTTAAAAAAAACACATTAATTTTATACTTTTTTTGAAAATCATGAAACTTTATGTAAAAATGTTGTCCCGCACTTTTCATGTCACTACCATAACAGAATTAGTTTTAGTCCATGGGCTGAGGCTGATTTTAGCTACACCCCTAGATTTTTAATCAGGAGGTATGTTAGAGTC
Source organism: Chaunax sp. Z400 (assembly GCA_037577475.1). Lineage (NCBI taxonomy): Eukaryota > Metazoa > Chordata > Actinopteri > Lophiiformes > Chaunacidae > Chaunax > Chaunax sp. Z400. Next base: position 15,035,015 of record CM075196.1, read on the forward strand.
CCCCATCCCTCATGGCTACATGGTAAGTAGACAGCTCCCATAATTTTGAAGAAAAATGTGTTCAAAAGTCTCAAAATCAGCATGTAACTTTAAGGAGCGTCACTACCGAGCACCCTTTTTCTGTAATGAAGCACTTTTTTGAGTGTTATTCCTTTAAATTTAGTTTTTATGTGTGTACAACTGATGGACACTGTGCTAGCTAACCATGTGCTAATTAACATCTTTGAGATAAGCTCAAAATTATCTAAAATTGTCACTACTGAGACAGTCACAACCATAACATTTGGTGTGTCAGTTTCGGTTGTGACATGATTGTTTCGGTAGTGACAAAAGGGATCACTTATTCCTTTATTTGGTGGGGGGGATAAAAAAAAGAAATTCCTCATAGATATGCATATGTGCCTATGTGCAACATTTATGAGTTCTGAATTATTTTTAGTAACATAAAATGTTGTCAGTCTGATCCATTTTTGGCAAACAAAATATTGTGGTCACTACCGAAACATGACTGTCACTACCGAAATTGTGCAGTCACAACCGAAACATGGGTTGTTTTTTGGGTTGTTTTGTTAAAAAAGAAAGTAAATTGAATAATCAACGAAGATGTCATGATATTGTTTGGTTCGATGTATGTTAAAACTAATGAATCCTAAAATTTGAAATCAGAATGATCAATTTTAGGCCATTTACAAAGAAAAAATGTATACAAAATACAACGAATATCATAAATAACACTTTAAAAAAAATTAAAAATTAATTGTTATCGATTTACCTGTGATTAAAAAAAACAAATTCTAAAAAAAAAACATCTACAAGGTAGATGTAAAAGAAGAGGTGGTGACAACTGAGAACTGTCTGAAAAATACAATATGAGAATTAATTGTGCAATTACTAAAAATGGGTAGCCTACCTTGGATATTAGACAATTTACATACATATAAAATTTTGAAGAAAAAAATCATTTTTTCCCAGATGTTTCCAACTCTATTTTGCACCAATTCGGTAGAAAGGCCCATATATGTACAGTACTGTGCAAAAGTCTTAGGCAGATGTGAATAAAAATGCTGAAAAGAATTGATGCTGTTTTGAAGGCAAAGGTTGGTCACACCAAATATTGATTTCATTTAGGTTTTTCTTCTGTTTGCTCACTTTGCATTTTGTAAATCGATAAAAGTAAACAATTCAATTTTATATTTTTGAAAGCATTCTTACTTTACAGCTTTTCTTCATACCTGCCTAAGACTTGTGCACAGTACTGTATGTTTTAGTGCATTTTTACCCTTACGCTGCTACTTCTACCTTTGTACTGCTGTGTCAAATTAAATTTCTCCCACAGAGATCAATAAAGGCTGATCATATCTTGTCAGTACAATAATAATTAGTGCAGCAGGCATGTTTAACAGGTCTTCGGACCCTGGCGCTGTCAGGTCATGCGCCAACCGCAACCTCATTTCTGTACACTTGTAGGTAAATATGGCTCTGAATTGGCGTAGGTTACACACAGGCTTTTCTCTCCTAATTTAAGTCAGCTATACAACAATCAATAGAGCGCAAACCTCGCAGCAGCAGTTTAGTTTCCCCATTATCACACGTCACAAAGATGCTGAGGACATCAAGATCACATGTTACAGACATCAAAGCCTCAATAGACATAATGGTGTAAAAAGCCCTATCTCACAAGGTTAAAGTGAAAAAGAATTCCTGTATCCGCCCCTTCATCCAGATCCACTCTAAAACTTAATTGTTTTTTGTTTTTTTCCCTGTCATATGCAGAACTCTCCTACCAAGTTTGATCAAAATCTGTTTGGGAGTTTTTGTGTAATCTGCTAACTGACAGACAAACAAACAGACAAAAACATAACCCCTCCTCCTCCATAATCTTTTTCATAGACCTTACCTATAGAAAGGTTTCATTTTGTCCCTGTTGTGCTCTGCCTCTGATGTGTACATGGCTGAACTGAAGTCTGTCAGCTTGACTCTGTTGGGTCTTGATAAGTAATGCATGAACCATATATTCATTTCATTTATATTACCATGGATCACGCCGATGCTCCTCAATGCGTCCAAAGCTGTGGCAATCTGCAAGAACACAATAATACAATTCAGAGAGTGTTTCACAGATTAAAACTGACAGTGTTCAGTAGTTTGCTTTCTATCTGATTGTACTCTTCATCATACCTGTTGGACGATGCCTCTGATATCACTCAGATCCATAGGGTTAAGAGTGCGGTTTTCTGAAATGTATTTATGTAAACTGACACCCAATGGCTCAAACATCAGCATCTTTCCTGGGTTATGGCAACCAAGAAACTTGACTATGTTATGCTGGTCAAACTTTCGGCACATTAAATCTTCCATAATGGTAGCCTGGAGACACATGACAAGGTTGACATGATTAGTTGTTTACAGATAGTTAATATGTCCCCATGTATGAAAGTCAGGTAAAACATGTTTAAGCTGGATGATCTGCGAAAGCATTGAAAGGCAGAGAAGCTCATTGTTGTATTTTTGTGTAATATTAATGTTTTACTGAATAGCAATAGCTAAAGGGAATTGCTTTTTGCACCTAATGGCTATACAATCCCTATCACAGATGTTTGTGTCAAAATCAACAAAGTGACCCACCTCTTTGTCACGATTGTAGTTTTTATAGGTTGTAGTGTTTGTATAATATTTGATATAATCATAACATTCTCCATATACATTTGACCCAATATCCAGGAGCCAATATTCTTGGAGATGATGTTTGAGATAGGGGTTAAGCTCTCGAAGGTTTGCAGTATCGATGAGGCTTCCATCACAGTCAGCACCTGAGGGACGATCAAGATCGTGGATGTCATCAAGAGGAGCGTCACCGATTTCCATGTTGAAGTCTCCCAAGAATTCATATTCATGCATCCTTTGAAGGTTGGGATGTTGTCCGAAATAACGATGATCCATTCCGTTCAGTATATGATTGTGGAGTTTTGCTCTGAAATCAGGTTTATGTTAACGTTAAGATGAGATAAAATATTATAAAGCAACAACAAATGCTGCATCAACAATCACAGCTTGACAGTTATCAAAGCAAATATATACTACACTACACTATACCACATTCGGTCTTTGATGTTATTGATATGGACATGGCAACAGCTGGAAACTAACAGTCTGATTAAAATTGGCCCAATCAGAATGAAAATCCTTTCCTTCATTCATTTTCTGTAACCGCTTATCCTGTGTAGGGATGCTGGGGGGGTATTGCCTATTATTCAAGTAATACCTATTGCCTATTATTTATAGTAACACCTATTACCTATTATTTATAGTAACACCTATTACCTATTATTTATAGTGACACCTATTACCTATTTTTTATATTAACACATTTTACCTATTATTCATAGTAACACCTATTGCCTATTATTTATAGTAACACATATTGCCTATAGTATCAGTGCCTGCTGAAGTTGATCAATCAGACTCAATCAAACTTAAAGGGAGAACTAGAAAATTAGTGTCCAGCAGAAATCGCTGAAATTTCATATTGCTATAAATAATTGGATTCTGGCACTCTGCTGTAAACATGTATTATTTCTACCTGATCGTACTGCAGCATGTCTGCGTATTGTTCAGATTTCACTGTAAATTTACAGCAGGTAAGTTTTACAGTATGATCTGAACGCTGTAAGTACAAGCTGGTGCTGACATTCAAATCATAGCGCTGGCATAGTTTCACACAGTTTGTTTCTATCGGTGTTTCTACAGCAGCGGGAAAAGTTCCTGTAGAGAGATGAAGCTGCAGATTCTGTGGTTTTGGCGTTTTTCCTCTTGTATACTGTATTTTCCCCACAGCACCTTCACACATTTTCATGCCACTGTTTTCTTATAAACCTCTCCTCTGTCTTAGCAGTCTATCGACAATGAAACAAGGACCAGTAGAACTTGCATGTAGATTCTATGAGTATCTTAAAATTCCTTTTTGTTTTTTTTCAGCTTCCAGTGTTTCCTCCAAGATGCATGATCTTTAGGTCTTTCTGCCCTAAATCTAACCCCCAGCCGTGGTTAAATGAGACTACTCGGGCACTCAGACAGCAATGCAGAAGAGCAGAGCGCAAATGGAAAAAAGATAAACTCCATGTGTCCTATGACATTTTAATTAACAGCCTTACTGAATATCAAAATGCTATTAAGGCTGCAAGGAACAAATATTTCTCAGATTTAATCACAAGTCATTGTCATAGGCCAATAATTCTTTTCAGTGTTACAAATTCTGTTATTAATTGCCCTCGTCCACAACTCCCTTTTTTCAGTTTGAACTGGTTTCCCTGTTAAGTTTAACTGAAATGAAACAAGTAAACTAAAGAATGCAAATTATTCTTTGTGATCTCCCAAAGTGATAATTGATTAATCATGTGAGTACGTTTCAAGTGAAAAAAAACGCCATTATTTTATTTTTCCAGCTTCTGAAATGTGAACATTTTTTTTCTTTTTCTGTTTTTCCTTTACTAGTCTAATAAGATAATTGAATATTTTAGTATCTGATGACATCACCAAACAATCACTATAGAAACAACTCAAATCTGTCATCTAACCATCATTAACAAGCAAGAAATTAAGTAATGTAATACTCACAGGCTTATATTTACAAAACTTCATCGAGAGAAAATGCTGACTTGCTGCATTCGTGCAGCAACTGAACTTAGAGGCTGATGCAATAACCTTATGTAACTTAAAAGAACCACCAGGGGGAGCTCAAACTCATTAATTACCAGCACAGCTTTTATATTTTACAAGAAAGTGGTAGCTACAAAGTTAACTTGGCTCGAGCTTCGACTTGGCGCTTTCAGTCATGTTTGGCGGGATTATTAAGAAAAGTCTAAATTCATAACTTGATAGTTAATTTCAGTCGTGGACAAAGGGAAAAGAAACGAGTTTATCACCCAGATTTTTAAGAACTTTCATTGCTTATCAAATTATGTGGAAATGTAAATTGTGTGGGTTTTCTACTGCCATAAAAATACAGTTATTGAGACATTACAGACTACCATGGCCAGTATTCCACAATTTCACCTTTACCTTGCCTCTATACCAGCTGCATGTGCACATTTACTACTTTTAATTCACTCAAGGTGCGTTTGTCAAGAATACATTCAGTTAAAAGAGTGGTAGGTGGAAATAGTCATTATTTGGCTATTAATTGGGAATTTCACTGCCCTGTGTGTGATTTAAAGCAGCCATTTGTTGAGAGGGACATGTACAGTCATCTACGGGGACATTTAAGAAGGAAAGAAATGGTACTATGTCCATTTAGGGCTTGCAAGTTTAAAACAAATGTTTATTCCATATACAATGCACACAAATGCAGAGAACATCAAAATGCAAAATGTCCCAAGTGTTTCCCAGGATAGTGATATCGAACATGATACTGTAGAACTTTCAGATGACAGAAACCACCCCAGTAGCAGGCTGTAGCACTGAGGGATAAGCAGAGCAGTTGCAGTACAATCTGGCTGCCTTCTTCTTGAAAATGCAAACTATACTCCATTTATCACAGAGGGCAACACAGGAAATCATTGAGCATATTGATCAGTTGTTTTCACTGTCAGAACCTGTTGTCAGAGAATCTGTAATGAAGATACTGGATAAACATGACTGCACTTTTACTGACACACTTGTAAGTGAAATTGTCCTGGCAGTTTCAGAGAGTAATGTTTTGTATAAATCTGTTACCTCTGAAGGACCACTGTCTACAGCTAAGAGGAGAACATTTTATTTTGAGGAGAAGTTTCCATTTGTTAAGCCTGTAGAGTACCTTGTTCAGTCATCACACAGTACCTACATGTATGTGCCCATTCTCTCATCTTTGCAGCTGTTGTTGAAAAAAACAGATGTACTTGAGAAAGTCAAAGAAACCACGTCACGTTTGCCTGGACAGTATTTGTCATACTGTGATGCTCCTACTGTTGGGAAAATCAGCTTCTTTCAGATGAGGGTCAGAAATTATCAATAATTCTCTATGTTGATGATTTTGAAATCGCAAACCCCCTAGGAACATAAAACAAATGCACAAAGTATGTGCGGTTTACTGGACATTAGCCAACCTGCCAGTTAAGTATCACTCAGTCCTCCACTCTATTCAACTGGCCCTTTTGTGCAATTCAAATGATGTGCGACAGTTTGGATATGAGAGCGTTTTCGCACCTCTCTTGAGTGACCTAAAAACTCTTGAAAAAGTGGGTGTCTACATTTAAACATTTGGTGACTGTCTCAAAGGCACAGTCTACTCTGTTGTGGCTGATAATCTTGCTGCCCATGGGCTAGCTGGTTTCAGTGAGAGTTTCAGATCTACATATTTCTGCAGATTTTGTCTTACCACCCAGACAGAAATGCAAACATCAGATGCAGTCACTGACAGTTTTGAGATGAGAACCAAAGATCTCCATGAAACACTCGTTCAAAAAATACAGACCAATGACAGTGAAGAGAATTATGGTGTAATTGGTTCTCTCTGACCATCTCACTTATTTCCATCCTATCACAGGATTTCCACCTGACATCCTGCATGACCTGTATGAAGGTGTGGTTCCTGTGGAGTTGGCGCTCTGTTTGAAAGGTTTATTTGCATAGAAATATTTCTCTTTGGAAGAGCTGAAAATGGCAGTCCTGTGTTTTCCCTTCCAACATTCTGATAAGGTTGACCGCCCTCACCCAATTCCGCAAAATTTTGCCAGTCGAGGAACAGCTGGTGGGAATGGGCATGAGAACCACACTATGCTTAGACTGTTACCTGTTCTCATTGGCTCCAGAGTGCCAGAAGGGGACACAACAAGGGAGGTGCTGATGGAATTAAAAGATTTAGTTGAGCTTGCTGTGTGTCTCATACTTTCACAGATGATACCATTCAGTACATGGCCTGTAAGATTTCAGATCACAGGCAGCTGCTTCAGGAAGTCTTCCCCAATTTAAGATTACGAACGAAGCATCATTATATTGAACATCATCCTCATCTCATAAAGTGCTTTGGTCCTCCGGTGCATTTCTGGACATTGAGATTTGAGAGAAAGCGCAAAGTTTTTAAGAAAATAGTTCGTGACAATCATAACTACAAAAATGTGTTGAAAACTTTGGCAGAGAGACACCAAAACATGATGGCATACTATCTGTCGTCGCCAAGATTTTTCAAGCCACCAGTACAGACTTCAAAAGTGGAGTTTCTCTTTGTTGAGTCATTGCCTACTGATACACATGCATTAATATCTAGTATAACAGACAGCAGCAGTGTATATGGCACTAAACAGGCAACCATTCAAGGCACAACTTTTGGAGTAGGCATGTTTGTCTGCACTGGGACACATGCTGCCTTGCCTGAGTTCAAAGAGATCAGAAACATATTGCTAATCAGAAATGACATTTTCTTTCTGCTGAAAGACTATGAGATCTGGTATGTTGAGCATTTGGCACGCAGCACGCAACTGCTTGATTTTTTCGTGTGTGTATTTTTGTATGTTTCAGGCTCCCCTAACACAGTATTAATGGATGTGGCGGATGTTCTGAAACTTAGGGTTATCCTTGATGATGTCAACGCTGAGAGGCTTATTTTTCCCTCTCGTCCTGAGACTGTAAATACCCTCATATCTGAGGTGAAGTGTAAGTGTAAGCTGAACTTGGCCTATGATTTTCGTATTCAGTTTCAAGACCCAGAGTTTGACAATGCCCTATGCAATTTAGTTAACAGGATCTACCATCTAAGGCAACCATCAAGATAGTTAGATTTGTTGAGTCGGATCAGATTTCAACCAGCACAGATGACACTGTGTTACTGTCCGATAACACAGATTCACCAGAGCGTCTTTTCCGATGGCCAGTCATCTTTGCTGTTCCCATATTCTCATACGAGGTGGAGTATACTCTTACGAGAGGGCAACTCTGCATTTATGAGAGAGGGGAAAACTGTCAGGTTGACCAGGGATCAAAAATACAATATTGTGGATGTAATGGCTGCTGAAATATATAGGCATAAAGCGTATCCTAGTACCAAACAGATTGGCTTGGCTGCAGAGGCTCTAGTGAGCAAACACCCTTGTCTGAAAGAAACAGGTTCTACAGGAGGCTATGAGGACCAAACTGAGCAGGGCTGGTATAAAAGATGTTGCTGTGAATGTAGGAAAGTGTAGCAGGACCAATCCAGAGGGTGCAGCATCGAGGGCCAGTATCAAACGACCCAGAAGAGGTGAAGTCAACTTCCTTCCCAGTTATCCTCATGGGCAAACACTGGAGACTCAGAGGCTTGAGATGGTTGAGCAGTTCAAGAGGACATCGATAGAAAGAGACATGATTCTGGTCCATCAACATATGCAACGCACCTTTGGAAATTGTGAATACAGCTCCTCCTGTTGCCGAACTAAAAGACCGATGGCCTGCACTCTTTAGTGAAGCCCAGGTAAGTAAAAACTTTAAAATGACACCTAAAAGTGATCAAAAAGTACAACCTTTCATTGCTTTGTTTTCCATTTAGCACTACAGTGAATTCCACAGGATCACCAATCAAAATCTACCATCGTCCTTCTTTGGTTCCCTTGACAAGTACACACCCCAGCTGCTAAAGCTCTACAAAAAGAGGTCGACTGGCAGTTTAGGTGAGAAGATGAAAGCAGTTTTGATGGCATATGAGGAACAGGTAATTCAATTGTCTTTTAATATTATGCATTACATTGATGTCTAATGTGAACAGTGGACCCTAACGTCCCCCAATGCATACCTTGTCTTTGTACAACAGGACAAGAACAACATCAGTGCCGCAAGAACAGCAGCCTTGGCTGGCTTACCACTGTACTTAAAGGAGGATTCATCAGATGTCTTCAAAACTTGCAAGGTAAGTGAACATCCCAGCATGTCAGGTACATAAATGTTTTACATGTGCTTGAAAATCAAGTCTCATCACCTACATAAAGACTAATTTAACAGATTATCTGCTCCCAAATTTGGAACATTAATTAAAAGTTCATAAAAATAACTTAGCATTAAAAGCTGCGTTCATGCTGCAAGCCTAAGTGCTCAATTCTGAATTATTGCTAAGATCTGAATTATTATTTATTTATCCTTATTATTTAGCTGTTCACATTACATTTAATAGGGCTAATATCAGATTGCAATGTGAATTTGTCATAGACATATATAACAAAGACATCCAACGCAGCACTCTGTCATATGAATCTAACATGGAGGTAAGTGCAACAACAAACTGGTATTTAAATGGTTAAATTCCTAAAACCGAATGAATGTCATTTCTAAGATTAGGCCTGATGTTGAAAACAAGGTAAATAGTGCACAGGTTTGAAGGGTCGGGGGTTAAGTTCAGATCCTCACAAATGTAAAAGGGGTTTGTATTGATTGGGGTGGCCTTGATTATGTCTTGAAGCAGTTACAGAGACGCCTCATCTTTAAATTGATGACTTGAGATATTCTGAGCTTAACATTGGTAAAAAGAGAAGACACAGACTAGAACTCTCCCCTCATTATATGGGAGGACAAATTGAGGGTAATCTTCATAAATCTTGTTCTCTTAGCTTGGTGTAAGATTTAGTATAGTGAAACACCACATTAATTGCATTAATTAATTGCTTAATTAATGCATTGAATTATGGCTAAGCATTTCTTTTTGATATTGCTTCACCTTGCATGTAAAAATCTGGAAGCTATCATGTATTGATTTCTTTTTCATCATTAGTCTTTTAATAAGTTTGATGATTTGCACAATTAGACTGACACATGTATTTGCTTTTTAGGATGAGTTAGAAGCAACCCAGGAGGGAGCAGTGACTCTGGTGGCAGTGGTCAATGAGGAGGAGGCGCCTGCAGGAGTTCCTTTTGAAACCCATCACGTGTCGATCATCCTCGAGGATCAGGTTGTAATGTCTCACAGATCATGGACCGATTCAGTGGTTGTTTTGTTTGGACTGATCTATGCTCTCCATTTGAGCTAGCCGAGAGGCTAGGTGGCTTCTTTGAGTTCATCCAGGTTGTCCTCTTAGAGCTTGATGATGGGAAAAAGCAGCTCAAACCTAAGAGACAGGCCTTGTGAAATGAGCTGGAGTAAAGGTGTCAACAGGTTTCATTGTTGAAGGTCAGCAGTGTATAAAAAAAAACCTTTTGGCTTGCATGCCAATTGTCAAAAACTGGTAAACTAAACTAATAAAAACTATAAACTAATAAATGGTTTAAGTTGGGTCACATATCTGTGTCTGTATTGTGTTAATGCAACTTATATGGTTGAAGGCAATGGGTTTCCTCAAAGAATTGAATAGTTAAAAGCTGTCAAAACTTAAATGTAATACTTTAGTGGAAGAAAACTGAGTAACTTCAACTTAAGTGATACATTTGTGTAAAGAAGATCCATTTATGTTATTGGTACTTAATTCAGATCAGTTCAATTAACACGTAATAATTTTGTAGAAAGTTTTACATATGAGTGTAGAATACTTAATATTTTTGAGTTCAGTTAACTGAATGGAAAGGTTCTATTAACTTTATTTACCTAAGTTACCTTAACAAACAATACTAGAGTTACTTGTACTTAAATCAAAGTTTTTCATACTTGAATTATTTTAGTTAATAAAGCTAAATGTTTCAAGGCAATCTGTTTCTTCAAACAGTGTGAGTTGAACTAACTTGTCAGGTTTTACAGTGTGCTATTACCTATTATTTATAGTAACAGCTATTGCTTATTATTATTATTTATAATAACACCCATTTCTCACAGTTGACTCTGCTACCACAGTGGGTTCTCTCAGTGACGCACAGATGATGGTGTTTGTTAAGTCTTTATTAACAAACATTTTCTTTGCAGCTTTAACACAGACGAGTTCCTCACGCTCTCGTATCTTCACCAAGACCAGTTCGGGTTTACACCGGAAAAGTGGGACCACTTTGTTTGGCCTGACTTTTCTGGTGTCTCCAAATCTTGACGCTCAAACAGGTTTTTTTCACAAGTTTAGGCCGTCCATCCTGACGAAGATATAAAAACCAATGACTCTCTGTTCGTGACTGCAGAGCTGGGCTCTAGAAAAATCATCTGAACCACTACTTCTTCTTCTTCTTCGTCTTCATCGTCTTCATCGTCTTCTTCTTCTTCTTCTTCTGGATCTGGGCCTCGAGCTCTACCACCTGGGACGTCATGACCCTCTCATTCTCCTCGCCCTCCTGCTGATTCTTCAGCAGATCCTTTTTAAGGGCCTCTGTCTCCTGAAGGTGTGAGGGTCCACTGTCAGGAGGACAGGTCGTCACCTGTCCCCGTGCCTCCGGTGGTGTGACTGTGCTCTCCGGTGGAGCTGGTCGGGGTGCTTCCTGGGCACTGGGCCCTGGGCCTGTTTGTTGTTCCGGGCCCACTGTGGTGCTGTGGGCCCCGTGTCCCAGATGTTCTGGCAGGTTGGCGAGACGGGCCGAGCAGTCCGGTTTCTGTTTGCCTTTTGGACTTCTTCTTCTCCTCCATATGTCTCTTAGTTGCCTCTGAAAATGAGAAGGACATTAAAAACCTCCACCATCCCCCAAATGCTCAACAATCATATATGGGCAGGGGCGACTGTTTCTTACCATCATCTCTGACAGCCAGTCTGATCTCAGGTGCAGCATGCGGAAAAACCTTAACAGAGCTGATAATACGATCTTCCCTTTCCTGGAGAAGAAGCGCAAACACTGTTTCCTCTTGATGATCTCCATTATCCTGGAGAAGAAGCGCATAAACTGTTTCCTCATCTTCCTCTTCTGTGTGCCGTTGGTGTCTGAAAATGAAAAGGACATTAAAAACCTCCTCCATCCTCCAAATGCTCAACAATCATAGCAGCAATGCACAACAATCATCATGAGCAGAGGAGACTGTTTCTTACCAGATGTGGTGGAGACCTTACATATGGAAACCTTTGTGGTGGATTCAGGGACTTCTACTGAAGACTGTGAAGTCTTGTTAATGCCAATCTGCGAACTAGAGTCCTCACATAAGGAAGCCTTTGTGGTGGATTCAGGGACTTCTACTGAAGACTGTGAAGTCTTGTTAATGCCAATCTGCAAACTAGAGTCCTCACATATGGAAGCCTTTGTGGTGGATTCAGGGACTTCTACTGAAGACTGTGAAGTCTTGTTAATGCCAGTCTGCGAACTACAGTCCTCATATATGGAAGCCTTTGTGGTGCATTCAGGGACTTCTACTGAAGACTGTGAAGTCTTGTTAATGCCAGTCTGCGAACTAGAGTCCTCACATATGGAAGCCTTTGTGGTGCATTCAGGGACTTCTCCTGAAGACTGTGAAGTCTTGTTAATGCCAGTCTGCGAACTAAAGTCCTCACATATGGAAGCCTTTGTGGTGCATTCAGGGACTTCTACTGAAGACTGTGACGTCTTGTTAATGCCAGTCTGCAAACTAAAGTCCTCACATATGGAAGTCCCGGAATCCTTCCTCACCCAGTTAATAAATGGGTGACTGAGAACTCCATGAGGAGTTATTCTCTCATCTGTATCCAATGTCTCCATGGATTTCAGGAGTTCGACAAACTGCTCTTGCTCCTCCTCATCATCTTGTTTTGTTTCCAATCTCTCTGCACACATCTAGTTAAGGAAACAATGGTCAAATCCACCATCAGTGTTCATGGTTCATGACAAGACAATCACAGTAACACTACATTTTCAGTATCTGTTTGTTTTCTGGCCGACACAGATTTTCAATTGATTTCTTCTGGAGATAAAACACAGCATCACATGAAGATATACAACAGAAATAGGAAAAGCTTTAAAAAAGAAGTGAGGCTGGTCCCTCAGGTGAAGAACATGCAGCAGCCTCCTCAATATCTTTGAAACAGACTGAACAGCAAACAAAGACACAGATTACTGTAGAGATCTTACCATCACTCTTTGTTCTGTTCCTCTGTAGACGTCAGAGCCGGTGAACAGCATGGCCATGACACATCCCAGAGACCACACGTCCATGGCCTCAGAATTTGGCTGGCCTGAAAATATCTCTGTGGACCTAAATTTGGAAGAAACAAAGAATGTATTTGTGACATATTTTAAAGATTAAAAATGGAAGCACATGCATTTTACACATGAAAAGACAAGCAAGTATGGGCAGGAAAGACCAGCTGCTTTTTATGATAAATCTGAAAACTACTAACTCACTCCAGTATGATAACAATAATCAGCATTTCCATAGAACTTACCTATAAGTACATAAATTGTTATACGGCTTTCGTGTTTTCAGTATGGCCACCCCAAAGTCGATCAGCTTCACTCGAAAGGGTCTTGTCGAGTCATCCACTATCATAATGTTGTCCAGTTTAATATCACAGTGGACCAACCCGATGCTCCTCAGCGCATCCAAAGCTGTGGCCATCTGCAAGAACACAATAATACAATTCAGAGAGTATTTCACAGATTATAACTGACAGTGTTCAGTAGTTTGCTTTCTGTTCGTACCTGTCGGATGATGTCTCTGATATCACTCAGATCCATAGGCTGGTTGTTGTTCCTTTTCATATACTTCCATAAATCAACGGACAACAACTCGTACACAAGCCGCTTTCCTCTTTTGCAGTTGTCAAACCAACCATGCCACTTGACAATGTTATGCTGGTCAAACCTTTGGCGCATTAAAACTTTCATAATGTTAATCTGGAGACACATGACAAGGTTGACATGATTAGTTAGTTGTTTACAGACAGTTAATATGTCCCATTGTATGAAAGTCAGGTAAAACATGTTGAAGCTGGACGATCCGCGAAAGCATTGAAAGGCAGAGAAGCTCATTATTGTATTTTTGTGTGCTATTAATGTTTTACTGAATAGCAATAGCTAAAGGGAATTGCTTTTTGCACCTAACGACTATACAATCTATATTACAACTGTGTATATCAAAATCAACATAGTGACCCACCTCTGTGCGAGCTTCTTCAGTTTTTTCGATATGTTTTACAGCGACGATCTCTTTGGTGGTAGTATTCCTCCATTTCTTCACTACTCCAAAGCCACCTTCACCCAAAAGCTCCTGTAACTTCTCATAATTTTCCCTTTTTAAGTTGAAATCATCAGAGGCAGGCTCCCGGGCAGGCCTTGCGTCATCACGTGGTGGTATGGGAGGTACCAAGTTATTAGAGATGCTTCTGTTATCTGAATCTTCTGAAGACATGGTGTTCTGGAGTTTCCTCTGGCTCTTCAGCTCCTAGTATTTTCTGTCTCTCCAAAACAATTAATTTAAGGAATTCTAGCATCTGTGATCTTGTCTGTAGCTTTCATGCCTTGATGACATTTTGCTTTGATGTATAGCTTATGCCTTGATGACATTTTGCTTTGATGTATAGCTTATGCCTTGATGACATTTTGAATTCACGTATAGCTTATGCCTTGATGACATTTTGAATTCACGTATAGCTTATGCCTTGATGACATTTTGAATTCACGTATAGCTTATGCCTTGATGACATTTTGAATTCACGTATAGCTTATGCCTTGATGACATTTTGAATTCATGTATAGCTTATGCCTTGATGACATTTTGAATTCATGTATAACTTATGCCTTGATGACATTTTGAATTCACGTATAGCTTATGCCTTGATGACATTTTGAATTCACGTATAGCTTATGCCTTCATGACATTTTGCTTTCGTGTACAGTATATTCCGTTGCTATGGTTTCTAGAACTCGATAACTGCAACAAATTCAAAATTTCCCCAAAAAATTATTTTTGTTTAACTAGCGAAGCAATTTCTGAATGGATGCCTGATTGAAGGAACTTTCTACGATGAAGTATGTGGACATAGTTAAGGGCCAAATAAGTGAGTGAGTTAAATAAGGGGCTGGGACTTTTCTGTGTGCAGCTTGTCTGTTCTGCCCGTGTCTGTGTATGGCACCCCGTTTTAACAATTTATCAGTGGGACTGACTGCATTGAATTAGTTTTCACTAGGGGAAATGATAAATTGTTGTAAACTGTTAAATTATGTGGGATTTTTCCCCCCACAGACATAAAAAGGAAGGGTATATAGTCGTTGGTATGTCCGTCTAAGTAGATGCTAGCCTCACCAAACTTTACACATATTTTAGCTGTGATAAGTAGTTGTACCCTTTGACATTTTGAATTTACTACAAATTTTTATTTGTTTGTCTTTTACATGAAAACATGATGTTTAAGGTGAATCTGAATGGTGGTCATCTGGCAAACGTAATCATGATAAGTAGTTGTACTTTTAATATTTCGATTTATCTGCAGGAACCAGACACAGGGCCTGTCTGTGGAACTGTCTCCTCTACATATCCACAATTCTGCTGGTAAAATATAATTTGTTGCTTCTCTACCAAAACTTGATGCTGCGTTTATTACATGATTTTTAGTTTGTGTTTGTGAGGTTTGCATGTTAAAGAGTTGTCTTGGTTCAGACACATGTGATGTGGTTGGTGTGAGAGAAGCAGTAAACTATCCGTAATGTCTCATCTCACTGGATGCTCGTTTGGTTAAACTGACCGAGCGTATCGGAGATGGTGGTGTTCATGTGGTGTAGATGGTGATTCCCACCAGTCAGGTGTCTTGACCCACCACTGGAGTCTCTTCATTTCAGCTTAGCAATATTAATGGACTCGACAAACGGTGAATTTCTTAATATATTTTATATGTATTTTAGTAGCCAAGTAATTGGATGTGCGAGTAAGTATGAACTGCATTGGGTAAGAAGCCAGTTGGATACTGCATCTCATTGTGAGTCTTACAGACCTTCATGTGCCTTTTCCCATTTGCCTTGGCCAGTTATAACACAGGCAACCAACTTGTGGACCAAATTACTACTGGTGTCTCAGCAGACAGGAAGCTGCTGTCCTTGTTCCAGCATTTCTTTAACAACCCAGTGACTGAGAGGACGGTGACAGACTGAGATGGAGATGTCTTTTAATTTGAAAAAGCAACAATATGATAAGCCTTAAGGATAACGGGGGCCATGGAGCATCATTTGTAAATAATGTGAGAGAAAACTCTTTGTAGAAAAATAAAGATTTTAACAGTTTTTTGTGCTTTTGCATGAATGATTATTTACAAATGACTGTTTTGTGCCATTGTATGTGTATTTTTGTGATTATTTTAAATTTCTCAAATTATTCTGATACACAATATATTTCTATTCAAGCAAAAATTATACTTTACCAAACCTGGTAAAACCTTAAGCCTCCTACTGACCCATTAAGAGGTGCTTTCATACTATACGTCTTATGTCTTAGATTGGATATTACTCAAACAGTATTCAGTGTTTTACTGTATTTACAGAACTGACTGAAAGTCACCACAGTGTTTTAGAACGCCTTCTGTCTCCTGAGCTGAGACGGTAAACTGAAATATTCAGCATTGCTCTCGAAAAACTCCACCTAATGCCAGGACAAATACAAAGTGAGAACAATGACAAATTCTGAAATATCCATCGGTGAGTTTAACTCACTGGACCGTCTCATGCTTCCAAATGCTGATGATGCAAGTAGCCTGAAAGTTTATGGAAGGATGTCACAAAATTTGTTCATAACATGATTAGCGAATAACATGATTATTTTATTATTAGAATATAGAACATTTATATTGATTACACTTATATACACTTTGATGATCTAATGAACTTTTATCAAGCGCCATCATCAAGTTGAGATTCTTTTTTATCTAATACATTGCTTTATGGCCGTATGCACTGCCACAAATCTAATGACATTCCCATTAACCTCTTTGAGTAGTTTCAGGGCAGCCAGTGGAGACTTCAGGAAATTACCAATCCCCGCTATAAAAAAATAACATAAAATACTTTTAATCTTCAGTTTTTGCACAGATTACACAAACCCCACTTTTCATCAGAACACAATTTCATGTACAGTACAGCTCAAGTGAGCTGACTAATATTTTACTGGCAATTTATGTTGTCATCATCATCATCATGAAAACACTTTTAGTGTATTTGGACATGTTGAATGTAATTTAAGATGTCTGTATAACAGTTGTGATGTATTACAACATATATTTTCACATGTACAAATTACATTTCAACTTCTTTGAGTCTGAATTACAGATATCTTAATTTTAACTAGAAAATTCTAAGAGAAATTTTGATATGTGATTGTTTCTCGCTTTTCATGACGAGGGTGATATTTCACCATCTGATTGGCTAGCTGGAAGCAGGTGTCAGTGCCTGCCACTGCCCCTGTTAATAGCTCATGTTAAATCCTCCAAGCAGAGATGAAAGTGGCTTAGGTGGCCAGATGACAGCAAATAAATTCAGTTTGAAAGGGATGACAGGTTTTCAGTGAAATGCTGTTTATTTTCCTTACATCATTTGTACATTACATACTCTCTGTGGATCTGGGGGCAGGGACTCTCTGCCAGCTAGGTCTAAGACCCGGCCTGTTAAAGCCCTGTCTGCTTCAGCTCCTGTGACTGCTAGCCACCAGCCGGCTAGCCTCCTTCCTGCTACAACCCCTGTGACACCTGGCCACCAGCCTCATGGCCTTCCGGTGACTCTGTCTCATGGCCCCCCAGAGACTCTGCCTCATGGCCCCCCAGAGACTCCTGCTCCTCAAGTCCAGTCGGTGGTGGTCCCGCCGAATTCTGCTCCTCAGATGTGGTGGAAGCCTTTGTGATGCATTCAGGGACTTCCACTGAAAACTCTGACGTCTTGTTCATGCCAGTCTGCAAACTAAATACACGGATAGAAATTCATTCCTGTTATCATGACATCTGAAAGAATCCTCTTAACCTCACTAAGAGGTGATCATGATTGTCAGGACCAGAGGAAGTCTTCTCACCTGTCTGGACTCTCCACCGCTACTGTCCCCAGTGAGTTCTCAGGTGCAGCAGGCCGAACCCTGACCACACCTGATGGTAAGATGATCTTCTTTGTCCTAGAGAAAAAGCGCAAGAACCGATTCTTCTTCCTCTTCTCTGTCTGTGTCCCGTTTGCCTCTGAAAACGAAAAGGACATTGAAAACGTCCACCATCCTCCAAATGCTCAACAGTCATACAAGAGCAGAGGAGACTGTTTCTTACCAAATGTGTTGGAATCCTCACATATGGAAGCCTTTGTGGTGCATTCAGGGTCTTCCACTGAAGACTGTGACGTCTTGTTCATGCCAGTTTCTAAACTAAACACACAGATGGAAATTTAATCATGTTATCATGACATCTGAAAGAATCCTCTAAACCTCACTAAGAGGTGATCATGATTGTCAGGACCAGAGGAAGTTTTCTCACCTGTCTGGACTCTCCACAGCTACCGTCCCCAGTGAGTTCTCAGGTGCAGCAGGCCGAACCCTGACCACACCTGATAGTAAGACGATTTTCTTTATCCTGGAGAAGAAACGCAGGAACCAATTCTTCTTCTTCTTCTCCATCTGTGCAGCATTGGTGTCTGAAAATGAAAAGGACATTAAAAACTTCCACCATCCTCCAAATGCTCAACAATCATACATGAGCAGAGGAGACTGTTTCTTGCCAGATGTGGTGGAATCCTCACATATGGAAGCCTTTGTGGTGCATTCAGGGACTTCCACTGAAGACCATGACGTCTTGTTCATGCCAGTCTGCGAACTAAACACACAGATAGAAATTTATTCCTGTTATCATGACATCTGAAAGAATCCTCTAAACATCACTGAGAGGTGATCATGATTGTCATGACCAGAAGAAGTCTTCTCACCTTTTTGTTCTCTCCACAGACATAAACAGTGAATTCTCTAAGACGATCTTCTTTATCCCGGAGAAGAAGCGCAAGTACCAACTCTTCTTATTAAAGTCCTTTACCATTGCAATTACCCGCTTTATGTCTGAAAATGAAAAGGACATTAAAGACACCCACCATCCTCCAAATGCTCAACAATCATACATGTGCAGAGGAGACTGTTTCTTACAAGGTGAGTAGTAGCCCCCCCAGCCAAGGGTTTCAACGTCAAACCATGGCGGTTTTTGCCAACTAAAAACACAGATAGAAATTTATTCCTGTTATCATGACATCTGAAAGAATCCTCTAAATCTCACTGAGAGGTGATCATGATTGTCATGACCAGAAGAAGTCTTCTCACCTTGAGCTACGCCGCGCACGCATATATGCTGGGTAAGCGATGTCGTCAAAGTAATAAACTGTTGACAAACTGTTATCGTCTTTCTTCTTAAACCTGGAGAAGAAGCGCAAGAACGAATTCTCCTTCGTCCTCTTGTGCATCATTGCAGCCAACAGGTATGTGACTGAAAATGACAAGGACATTAAAAACATCCACCATCCTCCAAATGCTGAACAATCATACATGTGCAGAGGAGACTTTTTCTTACCAAAGTCTATGTGTGTGGGAGTCTTTGTGGTGCATTCATGGTCTTCCACTGAAGACTGTGATGTCTCGTTCATGCCAGTCTGCCAACTAAACACACAGATAGAAATTTAATCATGTTATCATGACATCTGAAAGAATCCTTTAAACCTCACTAAGAGGTGATCATGATTGTCAGGACCAGAGGAAGTCTTCTCACCTGTCTGGACTCTCCACAGCTACCGTCCCCAGTGAGTTCTCAGGTGCAGCAGGCCGAACCCTGACCACACCTGATGGTAAGACGATTTTCTTTAACCTGGAGAAGAAACGCAAGAACCGATTCTTCTTCTTCTTCTCCATCTGTGCAGCATTGGTGTCTGAAAATGAAAAGGACATTAAAAACATCCACCATCCTCCAAATGCTCAACAATCATACATGAGCAGAGGAGACTGTTTCTTACCAGATGTGGTGGAATCCTCACATATGGAAGCCTTTGTGGTGCATTCAGGGACTTCCACTGAAGACTGTGATGTCTTGTTCATGCCAGTCTGCGAACTAAACACACAGATAGAAATATATTCCTGTTATCATGACATCTGAAAGAATCCTCTAAACCTCACTGAGAGGTGATCATGATTGTCATGACCAGAAGAAGTCTTCTCACCTTAGTCTATGCTGCGCCGACAAATGCAGTGAGTGCTGTAAGTCCTCTAAGATCAAACTGTGTATGTCTCTCTTCTTAAACTTGGAGAAGAAGCGCAAGAACCAATTCTTCTTCTTCCTCTCCAACAGTGCACCATCAATGCATTTGACTGAAAATGAAAAGGACATTAAAACCATCCACCATCCTCCAAATGCTCAACAATCATACATGAGCAGAGGAGACTGTTTCTTACCAGATCTGATGTAGCCCTCCAATGTGGAAGCCTTTATGGTGCCTTCAGGGACTTCCACTAAAGACTGTGACATCTTGTTCATGCCAGTCCGCGAACTAAACACACAGATAGAAATGTATTCCTGTTATCGTGACATGTGAAAGAATCCTCTAAACCTCACTGAGAGGTGAGCATGACTGTCATGACCAGAAGAAGTCTTCTCACCTTAGTCTATGCTGCGCAGACAAATACTCTGAGTACTGTAAGTCCTCTAAGTAATCATCTAAAAACAAACTGTATATGTCTCTCTTCTTAAACCTGGAGAAGAAGCGCAAGAACCAATTCTTCTTCTTCTTCTTCTTCTTCTTCCTCCTCTCCAACAGTAAATGATACATACGTCTGTCTGAAAATGAAAAGGACATTAAAAACATCCACCATCCTCCAAATGCTCAACAGTCATACATGAGAGAATGTTTCTTACCACAGGCTTCAACGTCATACCATGGCGGTTTTTGCCAACTAAACACACAGATAGAAATGTATTCCTGTTATCATGACATCTGAAAGAATCCTCTAAACCTCACTAAGAGGTGATCATGATTGTCATGACCAGAGGAAGTCTTCTCACCTTTTTGTTCTCTCCACAGACATAAACAGTGAATTCTCTAAGACGATCTTCTTGATCCTGGAGAAGAAGCGCAAGAACCAATTCTTCTTCTTCTTCTTCTTCTCTGTCAGTGTGGTGCATTCAGGGGCTTCCTGAGCTGCACCAGGCTGAACCCTGACCACACCTGATGGTAAAGTTGTAGGAGGTGGACTGCAGTGGACTTCAGGAGTTGTGATGCAGTCTGGTTGGCAATAGGAGTCATCACGGTCTTCCAACAAAACACACACGGACTTTATCCTAGAGAAGCGATAGAAGGAATTCTCCCTCTCCCAGTTAATAAATGGGTGATTGAGGACTTCTCTGGGAGTGATCCTCTGAGTTGCATCCCTTTCCAACATGGCTTTTGCAAGCTCGATACACTCCACTGCCTCCTCAGCTTCTGCCTCGTTCATGTATTGCAGACACATCTGTTAGAGGTAACAATGGTTAAATCCACCATTAGTTGAGTCATTCTCATGATTCATGACAAGACAGTCAATCATAGTAACGATGAGAGTAACTGAACACTTACTTCTCTCAGCGTATCCAGAGTTACACAACCAATGGGCATAAGGAGGGTCGGCAACTAAAAGAAAGTTTAATGTATTTGTATGTATTATTCACTCAATAAATCAATCTTTAAACTGTCGAGAAATGTGAACATGTTATCTTAATGACAATTTAGAAGTTTAGTGGTGGTACCTTGTCATTGAACAAGTTGAAAGACTGGAAAATGTTTTCTCCAGCACGACAACCATTGATTTGTCTATATCTTGAGACTTGAACATAGGTCGTCATCTGCAGATAAAACACAGCCTCACATCATGATATGCAACAGAAATGCTTCTTTTTTTTCCTCTGTCAAGATGCTAATGCTGTTCTAAGTAGCTAGATATAGCCACCATTATTAGCGGGTGAAAAGAAGTGAGGCTGGCCCTTCAGGTGATGAAGGTGCAGCAGCAGCCTCCTCGATATCTTTGAAATAGACTGAACAGCAAAAAAAGACACAGATTACACTAGAGATCTTACCACATAGTTGTGATGTCCAAAATCAAACAGGGAACAGCAGGTGATCATCAGGGCCATGACACATCCCAGACACCACATGTCAATGGCCTCAGAAAGTGGCTGGCGTAAATCAAAATCTGCTTCCACAAAACGTGGCTGACCATCCATTTCTGGGGCCCTAAACATGGAAGAAATAAAGAATGTGTTTGTGACATAATTTAAAGATTTTAAAAAATGGAAGCACATGGAGCATCTTACAAATGAAAAGAAAAGGAAGTATGGACAGGAAAGACCAGCTGCTTTTTATGATAAATCTGTAAAGTACTAAGTCACTCCAGAAACAACAGATCCTTCACCCTCTTTACTGTCGATATTATTATCACTCTATATTGTTTTCTTAATTTTTTATTCTATTATATATGGGCCATTCTACCGAAAGCATTTAAGAATTCAAACCTTAGATGTATACTGAGATTCTTCCATTATCTATTGAAACCCCATATAATATTTGAGATAGCAGTAAGCTTAATATATACATAACATCATCATTTAGGATACTTACAATTGGGAGGTGGCTGTCCTGAACCCTACCCCCTAAATTTCAATGTATGTGAATAATACTTAAATGATTTTTGTAAAAGTTTCCATTATTGTTTTTAAAAAGATCTTTTGGTGTATTTTGAAAGTGAAGTTAAAAAAACCACATTAATTTTATACTTTTTTTGAAAATCATGAAACTTTATGTAAAAATGTTGTCCCGCACTTTTCATGTCACTACCATAACAGAATTAGTTTTAGTCCATGGGCTGAGGCTGATTTTAGCTACACCCCTAGATTTTTAATCAGGAGGTATGTTAGAGTCCCATCCCTCATGGCTACATGGTAAGTAGACAGCTCCCATAATTTTGAAGAAAAATGTGTTCAAAAGTCTCAAAATCAGCATGTAACTTTAAGGAGCGTCACTACCGAGCACCCTTTTTCTGTAATGAAGCACACTTTTTTGAGTGTTATTCCTTTAAATTTAGTTTTTATGTGTGTACAACTGATGGACACTGTGCTAGCTAACATGACTGTCACTACCGAAATTGTGCAGTCACAACCGAAACATGGGTTGTTTTTTGGGTTGTTTTGTTAAAAAAGAAAGTAAATTGAATAATCAACGAAGATGTCATGATATTGTTTGGTTCGATGTATGTTAAAACTAATGAATCCTAAAATTTGAAATCAGAATGATCAACTTTAGGCCATTTACAAAGAAAAAATGTATACAAAATACAACGAATATCATAAATACCACTTTAAAAAAAATTAAAAATTAATTGTTATTGATTTACCTGTGATTAAAAAAAACAAATTCTAAAAAAAAATATCTACAAGGTAGATGTAAAAGAAGAGGTGGTGACAACTGAGAACTGTCTGAAAAATACAATATGAGAATTAATTGTGCAATTACTAAAAATGGGTAGCCTACCTTGGATATAAGACAATTTACATACATATAAAATTTTGAAGAAAAAAATCATTTTTTCCCAGATGTCTCCAACTCTATTTTGCACCAATTCGGTAGAAAGGCCCATATATGTACAGTACTGTGCAAAAGTCTTAGGCAGATGTGAAGAAATGCTGAAAAGAATTGATGCTGTTTTGAAGGCAAAGGTTGGTCACACCAAATATTGATTTCATTTAGGTTTTTCTTCTGTTTGCTCACTTTGCATTTTGTAAATCGATAAAAGTAAACAATTCAATTTTATATTTTTGAAAGCATTCTTACTTTACAGCTTTTCTTCATACCTGCCTAAGACTTGTGCACAGTACTGTATGTTTTAGTGCATTTTTACCCTTACGCTGCTACTTCTACCTTTGTACTGCTGTGTCAAATTAAATTTCTCCCACAGAGATCAATAAAGGCTGATCATATCTTGTCAGTACAATAATAATTAGTGCAGCAGGCATGTTTAACAGGTCTTCGGACCCTGGCGCTGTCAGGTCATGCGCCAACCGCAACCTCATTTCTGTACACTTGTAGGTAAATATGGCTCTGAATTGGCGTAGGTTACACACAGGCTTTTCTGTCCTAATTTAAGTCAGCTATACAACAATCAATAGAGCGCAAACCTCGCAGCAGCAGTTTAGTTTCCCCATTATCACACGTCACAAAGATGCTGAGGACATCAAGATCACATGTTACAGACATCAAAGCCTCAATAGACATAATGGTGAAAAAAGCCCTATCTCACAAGGTTAAAGCGATAAAGAATTCCTGTATCCGCCCCTTCATACAGATCCACTCTAAAACTTAATTGTTTTTTGTTTTTTTCCCTGTCATATGCAGAACTCTCCTACCAAGTTTGATCAAAATCTGTTTGGGAGTTTTTGTGTAATCTGCTAACTGACAGACAAACAAACAGACAAAAACATAACCCCTCCTCCTCCATAATCTTTTTCATAGACCTTACCTATAGAAAGGTTTCATTTGGTCCCTGTTGTGCTCTGCCTCTGATGTGTACATGGCTGAACTGAAGTCTGTCAGCTTGACTCTGTTGGGTCTTGATAAGTAATGCATGAACCATATATTCATTTCATTTATATTACCATGGATCACGCCGATGCTCCTCAATGCGTCCAAAGCTGTGGCAATCTGCAAGAACACAATAATACAATTCAGAGAGTGTTTCACAGATTAAAACTGACAGTGTCCAGTAGTTTGCTTTCTATCTGATTGTACTCTTCATCATACCTGTTGGACGATGCCTCTGATATCACTCAGATCCATAGGGTTAAGAGTGCGGTTTTCTGAAATGTATTTATGTAAACTGACACCCAATGGCTCAAACATCAGCATCTTTCCTGGGTTACGGCAACCAAGAAACTTGACTATGTTATGCTGGTCAAACTTTCGGCACATTAAATCTTCCATAATGGTAGCCTGGAGACACATGACAAGGTTGACATGATTAGTTGTTTACAGATAGTTAATATGTCCCCATGTATGAAAGTCAGGTAAAACATGTTTAAGCTGGATGATCTGCGAAAGCATTGAAAGGCAGAGAAGCTCATTGTTGTATTTTTGTGTAATATTAATGTTTTACTGAATAGCAATAGCTAAAGGGAATTGCTTTTTGCACCTAATGGCTATACAATCCCTATCACAGATGTTTGCATCAAAATCAACAAAGTGACCCACCTCTTTGTCACGATTGTAGTTTTTATAGGTTGTAGTGTTTGTATAATATTTGATATAATCATAACATTCTCCATATACGTTTGACCCAATATCCAGGAGCCAATATTCTTGGAGATGATGTTTGAGATAGGGGTTAAGCTCTCGAAGGTTTGCAGTATCGATGAAGCTTCCATCACAGTCAGCACCTGAGGGACGATCAAGATCGTGGATGTCATGAAGAGGAGCGTCACCGATTTCCATGTTGAAGTCTCCCAAGAATTCATATTCATGCATCCTTTGAAGGTTGGGATGTTGTCTGAAATAAAGATTATCCATTCCGTTCAGTATATGATTGTGGAGTTTTGCTCTGAAATCAGGTTTATGTTAACGTTAAGATGAGATTAAATATTATAAAGCAACAACAAATGCTGCATCAGCAATCACAGCTTGACAGTTATCAAAGCAAATATATACTACACTACACTATACCACATTAGGTCTTTGATGTTATTGATATGGACATGGCAACAGCTGGAAACTAACAGTCTGATTAAAATTGGCCCAATCAGAATGAAAATCCTTTCCTTCATTCATTTTCTGTAACTGCTTATCCTGTGTAGGGATGCTGGGGGGGTGGGGTATTGCCTATTATTCAAGTAATACCTATTGCCTATTATTTATAGTAACACTTATTACCTATTATTTATAGTAACACCTATTACCTATTATTTATAGTGACACCTATTACCTATTTTTTATATTCACACATTTTACCTATTATTCATAGTAACACCTATTGCCTATTATTTATAGTAACACATATTGCCTATAGTATCAGTGCCTGCTGAAGTGGATCAATCAGACTCAATCAAACTTAAAGGGAGAACTAGAAAATTAGTGTCCAGCAGAAATCGCTGTAATTTCATATTGCTATAAATAATTGCATTCTGGCACTCTGCTGTAAACATGTATTATTTCTACCTGATCGTACTGCAGCATGTCTGCGTATTGTTCAGATTTCACTGTAAATTTACAGCAGGTACGTTTTACAGTATGATCTGAACGCTGTAAGTACAAGCTGGTGCTGACATTCAAATCATAGCACTGGCATAGTTTCACACAGTTTGTTTCTATCGGTGTTTCTCCAGCAGCGGGAAAAGTTCCTGTAGAGAGATGAAGCTGCAGATTCTGTGGTTTGGCGTTTTTCCTCTTGTATACTGTATTTTCCCCACAGCACCTTCACACATTTCAAGCCACTGTTTTCTTATAAACCTCTCCTCTGTCTTAGCAGTCTATCGACAATGAAACAAGGACCAGTAGAACTTGCATGTAGATTCTATGAGTATCTTAAAATTCCTTTTTCTTTTATAATCAGCTTCCAGTGTTTCCTCCAAGATGCATGATCTTTAGGTCTTTCTGCCCTAAATCTAACCCCCAGCCGTGGTTAAATGAGACTACTCGGGCACTCAGACAGCAATGCAGAAGAGCAGAGCGCAAATGGAAAAAAGATAAACTCCATGTGTCCTATGACATTTTAATTAACAGCCTTACTGAATATCAAAATGCTATTAAGGCTGCAAGGAACAAATATTTCTCAGATTTAATCACAAGTCATTGTCATAGGCCAATAATTCTTTTCAGTGTTACAAATTCTGTTATTAATCCCCTTACCCCAGAAGTATTTCTTCTTTAATGTGTGACACTTTCCAGAAATTCTTCCAAGAGAAGATTCTCAACTCAGATTGTTCTGCATTAATTCACTGTGATCCTATCAGCTTGCCCTTGTCCACAACTCCCTTTTTTCAGTTTGAACTGGTTTCCAATTTCAGTTAAAGACCAAACAAATGACAAAGTAATGACTTTTCTAATATTGTCACAAGACATTTTGATACACAGTATATACAACATTCATTGACAGATTGATGTAATATTTCATCACAAAGACATGGTTGTAGGGTGAGGGTAGGTCAGTCGACCCCCACCTCACCATGCCCTGCGACTTCAGCCCTGGTTTCGCCTTGCTTGGATGATCAAACATGGTCATTCCCTTGGAACAACAATCTGCTCGCCATTGTGGAGTTACAACCCCACAATTCACCTAAAGATAACACCCGTAATCACACCTTAGGGTCTGTACCCACACAACATTTGCCTTCCCTTAACATATCAAAGAGGACCTGGTTTCACCCCTCCTGACCCCTTGCTGAGTACCAGAGACACACCAGGGTATCAGCCTGCAACTCAGGAGACCATGAGACTGCTTTCTGTTCCAAACCACAGGATCCAAAACCCTGCATGGGTTCAGAAACTGGGAATCAATGAATCAATAAAAATCTGACAATCCAACCAACCTTCTATGCCAAAAGGTTCACCATACCTCCTGCCTCTTCTCTTCTTCCTCTCATCACGGAAGCAAGAGAAGAAATGTGTTCATGACTGTGTAAGCATGATTTCTGGGAAGCTGAACTCTGCAACATGTTCTAATGGATCATTTCTGATGTCCGCTTTATTGTTGTGTGTTTTACTCCTTTTGTAATATGTTTTGTGTTTTGAATTTGATGAGCACATAGTGATGGTTTTCTTCCTGTGTCCCTCTGAGTTCATGTTTATTGCATGTGTGCTTTGATGCCTCCTTCTAGTGGAGAGACTCAGATGTCTCGCCTATTGTTTCTATGCCAGCTGGTGATGTGAACGCATATCTTACAGTAGAATAGAACACGCCCTTACTTCCGGCAGCTGTGAGGATTTAAAAGCCACGGCGCGAAGCAACTCGCTCTCTTGCTCCGCTTGCTCCTACCTCCACCTGACATGAACTCTGACTCCTGAACGCGGAGATCCCCGTGACTCCGTGGATAAGCCCGTGCCCTCCTGCCGCAGCAGAAGAGACTTCTTTTCCCTTTTCTTTAAGACTTAGCTCATACAGTTAGATAGCATTCCTCTCCTACAATTTCAGCTAAGAATTGAAGTTCTGCACTTCAACTAAATTATTGGAAGCTCACCTGTGGATCACTCACGCCTGAGTAATTCACTAAGCCCCTCTTCGAGCTGTATTACCGCTTAACGCGCTTCAACGCCGTCAAAGCACGGCCAAGCTGAACACGGCCGTCAGGTCCGAAATTCACAAAGCCGCCAGCCAGCGACGACGCGACCCTCCAACATCCGAGATTCGGGACCAGGATCCGGCAGACTTCGAACAGCATCCTCCGCGAGTATCCGGTCGGCGACCCCTCCTGATAACTCGCCAAGGCGTGCTTTCGTACTTACCCCGGAGACCGGCTGAAAAGTAAGCTAACCCGAACATCTCTGTGTCTTGGAAAGCGTCATAGCTGATCTGGCATTATCACCCACAATTTACCTAATTTAGTTTCCCTTCAAACTTCCCTTAGACCCCCTTTAGTTTGGTTCACATCACCACGCTATCATTCCACCCTGTTATAGTTATGTCTTATACTCTCTCTTTCACTCCGATCTCATTTTGACTATCTTTCTGTTATCATCCTATGTTGAATTTAGTTTTAGTTTGTTCCTGTGTGCTGTGTTAGATTATCTTTGATAATAAAGTAGATTCTCTTAGACCAAGTTTCTGTGTTGATGACTGGAATCATTAGTTCTTGCGATAGAGGACTTGACTTCCTTCACCTGAGACTGATTGAACGCTATTATCTAGTAATTAATTAATCTGGGTTATATTTACAGCTTTCTTAAGGAATCCTTCCGACCTTAGGAATATAGCTTTAGGAAGGTGGTGCTCCTCGAGGTATTCTTTCATAACCCTACTTGATTAATTAATAGCTTTATAATACGATAATTAATACATGATCATTTTGATCATAATTATTATCGTTAACCCCTTTTAACCCTACATGGTCATTTAAAAAAAATCCTCCGCCATGGGTGTATTTCATCAAAGACGGACGTGAGTTATTTTAGTTACATTTTTTAAAATGAAAAAAAAACATGCTTAAAATTCCCAAAGTATCACAAGGCACCACTTCAGTAGAAAGATTTGTTGAAAAATATTGAATAGAAATCAAATCTGAGTCATGGTCCAGAAATTAAAATACCATACCCCCTCCTCACTTCACTCATTGTGAGGGAATAATAACAATGATGATGAGTAACGTCAGAGGCAGATGATAATGCTAATAGGCTAATATGTTAGAGTTATAATTACAGGACTGACACATACACAAATACAGTACATTCAGTCTGTTTTCGTCACAATTGGAGAGTGTTTGCTGTTGGGACACTTCATGCAACATTTTCCATGTGGGTGGAAACAGTTCGGTCTGGACATCCAAGAATAGTTTGCACTGCAAACTTTCCTCACAGCAAAGTGACTGTAAGCCCTCAACCTTTATGGTGGAGTAGTGGTTAGCACTGTTTCCTCACAGCAAGAAGGTTTTGGCTTCAAATCCCACTGTGGACCTGGTACTTCTCTGTGTGGAGTTTGCTGACAGTTGGCTACATCCATGATAATAAAAGGAGAATTCATTTACAAACTCAATCAGCAGACCTTTTAAAGGTTCATGTTCACAAATTATCAGTGAGCTACTGTATGTCAAACACATGACTTACAGACTCTGTTGACACACATACACAAATACCTTCCATACTTCCTTATCAATTAAAAGTAGGTAAAATGTTCAAATTATGCTGATTTTATTTATGTATAAACGTCTATGGTGTTTATTTTCTGTGTGTAAAAACCACAATAAAACAAGTAGGCTACTTCACATGAAGCTAAATCCTAACAAAGCACAAGCAATTTAACCAGGGGAGCACATAAACCTTTGGTCTGGTTCTGAAAGGAGTTCCTGAAGATGTTGCTTGGTGCTCATCTTTTGCACTGCATGAAGCGGACAGGTCACTGTCATCACTACTAGGTTTATAGGTAGATATGCAATGCTTTACATAGTCCAGCTCAACTGTAAGAAGATGACTATAGAGAAAACAAAAGCTAAGGTAAAGTTTTGGGGTTAGTTTGGACTTAAAATTCTGTTTAAGATCACAAAAATATAGGTTTGTACATTTCAAAATAATATTGATTATTATTTTAATCAGATAGTCAAGTTATGTAGATCTTTTTTTATCGCTTTATAATCACTTCCAGTTATCTTCTTGTCACTTGTGAGAATCTAGTGACATAAAGAACTGACGGACTTTCGTCAGCTGGTCGGTGTGTTAATTAATTAATCAGCTGTTCCCTCTCCATGTGCTCATTATTGCTACTTTCAGTGATCACTCCAGGTGTTTTGTGTCGCTCCCAAAGGACACATACATACCACAGCCATATGAGATACTGGATAAGGGTTTGTGAGCGGTGTCTTCTATATTATCTACGTCTGCAGGCACAATAGCTCTTTGTCTGCTTAAGTGAAACCAAAGAAACTAAACATCACACACAGAACAAGCTTGGCCCGGAATGGCCTTCTGCACAGCTGTGTATGTCTGTGTGTATCTGAGCAGGTAGTCTGGGGATTGTTACTGTAGTAGGAAGGAATAGACTTTGCTCGCAGTTTCAGCTTTCATGACTGTGCTGGGTACTAATTATTGACATGTCAAATGTAATGTCCTTTGTACACGGTGTTCACCACAAATAAATGCAATGAAAAAGTGGAACATTTGGGTGCAGAATTGTTTTTTAAAATTTGATAAGTACTGTGAAAGGAGCCAGTGGCATGTAACTATACTTAATCCTGGTTTCTGAACATTCTTATTGATTTGATTTTAGTTTATTTTGAATAGGTAAAGAATAAGATACGGCAGACAAGAAATAATATACATTTAAAAAAAACAAATAACAAAAATGAAACGCATAGTGGACAGACAGAAAAAAAAGATAATAATATTTACTTGGTTTACGTATTCGAAAAGGAGTGAGAAGAAGTACAAACTTAAACTTAAACATAATGAGGTGGTGAGAAATCAAGAAACCTGGATACTAATAATCAATAACAAGATCAGACTTAAATAACAGGATACACGTTAACATGTAGGTGAATGCTTTCCCTGGTGTAAGGTCGCCGTTTCCATGTCATTTCTCTTACTGGCATAACCAAACCCATTCAGGAGACAAAAAGGAGAAACAGGATACAGGAGTCTCAGGTCTCTTCAGGAACCATCAGGTACTTGAAAGTACAGCCCCACAAAACTGATGTCACAGTTGACTGTGACAACTTGTTGTGTTGTCACAGTCAACTGTGAGTTTGTATACATTTGTGCAACCTCTGACTTACTTGTTCCATCTGAATGCACCATTAGACATTCATCACTCTTCATTCCTACTCCCTGGACAGGTCGCCAGTTCATCAAGGGACAGAAGTGGAGCACAATATTGATAATTATGTTTTCCTTCATGTAGAATCACCTGCAAATAATAATCATGTCTTCATTACCTTAGAATGAGGCTTTCTCTCTTCCACAGTTTGTAACGATGTGCCGCCATGTTTCTACAGTAGCCCAGAAAGGACAATCCAAAGTCTATCTATAAAAATAAAGTTTATTATTATTATTATTATTATTATTATTATTATTATTATTATTATTATATTTTTAGCTGCCACTGTAAGAGGGGTGTTCAGTTATTTGAAATCTAGATGCCACTAAGTCAGACACACAAGACTCTTTGTCATTTGCGGACCTAATGACAAGCTGTTACTTACATCAGCCACAAATATTAAACACCGCAATAAAACACACAGTCCTAGTAGTTTCCCGCTCCACCACTGACCACCCACACACACACTTGCGTCATTCACTGAGGTCCTCTTTCACATTCAGATGAGGAATGTTTGATTTAACCATTACCCACACAAATAACCAAGCTAAATATTACCTCAGAGGCGCTACTGTCGTCAAAGTCCTGCTGAAGAGGGGGTGAGATAGATTTTTACTTACTCTATACCATCCCACTCCCAGAGGAACCAGTACCATACTGGTCCTCAGCATCAAACATTAATTTACAATGAAACCCAAGAACACTTCTTACAAGGTGACTGGAACAGAGCATCAGTATGAAATAAATGTACGAAAATAAGTATTTGTTTTTATTGCATTGAGGGTATCTCCATCAAATTATAGAGTGATATACGTATATACTGTAGAGCCTTGTATTTTGGTGTCTCATGAGATGTATATGTTTATACATAACAGGGACCCTGTTAAAAATTTCCTTTGAGTCAACAGGTTTAACCACATAAACCACTTTAGGCTACTGGTATGTTTTAAAGTGTTTTCATACCAGATCTAAAGGCAGTTTAAAACGGTTCTCAATGGCCACACACCAAGGCTCGGTAAAAAGCCTGCTGTCATAGAGAGGAACTATTTTTTTTCTGGGGGCACTAAAACACTGTAAATCATGAATAGCATATTGATTGGTTTGGTTAATATAAAGCTACTTCCTTTGCTGGAGTCCTCCTGACACCCTGCATGTTCATCACATCAGGGTGTGTCTGCAGACAATAAATGAGAGTGAAGGTCTATGCCTGCACTGTAAAAATTTTGATGTAAATTTACGGCGAAATCTGAACAGTGTTCTGTTGTAGAGCGTCATGGGAAGGTGAAGGAGAAGTGTGGGAACTAAAATTTGAAAATGTAACAGACACACTACAGCCTGCTCAGCCTTTTGACACAGATGTCCTGAGCTGCATTGATAAGACAACCTCCACTGAGTTATTTTAGTTTGTGCAAATATAGTATAGAATAGAAAAAAAAATTCCCCATACACATTTAATTGTGGGGCTTCTGCTCCATAGAACCCCATTCATTTTGGACTACCATGCAAGCGCCCCCTACACGTACCAAGACGTTCTGAGAGTGGCATATCTCTACTGCTGTTAGAATATCTTTGCTATGGCCTAAGTGTGCAAAGGAATAGTCTTCCGGACCTAACTTTCACCAGAGCTTCATGTTCCCACATGCAGAGCAAGTATTGGGCCATTGGTTACAATAATAACACAAACATACACCTGAGGTTCAGTTTTGAGACTTTGGTGAATCTGACTTGTAAAATTTGTGTTAACAAAGCTCACAGAAAAAATACATGTGATTGTGCATACAAATGTGAAAATGTTCATGCATGAGGCCCAGGATGTTATTTGAAAAGCACAGATGACAGTCAATTAACCTTCATGACATAAGGATGGTATTTTTTTTCTATGATGTGGGTTAGCTGATCCTTAAATGACCTCAGTTTTTTTTCCTCTTGCACCTCACCCTGAGCAACAAACTGTGTGTGTGTGTGTGTGTGTGTGTGTGTGTGTCTGTGTGTGTGTGTGTGTGTGTGTGTGTGTGTGTGTTGACCTTAGCTGCCTGTCTGAAAGAGAGACTCAGCACTCTTACAGTTTTACAGGTTTCTGTTGCAGGTCTAGTTCGCCAGATAGAGGCCAATATACTGTACATCATGTTTATCCAACACACACACACACACACACACACACACACACACAAGTCAGTCCTTGAAGATGACTGGTGTGACTCGTGATGAAGCAGCCCACACACATATAATTTGACTAATGGTTTGCACACACGCAAAACCAGGTATAGTCATAAATAACATTTAAAAGTATTTACTTGAAGATCAGGTTGGGTGTGAATACCAATTACTGTAAAATGTTGTTTACAGGAGAATCCATTCAGGTCACTGACATCACACTGGATGAGTTATGAAAGTTTGAAAACATCCTGATTTCCTTAAATCCCCTCTTACCTTTGCCCTTAAGCTCTAAAGATGCATTCAGAGATATTTTCATGTTAACACTGAATTAAATTACTGTATATGAAAATATTGCTTGTAGTGAAAATCCCATTGATACACCCTGCTTTGGAGCCTTACACAGTTTTAGCTGCTTTCAGGATTTTCTTCTATTTCTCCACAGTCATTAAACTGACATGGAGCCGCACATATCAAAAATAATCAATTTTCCATCGATCAGGTTTACCAAATGAAGTCAGCAAAACTGTGTTTTTAGGAGCAAGAGGAGGTTTCGGATCATAGGAGACAGTACAACATACCTGAGATTGTGTACTTACTCATTTGGTCAAATCTAATTTACAAATGCCCCAATGTTAAGCTATGACTAGCTTGACATCTGCAAAAGCAGTAAAAAATAAATAAAAAATGAAGAGCTGGCTGATGCTACAGTACAGTTTGATTGGCCAGTCTAAATACAGCAAAGCAAGTTATACACAGTAAATAACAAGCAGTAAAATGTGAACTCTGTGATTCTACGATAGACGAATATTCGAGTAGAGAGAGAAAACTACAGGAAAACAAGAAAAAGGTGGGTGCAAACAACTGCAGGTAGAGCAGGAAGTACAACACACAAACGCACGCACTGTGCCAGCAGTGGTAAGTATTTTGAACTTTCCAGTGCACATGAACTCCAGGGGTTACGGACCGAATCAAACTGTGCAAAATATTCACATGAAAAATAGTGATTAAATCTCTCCTTGAGAGTTTTCAGATGCCGAGGGAGAAGATCAGAGAGTGTGCTGCTGCACAAAGGAGACTTGTCAAGCTCGTACTGTTCCACAAAGGAACAGAATGCATCACACTTAAATGAAAGTTGTAGCAGGTTGTATTACTCAGTCACATGCTGAGTTGACATTGTGACAGGGGGAAAGGGCCATGTGAGACAAATTGTGATCATGTATGAGGTGAATAGTGATCTACATTTTCATGATAGGTTTCATTTTTTGGAATTTCATTGAATTCTATGATGTCAACAACATCAGAATATTTTTTTTTCGCAGCACACCCGACAAAGCCAGAAGGGCACCACAGGGTGCTGCGTCACCCTGGTTGAGAGAGGCGATATAAGAGAAAGTGGGGAATGTTGTTATTGTGGAAAAGAAGGCTGGGTCTTGTCTACCACAGAGACTAACAGCAAAGGGGCCTCAGTCACACACAGAAAGTCATCTCACCATCCCGAGAGTCTTTTCATTTTCTACATTAATTCACTAAACAATGTGGGGCCAGTCGCACACACTTTACAAAGTGTTAATTATTTTGTGTTCCATTGTTGTTGGCTTCTGCCTGGCAATTTAGTTTTTTTCCCACGTGTTCAGTGCATGTGACTTCATCTTTACCTTCATACATATAGGGCCTACTGTAAGTGTGTGTGTGTGTGTGTGTGTGTGTGTGTGTGTGTGTGTATGTGCCCTTTGACCCTTGTTCTTGCGTTCTCTCAGGATTTCAGGCTTGCCTTCATTGTGCTTCTTTTGTCTGTGGGGCCTTTGTTTCACTAGTGGTTGGTCAGTAAAATAGCAGTGGTTAGCTGCTAAACCAGCACGGTGGTTTTGTGTCTCAACACAGCAACACAATATGAAGTATGCTGGAGCCACATAACAGCCTGAAGACCCAAACAAAGAAGTGGTGGGACCACTAATCATCAGGACAAAGCAAAGATGAGCAACCACTTCATCGACAAAATCCAAACCCAACTCCTGGCCCCTGTTTTCCTCCCAGAAAGGAACATTTTAAACTTTTACACCATTCTTGTATTTGATGTAGTTCAAATCACTATTAATAATATTGATATATTCCCTATTCTGTGTTAGGTTGAACATTTTTAGAGTTCTGATGACTTAGCTTTGGTGGACACAGGCCCTAACACAGGTAATCAGGTTAAATGGGGACAAGTGTTTACTTGTCCCCATTTAACCTGATTGGTCTGTTAAGATTTACTGCTCAGAACAAGGGGCTTGTGCTACTAGTTGCCATTTTTATTTTATATATTTATGTATTTATTTATTTATTTACCAGGGACAGTGCACATTAATCCACATTTCAGTTTCCACATCAATGTAAATGTGCCGGAGTTAGCTAATTAACTACTTTTTGTCCTTCGTCCCTGGGCAGGCTGTTATAAATAGTGACATAGTGTCATCAATACTCTGTTTCAACAAATACAACAAAAATGTCAGGTTTGTTTTGGTTTAGTTTAGTTTAGTTAGTAGTTCTGACCATCAGTCAGGTGGCTGTTACATGTATTTATTCTATTGCTGTATCTGGATTCTTGACTCCTTGATAGTTAAGAAAGTAGTAGTGTATCAATCCAGATTCCAGGAAGCCAGAAAACATTTTAGGAAGTCAGAACTTTACCTGCTCTTTAACCGCAGGAGTCCAGATTCAGGTTTGGTTATTGATCCACAGTTTTAGGCCTTACATTAGCGAACGTCATTAATCGGTCAGGTCATCATTTATAGCCAGTAGTGTAAGTAAGTGCATTCAATCAAGTGCTGTACTTTGATTTTTTTTTTAAATGTCATCTTTTCTTTTCATGCTACTTTGTACTTCCTTTAGCTTTAGTTAGTAGTAACATTACATAACGAGGTCGAGGAATGAGAGAGTTGATTTTTGAGTCTTATTCTTTATTCATCAAATACCAATGTTTTAGGTTGGTGGGTCAGATCCAATTTTTTAAAAAGGCCACATATAGAAAAAAAAATCTTTAGTTGTTTTGCTTCATGTCTAAGAACACAATTCTTTCCCTTTAAATGATTTCTTACATTTTTAATTCTTGCATTTTTATAAATACCTTAATATTATTCTGATTTCTAATATATTATGGATTTAATTGCTCTTGTTCTGTATTTTTATTGGTTGTTATTTTTTGTATGAGATCTTGCAGTTGCAATGGGTGGAGAGACTGCACACACACTGAAACATACACATTCGCATCTCAAGGCAGTCCTTGAGTCTGGCACTCAAAGTGGGTCACATAGCTGAAGAGGGTGGGGGCTGGGCAACATGGCACTGTTACACCTCATTTCCCCAGTCTCAGGGGACAATTGAACCAGTTTAAGGCAAAAGTGATGCCAGGATACTCGTCTCCTCTTGGTTTTCTTTGTCTTGGTGAAATATCTCCCATCAGCTGAAAAGTGCACCAGCTGTATGGAGAACCTTCAGATTAGGAAAACAGTGTGTAAAAATAGAAATTAGCTTTAAGGCATAAAACCTCCTGTAAATGAAAATGATATGTCTCTGTCAGTAGAATGTAACTATTCCAGTACTGTACTAAAGTAAAACATTTCAAGTATTTTACTTGAACTCCTTTCATTCCATTTTTTCGTTCTCTACTGTACCTTGTTTAACAGGGAAATATTAGTTCTTTTTATTCTTTATTAGATACTTTAGTTACTAGTTACTTTAAAGGGGATTTCTGCATAGAAAACATATGAAAAAGTTACAAAATCTGATGTTTTATCAGAAAACAATTCCCACCAAGTATAGCTGAAAATTATTAGTCGAATAATCGGATGGTCAGTTGATGACTGTCTATATTGATCATCATTTTTTAAGCAAAAACATTTCATGATTCCAGCGTCTCCACTGTAAGAATTTCCTTTTAATTATTTCAATCTCTTTCTTGTCATTTTGAAGATGGGACTATTTGTTGTAGAAAGCATACATGATGAACGTGTCTTTTTTTTGCTCTGGGTGATTCTCGCGATATTTTTACAAACCAAACAAGCATATGAATATACAATGAAAGTTACCATCAGTTTGACTCTGTCAGTTACAGTGCTGAAAAGAAACAGACAGACACCTGCTCTGGCATTTCGAAGGGCCATCCTACATGTTGTCAAAAGAGGCTCATCCAGTTTTGTGGAACATCATTTCCTTCCAAGCCAGTAAGATGTGAGGGTTATACCAAGCAGCTAATCTCATACTCTTCTTTTTTATGGATGGTAAACGGTGTTGAGTGTCATTCAGAGTGAACCTGCAGCACGATCAGCATGATTATTGATCTGTAGGGACAAAAGTTAGAAAAAAATGTTCTGTTTTATTGTACGAGGGAGAACCTGGGCCACAATGAGAAGAAAAACCCCCCCTGAGATTTCGATATTTAAGTTGTAATTAAGTAACATTTTCAATGCAGGTCTGGAGGATCTGAATACTGTCTCTATCACTGGTCTGCTTGTATGTTTATCCCTTTCTAGAGCTGAACATTCAGATTCACATTCACATTTTATTTTAAACCCACATTCTTGTCTATTTTTACCCCCTCCTCATACTCTATGATTCAGTGTTCTTATTTCATGCCTTGCTACGACACACTCTGTAATCCTCCTTTTCCTCAAATCCTGCCATACTGAATAAAGTTTGTGACGCAGCCAATCATTAACCAGGTAATAAGTGAGTCAGTTCACCAAAAGAACACCCGGTCACCTTCATATCACCGAATTAATCACTGCTTTCCCTGCTCGTCCTCCCATGTCATCTTACAAAGCATGCACATATTGCACATATTGTCAGTCTACAATGTACATATGCTTATGCTTATTCCTTCCATATTTGCTTGTTTTATTGTTCTTGGTTTATTGCATCTTATTTCACTTCATTTTATTATTTTTACCTTACATTATGCACAGTCTCGGGGGTCATACCAGAAGAAGCATTTCACTACAAGTTGTACATGGATGACTGTGTGTGACGAAGAAAAACCTTGAACCTTGAACATTTATATAACTTTTCACCGCCCTTGGAAGATGGAAGATTTTTAACTTTCCACTTTGTGTTTTTAATCCACAGCGATCTGCTCATGCAATGGCAAACACAAATGTCACAGGACTAACAGACAATAACTGCAAATGCACTTTAACGGAATGATTTCATGTCTATCTACAACCAGCCGATGGTGTATATAAAGCATAGCCTAGTATAAAATCTTATATAAAACGCTACCTCGTTCCAAAGGTAACAAAATCCTCCTCAAGCTCACCAATTGTTGTATTGTTTGTTCAACACGTATAAATACTGTAAATATAGCTAATTGTGTTTTCAGAGGTTGTTATGCACAGGAGGTATAATGATTCTTAGGCAGGAGCAGTGGCTTCCTGGACTCTTGTTGTGTTAAAGAAGTCACAGCATCATGCCAAATACTATATGAAAATCCAATACTTCCTGATTGGGATAAGAAATAAATTCAAATGTCAAAATATTGGATTTAAACTGTCCAAATAGGGCATTAATTAAGATGAAGGCACTGCCTCCCAAACACCATTTAAAAAAGAAAAAAGAAGAAAAATCACCACTGTGGATTTACTCATCAGACACAATTGTGTTTATTTAAATGACCAAAAACAAAATCAATCTTTGAAGACTCTCAGCATGCAGACCGACCCATAGATGATGCATGTATTATTTCCATGTGATGTACATTCCAGAGGAGTCAAATGCATTATGTGTTTTGGAACTCAGTGGAGAATTTAGGTTACAGTTAACAGTAAATTATGATGTTTTCTTCTTTGGGAGTGGAAGTCCTGCCTTCATGTATTGGACTGTTTGTTTTTGAGAAAAACATACAGCTGAAAGCATTTCTGGCTTTTCCAGCAAACCGCTGAATACCTGTGCTCACGGAGCATGAAACCCGTCAGTGTTGGTTCCCTTTCATGACAGCAATGAGATTCAAAATCACAAAGTTGACCAAAATGAACAGAGCTGCTGGTGTGTTGGGCTGTGTAGGCCTGGGTGTGTATGAAGTATGAAACCACAGATGAAGCGCTGTCTGGCTCTGCAGCTTCAAGGCCAGTGGGAGTGGGTCAGCGGGGAACAAGGCCGGCAAATGAGTCTGGCAATCAGCCGAAAATAAGGGGGCTTGTTTGGGTCTCGATGAGTTTCAACCCAGTAACCCACTTGTATATTTTTATACAGAGCTTTTTTTGTACATGTCACATTCACATGCACACATCAAACACTTTCTCCCCCCCGGCCTCCACCACTCCGCCCTCGTCGCTCTTTACCTGAATTCATCTCTCACGTTTCTGGTTTGTTTAGCCAGTGTTAATTACTGTTTACTCTCCTCTCAGGCGGCGGTTGAAACTACACGTTGCTGCTCTACAGGGTGTGTTTTCACTATAATTTGCAGAGCAGGTTCGTGGTAAACAAGTCAGAATTTAGGTCATATATTTTCAACTTTACAGTCTGAAAACAGATCCCTACTGCTTGGGGGTGGGGTGGGGGCGCTCCTTAAAAGTAACATCCCCTATTGTGTTTGTGTGTAGATCTTAAGAATGACATCCTAGATATTTCCCCTGTTACAGTTTGTCACAGCTGTTGCACGTGCATGTGTGCTCACGTTTCTTCACACTTGTTTCATAATTATCACCCAGAACAGCCATAGACGGCCGCTGTCTGCATTTTGTTTGGTGCAACAAAGGGAGAAAACATAAAGGTCAGTCTATACTTGAGTTATCCTCACGTGTTTGAACAGGTGGATATACCTCCCACATGTCTTGTCTGTAAAATAAAAATGTACACACTTGGCATTTCCTTTCCTGTGCTGTCAACAAAGAAACAGCAATGTCTCCCATTCTTGTCATGTTTGCCGTCATGAACTTTCTGAATTTGATATTTTTACATGATGGTTTTGAACACTGAAAAAGAAGATGTCCTTCCTCCTCTCCAAACAATTTTTATTGATTCAGATGAAAAAAAAAAAAATCAGAAGTTTGAGTTGTAAAGAATCATTTTGCAAAGATGAATCCACAATATGACCAGGCAACATCAATTCCTGACACTGTAAATCTTTAATTTATAGTACAAGAGTCTACATTCATCAAAAATTTAATGTACAAACAAATAATTAAAACATACACAAAATAAAGAATTCCCAAGCTCTCACTACACAGATTTTAAATTTGATATAATTTGCATATTTATTTTAATCTGGAATTACTCACATTCATTACCGTTTGACCTTTTTTTTTTAAAGCTTTAGATTTTCTTCATGAAAAAAGAGTCAAAATTTATCATAATATACTAGGTGCAAATTTCACGTGCAGATTCAGGTAGGATAATATTTAATTTGATGGTGCAGAAATTGTCATATTTTGAAGTCTCTAAATAAGAGATTAAGATTGTTTAAGTCGCTTAAGTCAAGTTTATTTTCAACCCACTATCCCAAATGACAAATTTACCGCATGGGGCTTCATATTTGATACGTACCCTCGATTCGTGTAAAGAAATTAACCCCACCGCCACCGCCATAGAAAAGAAAATACTTTTAATGGTGCAAAAAACATGGAAGAACTCTCAGGAATAGAAAAAAAAATGGATTCCTCTTCCCGAAGCAAACTCCTCTCCATCATAGACCTGAAAGAGAAACGATTATTCAGGAATACAAGTGGCAAAGATCAAGCACACAATTCAGGCACAAGAAAGGAAAAGACACGAGCAAACCCACGATCAGTCAGACCTCTCATCAGTCTGAAGAGTGAACGAGTGTGGGATTTGAACATTTCATCTCAGCCCATTACGGTAAAGAAAAAGCTGTCCTGAACCCAACTCTCTACTTTCTCTTTCATGTCATTTTGTTCTTGGTTTACTGATTCTTGTCTTACAGTATAACTCTATCTCTCTACCTTACACACACACACACACACACACACACACACACACACACACACACACACACACACACACACACACACACACACACACACACACACACACAGCACAGACAATGGAGATCCTGGGGATGGGAAAGAGAGAAGCTTGAAATCCAGGTCATGCATAGATGGTGACTTTGAACACATGAGGACATTTGATCTGCAGCCAGAGCCTCTGTTTACTTCCTCACAGCACTACCTCTCTCACACATGAAGAGAGACACATCCATCCATTCACTGTCTCTAACCGTTGATCCTTGTAAGGTCATGGAGGGCTGGAGGCTATCCCAGCTGACATTTGGCAAGAGGTGACAACCATTCTCACTCACAGTCACACCTACAAGCGATTTACAGTCACCAGTTTGCTTACATTGCATGTTTTTGGACTGTGGGAGGAAGCTGGATCACCTGGACGGAACCCACATAGATACAGGGAGAACATGCTACCTCACACAGAATGCCCCCATATTGGGATTTGAACCCAGAACCTTCCTGCTGTGATCAAAATTCCTAAACACCAAGAGAGATGGTGTATCAAGAGAGAAGAGAGAAAGATATGAGAATACATATGCTTGTGAAAAGTGTTATTCACTGAAAGTGCCTCATAATCTTTGGCTACAGACGGAGACACTGCACAGGAGGGTGGATGGATACACTGCTGTTCGTCAAGAACTAGTTCCAACATGAGGCAAAAATTTTAAATTGTTGTTTACTTATTTCACCTTTTGTGTGGATTCAATCAAACAAAAACAGAACAGAAACAGACAAGATTTGTTGTTGTAAGTAGAGATGGTTACTGTGACAAGGACAAAAGAGGTGAGATAGGATTACAAACCCAATTAGGATGCTGTGGAATATCCTATCTACATCTACATTCATGCAGGGGCTCCTGTTGCCCAGGTGCTTTAGGGAAAAGATCGACCTAGCAGGTCCCTTTTTGAGATATAGCCCATGAGTATAATTAAGTCTAGAGAGACTACTTTGTGTGTCCATTAGTCTACTACAATGATGTATCAGGGACAAACAAAATGTATACACACTGCATATTAGTATTGAATTCCCCTGTTGCTAAATCTAATTGCAAAGTAGGTCATGCAATGCAGGCATAATACACAGCAAGCAGTTCTATTTGTAGTGTGATGTTGACCAGCATTGCAAAGTGTAATGATGTGATTCCTTGACAAAACATCACTCGGAGTTTTTTTTGTGTTTTTCTCATGAATTTAATATGTAAGAAGTAAATGTAAGACTGTTACTTGTAGATTTGTGATTTTCTTTCTTCTAAATTTACCACTTTAATCCTTAAAGTTAATCTTTAATCAATGAATTCTCAATGAATCAATGAATGAAAACCCTCTCCCCAGGCTCTATTCTTTGTCTTTGTTTTTAACCTACAATTGCCCTAATATGACAAGAACGCTGTCAGTAATATGCCTGTAAGCCTGCCTGGCATTGATGCTGTTTGATTTGGCTGTTAACATTTCTTTAAATGTCAACCAACATCTTTCATGAGCAAGGATGGGGCGAGGTTCACCACTTTGTGAACACACGACTGTATAAAGGATTTTACTACATGGGTTTGGGAACAATTATTAGTAACCTTTGTCAGTAAACACAGTTTGATTGCATTCTGTTTTTGGTTAGGCTAATTTTAGCTCCCAACTTTCTTTGGAGTCTGAGATGTAGATGTTTGCTTTTGAGAAACCTGAGTCTCCTGCAAATCCTTGGAATCCTTCCACTGTCACGCCTATCTTGGTCAGAGTTGGGAATAAAAACATCTTCCAAAGTGGTCTTTAGTTGCTGTGCCTTCTTTACTCTTTCAGTGTATGGATGATATGCTGTGTAAACTTTACTGTTAATATTAACCTCAGCAAACAAGGAAAAAAACTGTTTTGCAGCATCAACAACTGAATGCATTTTGGTTCTAGTGGCAAAAAAACCAAACAAACAAAAAAAACACAATGTGAACATCACAGTTCGCACTGCTCTGCTGTAATTATTTGGCGTGGTTAGGTGAGAATAGTATATGAATCAGCAAGATTTCATAGAATTCCCTTGGCTGAAATCTACAGTATATCACCCATTTAGAATATTGTTAGGATAATAATTAATGACAGGGCAATTTATAGACATTTTATTCTGAATTCAACCTCCTCTGGATTAGGTCAGGTGTACAGCATCAGTAACCATGGTGATCTATCCAGGTTAAAAGAGAGCCAACTTTGTGACAATGAAAACTCTGGCTTTAGGTTCAACATATCTCTCTAATCCATGAATCTATCTTTGTACCAGGCCTGACAGGATGGAGCAGATGTAAGTACAAATATCAAAATATTAAATGTATTCAGAGTCAAACACGCATCGAGACTCCTCATATCACAATGGAAATAATTTGTCAGGCTTTATTGTGTGTGTCTGTCAAATGCAATAAATGATCAGTAAAATTGTTCAATTAGTCAATAATCAGATACCCTGTATTTGAGACAACAGGTAACACACGTTACTCCACCTTTACCTATGATGTTTAACTGTTTAGCCTATACTTCAACCATCTTTTCCTCTCTCCATTGGTCCAAGCAAACCCTTTGATGCAGTTGCCAGGCAACCTCTGCTCTCTCTCTCTCTCTCTCTCTCTCTCTCTCTCTCTCTCTCTCTCTCTCTCTCTCTTTCTCTCTGTCCTCATTTCTCTCTGAGCTGCCAGCTATAGCTCATTTTGTCAGATGGAGTGAATGATGTAAGTCATCTGTAAAAGATTTAGAAACACATGTATAACATGTCATACTGAGCAATACATACTGAGTAAAGGTCGCTGGCGTCATTCACCGTGTTAGCCTGAGTTTGATATGTATACTGCACCTTTTTCTTTGCTTTTATTAGCCTAACAAGGCCATACTAGGAAACTATTTGCAAGTCATATGTGAAAAAGCAGCAGCTTATCACACTGACATTAAAAGATCTTGCCACCAGGCAGTTATTTTGCTTTAAAGGCTTATGTCTCATGGAGCAAACAGTACCCCAGACTGTGTGTAAACCATAGTGTGGCATTAGGACTATCTCACCAAAAATATGGGTTGGAATAATACATACTACCTCTAATCATTGTAATTTCCTACTTAAAATCTTCTTTGCATGGCTTAAACTTCTAAAAGGAAATTCTTATACCTCTTGAAAATAAGACCAACAAAAAACACAAAAGCTTAGTTATATTATTAGGTACAGCTATACTCAAACCAATGCAGTCTAATAATATATATTATAGCTGTCTGTTTTCCCTGTGCTACTTGTCTCTTTTTCCTCTTTGGTGGCTCGGTGATGCTCTGAGGCTGCTTTTCTTCCTGTGAGGAAGCTGAAGCTTAGGGATTACTGGACATTCCAACAGTACAATGATCCCAAACATACCTCGAAGTCCACGGACGCTTGGTTTCAGAAGTCCTGCAAGATTCTAGAGTGGCCA
Organism: Chaunax sp. Z400; assembly: GCA_037577475.1. Taxonomy (NCBI): domain Eukaryota; kingdom Metazoa; phylum Chordata; class Actinopteri; order Lophiiformes; family Chaunacidae; genus Chaunax; species Chaunax sp. Z400. Next base: position 15,079,842 of record CM075196.1, read on the forward strand.
TCACAGTTGCCTGACTTGAAATCCTATAGAAAATCGCTGGTGGGATTTGAACAAGGTGGTTGCAGCACATGAAAACGGGAATATCACAGAACTGGAGGCCTTTGCCCATGAGGAATGGGCTAAGATTCCTCGGGAACACTGGCAGAAGCTGGTGTCTGAGTATTTCCCGTTTGCAGGTCATAACAGCAAAAGATTGCTGCTCTACATAGTACTGGAGACACTTATCATTAAGGGGTTGAATCTTTTTAAAAGTAGCATTTTGTGTTATATTTGGGGAAAAACACTTGTAATATCTGTTGCATTTTGCTATTTAAACTGTTCTTGTTTGATTTGGTAATAGTAAACAGCTGATAAATAGTATAGGCTATTTTACAAATACATCTAATATACATGGGGTTTGAAAATGTTGCTTCTAATATACAGACATACATAATGTGTATAAACAACTTAAGTGTAATCTCTTACTTATTTTCTTTAAATAGACCTTTATCTTCTTCTTTACATCAGTGTTTCTTTTCTTTTTTTTTAAATAGGCTATTTCTAAAGACCGCCGTGTTGTTCTGTCTGCTGTCTTTGTGAAAAGACATAATAGTGACACAACAGACTTGTAATAGCCAAATTTAAGCTTTTCTCCAAATAAAGTCAATTGAAAGCCATTATCGATCACTGGAGCGCGCCCCTGGCCACGCGCTCCTCTCCGTCAGGTGCAGAGAGCAGCTGTGTGAAGACAACCAAAATGAAGCAAGCAACTTCCTTTAATTTCTTTCAGATTAAAGGTTTTAATAAACACATAACAATAAACTTGTCTTCGAAATCATGCCAAAAACAATGTACAGCATATAAATGGACTTGCTTCGTTTTGGAAAATTCAAAATGTTTTTCCGTGCCACCTCTGGAGATGCCACATTTGTACCACTAATATTTCATGCTCATATTTTGAAAGATGAATTCAGTAGGTTTCCGCTGTTGTCGTCCCAGCTTGATGCAGGGTGCTGTCGACAGATTGCAGCCTCAGAAAATAAAACATAATAATTCATCCCGGGCTTTAGAATCGTACCGGAAGATGGTGGCTAAACAGAGGATCCGCATGGCCAACGAGAAACACAGCAAGAACATCACGCAGAGAGGAAACGTAGCCAAGACGCTGGTGAGCTGACAGCGAAGATGACAGCATGACACGAGCCCAGATAGGTGACGTGAAGTCCATCAGCATGATCATGATGATGATGATGATGATGGTGGAGGTCCTTATCACACATACTGTATGTCACACAACATTTTTGTGCTTTGGGATACATTCAGTAAAACGTTATGAGCCAACCAAGTTGAGCTGTTTAATTAAATGTAATTTACTCTGACTTGACGCTCGTTACTATAGGTAACTTTACGTTACTTTGTTTTGAGTGGGCCTTCAGTTGTGAGAGTAAAAGTCATAGGTTATATTATAAAGGCTCAGCCCTGGAGACTGGTGCTGAGTAAACACCACTCTGTAAAGTAAATATGAAGTTTTTTAAAAGGTTGGCAATCCGGCAACAATTTGGATCATCAGCTAATTGTTTCAACCTTTTGCATAAAAATTTTTTTTTAAAAACATCTTCGTCCTCCTTAATGTTAATGTTTGATTTGTTTACCAAATATTTCTTTGATGACAAATTAGCTTCATGGATTTTAGACAAGCCCAGAAGTTCTTGCTCATCTTTTATATATCCGAGCATTTCTTGCATACAAAATTCCACAAACTATTTAATTGATGCGCACTACATTCTTGATTTGATGTCATACTTAATATTTATAGTAAATTAGTATGTGATTCTGAACACAGTCAATAAGTTAGGTAGAGCAGCGTCACAAGCACATCAGCAGTGTTTAATCTCACTACCAGCTGGGGAGACAAAAGCTCTGCACTGCAGGTTTAAAGTTGAGCTAATTTGAACTACTTTTTAAAGTATTCTGTTGAGTACTTTAATCTACTGCAAAGTATTATATTGTACACCCAAGGGATGTAAAAACACAGCGCTGTGTTTACGTCCAAATTTGCTGGGGTAGTTTGTGTCAAATGAAAATAACAACCCATATTTTGTTCCTTATTAACTTTTAAAAAGAACTTCAAAAATGTAAGCATCATGAATTTCTCAGGTGACATAATTGGATTATACATTTTACTCAATCAGAAATCAGTGTCCTCCATCAGCATTCATTACAGCAATAATCCTCCTCCTCATGGACTGGCACAACCTCCAGTTGTCATCCCGTGGGATGTCAGCCCACTCTTCAGTCAGAGCTGCCTCAGTTGCTGGAGTTTCAATGGGTTATTCCAGAACTGTGATGTCATTTGACACCATCACAGTGATGGTGTCCTGTTAGGACAGCACCAGTGTAGGTTGTCCTGCTCCATCATGCCTCTGATGATTTCTCATTGTTTTGGCATGTGCAGCCTTATTATTATGGGTGCCAAATGTTTCTGCTGCTGTCGCAGTGGCCAGTTGGAACCTGTTTCTCAGGTGCAGGCGGTGGATGTGGATCCTGATTATGGGTTGTTACATGTGGTGGACCAGAGTGTGGGCGGTCAGTTGTTCCTCTTCATATAACACTGGCATACTGTAGATGTGCTTTTGCCCCAGCTGTGGCATTCTTACAGATGTAATTTTCTCCTCAACCCTGCAGCCTTTTTATAGGGGAGGGTTACTTTAACAAGGGAGTGGGATTTGTTGGTTAAAGGCATTGTGCCTATTTCTCAAAAATGTGTGTTTTCACACTCAAGGCTCACAAAAATCAGTGTGACCAAACCTTGAATGTTGAGAATTATCCCGAAACCTGCCCTACATGTAGAACCAATTTTTAAAATAGAGAAAAGGTTTTCTCAAAACTGAGTGGTGCATTGCACAAATCCCTTGAGTGTACTTTATATAAGATCATCATATGTTTGTCGTGTCGCTCTCCTCAGCACACCTCTCATGTTGCGTGATAAAATCAAAAGCTCCACAGCAGCAAATCATTTTCCATTTATCTGTCTATGGAATAAACCATTATGGGCCAAGTTCCTTCTGAATGCTGTTATTAATTTATGCATCCATCCTCCTCTCTGCTATAATATTTCAACATCAGAAGATATGTATTCTGTCCACACTATAATAGATTTTTTTTTTTTTGCCATACACACATTATTTAAATTACCACATAGTTTAAGCAATGAATTGATTGTTTGTCACTTAACATTAACGATTTTGGGAGACTTGAAAAAGCTTGCTCAACTCTTTGAAACTTGCAATTGATCCAAAAATCCCAATCTGAGTTAGGTGTCCGTGTGAGCTCCCCACAGGGGCAAAGATTCAAGTGGACGGGGGATGTATTATTGGTGTGATTGAGATACTGCATTTACAAGTTTACACTGCAGTAGTTCACCACAAAGAGTTGAGTACAGTCTGCATTTTTCTCATGTGGGGTGTGGTGTTATGTATTTCCTTTGTTATCTCTGTCTTTAATACAGTTTAAATAGTAGTTTAAGGTCAAATATGGACGCTCAGGCCGTGTTTTCACTCTTTGTTACAGGATAAGTATTTGCAGCTGTGTGAAGAAAGCACTATATCACTGACTGTGACTTTACTTTATGGTTTTATTTCATAGGTGGATATTTGTACTATGTTAACTTTTAAGTTGTTGTTTTTTTATCGCTGTGTGATGCAACAACCTCCCTCACCCACAGCAGACAAACATTTCACGTGCCCTGAGCCGCAGACGGGTTCTCTCTATATCAGTGTAGACTGACGATGACGACTCATGCTATTCCACTCACCTTTTCCGCGTGAGCCACCATTTGAAAAACCGCTAACTCAGCAACTCTCAGAATATAATTAGACCGTTTTGTTTGTTCAGTGCAACCACAAAGTTGTTGTTGTTGTTGACACCCCTCCTATCACACTATATATAAAAACAAGATAGCCAGTGGTGGCAGGCTTTAAGGAGAAAGAGTGACCAAATATATGGTTGACCAGGGCAGGAGCGGTCTGTTGTAGCTCCTCTGGCTACATAATGCTGGTGAAGATGTATCACGGTGGAATAGTGAGCATTCACCACCCTGGCAACTTTTCTGGTTGACTGCCACATCACCAGTATGCTAAAAACACAATCTCAGTCAGTTTGGGATTAGTTGGATAAAAACAGTCAAGCGTGACCAAACCTCCTATGTTGTAGCTATACAACCAATTTTAAAACAGAGAGAATAAGTGGTGCTCTATAAATCCCTTGAGTGTATGTCAATCTTTGTTCACAGAGTTCTGTTTTCACTCTGCAGCATCTGTCGCATTTCTGTTGTAGCATTAATACTAATGTTCTGTGTGTGTGTGTGTGTGTGTGTGTGTGTGTGTGTGTGTGTGTGTGTGTGTGTGTGTGTGTGTGTGTGTGTGTGTGTGTGTGTCTTTTCCATAGCGACCACAAGAGGAGAAGTATCCTGTGGGTCCCTGGCTGCTTGCCCTCTTTGTATTTGTTGTGTGTGGATCAGGTATGCACCTTTCATACCTACAGAAGAAAGCTTGTGTTTGCATAATGTTTTTGCATGTGCTCATAGCAAGCTAATGGAGCTAACTTAGTGGTTGATTGCACTGTTATTGCAGTATGCTAAGATACAGTCTGAAAGAGGTTGGGAGGCTGCATGAACCATGAATAAAACAAAAGTAAAGCATTCAGGAACAAAAACTAAACCGTCAGACGGATTGGTTGCTCTCAGCTATATTTCAGATCATCCAGAGCATCCGCATGGGGATGTGATCCAGAAAGAGACCCCCACTCCCTCCCCTCCATCACATCCCCTTCCCCCTTGAGCCTGGCTATCCTGCACCTGCACACCTCAGACCCCCCTTCAAGCGGCCCAGAGACTGATGCCAAAGCTTCAGAATCCAGCAGACCTCAGAGTGAAGCCTCCCCAACCTCCTCCTCCTCCACCAGCTCCTCCTCAGGACATCCTCCCGCCCTCTATCATCGTTTACACTGTTGCAGTCTGTGGTACTGACAGCTTTTCTATGGACAGTCTAAAACCACGCCGGCTGGAGAACACATTTTTCTCATCATTCACTTGGCACCTTTCTGTGTGTGTATGTGAGGGTGTGACTGCTGATATGAGAGTGCGTGTGACCGGTGTTTTCTGCTTTATCTGTCTGTTTCTTCGTCTGTGTTATGTGAGATGAATCTTTTTTCAATTAAATGTGGAGCATTTAGGAAGGTCATGGTTCTGCTTCTGCGTTCGAAGACTCTCTGAGTTTATCAGTGCACACACACACACACACACACATACACACAATACTGTTGGGGTCGGCTTGTAATAAGGAAAATAAGGAAGGCCTTGTTAGAAGGCTTCAGATTTGAATACTGCCAGTAGTATACACAGGTGACAAAATCACATTTGGGATAAATGTTGGAAATGTTTCCAACTACATCAAATGTACATGCATCATTGTCACTTACGAAAAACATGTATTAACATGCAGATTCATTCATTTGACTATGAGTTAGCAGTTTAATAGTTTGAGAATAAAAAAAATATTATAAATATTATTTTTGTTGACAGCTAATAAATGACTGATTATTCCAAATACTCAAGATTAGGTTTCCACGAATAAGGAATTTGTTGGTATTATACTTAATTTGGCATGAGGCAGAATGCAGCGACGTCATCATGGAAACATCACCACAGTGTGCTATGCCCTGGGAAACTATGTATAATCTGGAAACTATTCTAGGATTGTTTAGGTTTAAGTGACAACGATGTTGTTGGAGGTATGCACTCTGAATGCTTCCAAGTTTCAGTAAAAATTATTAAGTACTTAAGTTTGTACTTCTAGGGAAATCAGAACATTCTGAAGCTTTTATTTCACTTCACATTTTTTGGGTTTAGGTTGTTGCATTTAGTTTGAAAGTACAGTAGTTTTTTGTTTTACAGAGAAATTCCCTTTAAATAATCAAACAACAATGTATTTCATCTATTAATTATGATTGGAAATCTTATTCTTCATATATGTATTAATTGTGCCCTGTACACAAATTATTGCAATATTTGAAGACTGTCTGAGTTTCACTACCATGTAGAGGCACATTACAGAGAATCTTCTGCAAAAATGATCAGGGATTTAAGCTTTGTCTTTGTTTACAGCTGAAACATAACTTTATGTAAATGAAAACAGAAAGGATCCCCTAGTAATAGCTTATATCCAAAAACCATTTGGCTGAACAAAATAAGAGGCAGTCACTAACATTATTAAATAACATCCTGAGGCTGAGAGGACTTCGCCTGCAAACTCTACATACCAGGCACAATGTTTGGTGCACATTAGCATCACCACACCCATCAGACTGGCTGAACTCAGCAGCCATGAGCAGGAAAAAAAAACAGATGGTTACCAGGTGGTTATTCTTCTTTAAGCACGTTTATTGAAATTTGTGAAGTGCGCCTGTCAAGTGCAATTGTGGTAAATATGTTACAATATCCGGTCTTTGCAGAAACATGCACAGAACATGAGCATACAGCTGATACACAGAATGAAAAACAAAAGACGTGTCCAGAGTTTGTTTTTGTTTTTTAAATGAGTTTTTAGATATTGTTCATTCAGAATTACACATCTGTCAAAAATTTAATAATAAAAAAAAAAGTCAAAGATGCAATACTGCAGAAAGAAAAACAACCGAGAGAAAATGGTTTACAGGAAGAGTTAATGTTGCAGTAAGTGATATGGACCACATTGTTGGCTGTGTTGTCAGTTAAATAACCTAAACTCCTGTTGATCCACAGTCTTGAAAATACAGCATTAAAAATAGAAGACACAGACTGGGCAAGAACAGCACGTTTCTCACTCGTATGCGTCAATCTGTGTGGCCAAGATAGCATTTGTCGTATTTCTCCTCCTCCTCACTATTTTACATGGTACTTACACTATACAGAAATATACATCTTCTGCCCATCAAACTTTTTACGAAAAGAGAAAATGCAGCTTAGCCCAATGTCTCAACCCTTTCAAAGAAGGTTTAAATTACATGCCACTGTAGGGTTGAGAAAACAGCAATGATGAGCTTTTTCAAGGGCAAAATGAGGAGCTTGAAAGTGAAATACTGAAATAGAATATCATCTCCATAAGAAACCATGTTTTGGTCATCCCACCAACCCACAGTTGTAGTAACGTCATCAGTTCTGCCGAGTGTTGTTCAAAATACCCTCCCACTCACTCCCCCATTCCAGATGGGGACTTCATCATGATAATAATTGCTCACATTCTTTATCACTCCTGCTCAAATCTTTCAACCTGAACTTTAGGATCTAGCCTTGAGAGAGAACCGCTTTTATTTACATAAGTCAGCAAAAAAAAGGTAACAACCAATACAATCCTTCACCTCCTACGCATCAATCGACATCACTTAAAATCCAGACACAGGCACAGTGATTTTTTTTTTTTACCTTAAAGTATATTATCGCCACTGATAAGTTGTTTTGTTTCATCTTGGTAAGACATTCTAGTTGATATGTCCAAGGGTTATTTGGCAAATGTTCGATGATTTAATCCCCTTCTGAAAGCAGCCCCCATATATCATCTTAAGATTGTCAGCCCACACCGTGCTGTTAAGCACTGCACTGCTTGTCCCACCAGCTGCATCCTTCTGAGAGATAAATATGTGCAAATTCTTGTCTTAACAGGGTAACCTCCTGCTGTAGAAGGCAATGTTTAGCTGTTCTGCTATAGCAGAACTCAAAGAATGTCAGTCAGTCAGATATGTGCAGACTAGGCTAAGCCGAGGGGCCAGAGCTGTGCGAAGTGGGCTGGACGAGGGTGGTGGTGCTGGGGGGTCCCGGTGTGGGAACTGTTGGTGGGGCAGGCGGGGAGCCGGTCTGAACCTGGGCCTGGAACTGGGCCATCTGCTCTGGGCTGGCCAGTGTCTTCAATAAGGTGTTCTCCTGCTCCAACTGGGAGTTGCGCTCAATCAGCTCCTTGATCTGCTCCTTTAGGACCTCCACCTCCTCCCGAACAGCGTACATCAGGTGACTCTTCACCAGGTCCTGAGACAGACAGAAATAGGGGTTAATGACTGGATTAAATCAACAAAATCAGATAAAAGGGAAGTCATGCAATGACACAAAAGTCTCTCAGTCCTATCTAACCCATTTGACCCAATTCTTATGTCTCAGATTTTTCATGTTACCTGAAATTCAATTACATGTGACAAATAGATCTGGCTTGATAAAAAAAAATGTGAAAATTAAGTATAAATAAAATACTATATATAAATGATTTGTAAATATATTAAATTCTATATTTCAAACAAGCAAACTTTTAATAAAGAGTAAAAAAAAAAAGTCTTCAATTTCAGCTTATCCAGTCTTAAAATTAAATATTTTAGAAACAATGCTAGTGGGAAAATTGTGAGTTGAGACTGATGTTCTCAAAAATGTGTGGAACTACCTGGCCTAAAAAAGTATTTGGTGGAAAAGTGCCCAAAAACAAACAAAACAAACTCTTAACTAACATCACAAACTAAAAATCAATGACATAAATGGAAACAGATGATTGGAAGTGATGCCAAAATGAATCTAACTTTGGTGATAATAAAACAATAAAGAGAAAACGTGAGAGTGCATTCCGAGGGATTACGTCATGAACCATGCCCACATTTAAATATGGACCAATCAGAGAGCGAGATATATATAACAAGGAACGTGAGCCTCCCAGTTTGCCTAGCAACAAGGCTGACAGAGGCGACAACAACAGACACAGAGTGAAACAAAAAATAAAACTCTTTCGTTTTCTGGACAAAAAGCTGTACAAGGCCTTCCTTTAAAATACCACGAATGAGACAAGAAATTTATTGCACTAATTTGAAAAATACTCAATGTTTTCTGGTGGTTCGTTTGGGTTCGTTGGAACGATTTTATGTGAGGATAGATTTAAGCTAACATGGACACATTTCACATTACTGTGAATAGTATTTTGGTCCTACAACTTAAACGCTTATGAAGTGAAATGACCACAGTACAATACCATGTAATATAATGACGTGTCTCTTGTTGTCAGACTAAAAGTATACAATCTCGCACATTTTAACTCTGACAGAAATAGGCACACAAACCAATATGATGGGATGTGATATACTACATCGTAGTGATTCACCTATTCCATCCGATTCGATTTCCCCTTTGAAAACATCAATTCCGTTGAATTATATGGACTGAAAGCAATTATCAAACATAAGTGTAACGAGTTAAACTCACCATCGCTTGCTCAATCTTGTTGTCAATGGCCACAACGCTGGCTCCCGACGAACTGCAAAAGGAAAGAGAGAAATAAATGAATTCATTTTAAACCCATCTTTGATCAATGCAGGGCCGTAGAGTTTCTCCCTTTGTAGAAATGTGGGTCGTTACACGAAGCCTCTGGAAATTTCTATAAAAATGGCCTGGTTTTATTGTGGAACGACACCTCATTAATCTGCCCCACAACGCCTTTATGCCATTGTGGCTTCTATGACTGTAATGATACTGTAGCATCCATCGACTGAGCACTTCACTTCCATCACACCGGGGTTACATTACTGATGCAGGTGAAGGGAACTGGGCACAATAAAGGACATTTCTCCCACAGACCTTTACAACACAGTATTTACCTATTGTCGAGGTTGACGTGCTCCGCGCTCAATAACGACGACAGAAACGATATGGAGAAATTTCTCAGCTGGCAGACGCCTAGATCCATAGCCATGGTGTAGCACGACGGATTCATGCTGGCCATGTTTTATAGTCCGCTCACAAACAGCCCCGTATCCCGTCTCGACCTCCACACGAACAACTCCGCGACACACATCCACACGGGCTATTCTCTGCTCCGATGAAGCTCGTGCACCGACCGCAGTGGTGCGAATACAATCCAAGGTCAGCTCATCTCAACGATACACACGAATCTGCAGCTCGGGACAAGCCAGCATAATTTATCCCGAGTCAAACCAAAAGGCCCACTCCTGATTGGTCGAGACGGAGACTTTTTGAATAATTTATTCAGGAACGCCCCCACCTGCAGCTCAGCTGATGTGTGTTTGCATAAAATATTCTAGTTACGGAGAGGATGTGGATGAAACCGGGGGAAACCGGATGGGAAGGGAAGAAGAAAGAGCTATAAAACCGAAAAACAAGCAGGGGAAGGGCAAGATTTCAAATATAGCAACGATACACTTTCAATTGCTGCTGTTTAAACATGAATTCACCAGCCTCTACTGCTGACTTGGACATTATTTTAACCTTAGAGATTAATCTTGATTTCTCTCCATAATAACAAAGCTAAATGTTTTAACCCCGGGGGAACACTTAGGGGATCCGTCAGCTATTACTTTGGTCTAATCACTCATACAAAAATATATATAGTCCACTGTATTCTTCTCAAAATGTTAATGACTGCAAGCAATTTTGGAAATTCTGGTAACAAACCAGTATCTATTTAGCATGTCCAACAATAATCACCACAGTATTTTTTATAATAAAGCCCCTTCAGCAAAATGAATAGCCCAATACAGTCCTGTACAGAGGCACACTTAAGAGTACACGAAGTTAACTAAAATATCCAAAAAATGATGCCAGCATTCTAGCCCACCTAAACCAAAAATCTCTATCATATTTTTCAACACAATTCTGAAAAAAAATTAACATGACAGATGTTGTCTAACATATAGCAAGAGCATTATAACCCAGCAGTGAAAATGCATTAGCTGTCCAGCATGTTCCAGCCTGTCTGCATGTTGCCCTCATGTGGCCCAGTACAGCTCTGCAGAACTCTGGGCACATACAAATGAAAACTTAGCAAAACCAGCCTCTTAACTTCTACATTTCATTTCAAATTATAGAGTCAGTCTTAAAAAAAAGGGGGCAAAGCTAGGCGATCAAATGTGAGGCTGGAGACTGGGACTTTGGAAGGTATGTATTAAACATTTAAAAACTTTGAGCGTACAGTAAACCAACAGTTTTATTGGTGAAAATATACAAACAAGACCCACGTTAATCCCAGCTGGTTTGATTTGTATTGAGTTTATTGAGGCACCCTCATACTATACTGTAGCACCATCATCCCACTCTAAAAGGTCTAAAAGGCATACTCACAGCAAAGTATCTTAAGACAAGAATGGACATATTTCTCATGCGATTTTAAACTACACTGTGGATCCACAGACCACTGATTGAACTGTGTTTGGCAGACACTATACTGGGAGATTACGCTTCTGTCGAATGTCTAAAATGATGGAAGACATGGAAGATCAATGAGGTCATACAACATTAAGACATACCCAAAGCTGTCTTCATGGCACTTCATAGTGAGGAGCATCTTGGCCACACAGACACACCAGAACCAACTCCTCTCCACAGAAATTCCCACATTAGACATACTCTAAACACACCCACACACACACACTCACACACACTCACTCTGAAAGGCCACCTTCACACATTCCAGGTACACCCAAAACCCTAAAATCATGTGTACACACTTGTAACATTCTCGCCTATGATTACACCCACACACTTTGCAGACCTAAGCATAAAAGAAACAAATACATCCTGCGTTGTTGCATGTTTTCATACAATTATCAACTAAGAGGCTGGCCAACTTTGAGATCTAGTAGATCTTTGCATCACTGACTAAATGCCACCAAAATAAAAAAAAAAATTAAAAAAGGATCAGGCATGGCATGGAGCAAACATAAAGACAAGAAGAGGAGAGGTCACAAATATGGAAAGGTACAGATAATGATAGTGTGGAGCGGGAAAAGCTGTTAGCCAATTAACGGGACAATTACTGTGAGCGTGTGTTTCAAGTTTACAGTTTATGATAAGCAGCAGGTGTGTCACCTGCAATTTTTTGATTTAAGTTTTGCCTGAAAGCAACAAGCTAAGTGCCTGTGAATGGCCGGCACGGTTTTGTTCTCCTCTTTGTGGACGGTTTCTGCTGCTCAGACATTTAATCATCGAGATAACAACCAGGGACAATATCTGGGATTTTTCCTGCTCTCTTCGTGGATTTTAAGGCTGCTTCATGTCGCAGTGCTGCTTGTGACCTTGTCTCGGTGGGATGGTGGCCACATTGTTAAGTTGCTGATAAAGTTGTTACTGTGGTTGCTACAACCTAAAAGTTGACTTGCCTAACTCGCTAAAGCTTAAGATTGTTAGTTGCATATGTCCATTCTGATCCTTCCGTGCACTCTCACGTCTGCCAGTTTAAATGGTGGTCACTGTAACGATCAAGTTTATAGATAAGGACAAGAGTAACCAGCGTTACACAAGCAAAAGAGACACAGTATGCTTTTGGCATAAGTTGATGTCATATAATGAACAAAAAACCTTATCATGCTCATACCGTAATTCATGAGTAAAGTTGTCTTATACAAAGTTAATTTTAATGTGCTGTAAACGTAAGTCATTTAATATTACCTTGACATTTTATGTAAAGCCTCATACTAAAACCATGATGTTCATCCCCTGCATGACAGCGTGAGCCATGGTGCCACTGATCGTCTGAACACTGAACGTCCTATTGACACCAGTTAAGCAGTCAAACCAATAAACTGGTCGACCTCTACTGCAAATCATCTAAGAATTATGATGAAGTCCACTATCAGTACCAGACTTATTACAGACATATTTCAATGCACCATGCTGCAGTGAAAGAGGGAACATGGAGAGTACTGTACGTCACAAATCCAACAACGCACGGGTTAAATACTTTTCAAAGTGACTTAAAAGTCAGTAGTCACCTTTTAAACGGGGCCGAGGCTAAGTTGGGTAGCACAGCAGGTACCTCTTGGCAAATTAAACACCTGTACCCTGAGTACTTGAACTGATGTCAGCTTCTGATTGCCTCTGATCCCAGTCAAACACTTAAACAAGAAGGCAAAGAAGAGGCTCTAAGCCACACTTATCCCTTCCGGTCTCTTCTTTGACTGGAAGAGGGTTTAGCCAATTATCCAGACCCAAATAGCCAGTAGAACAGAAGCTCTTGGGAGAATAAAACCTACGTCTAATGTGGTCACACTCTGAAACACACACACAAAAGCGCACAGAGTCTTGGTGGATGCTTTGCTTGGTTCGTCTGGCAGATAGCCAAGAAAGAAATTAGGTGACTTTAAAAGAAAGTGCACTTTGAAAAGTAAATGGTCAAGGGCACATGTTTCACGCTTGAAACAATAAATCCAGAGTTGAAGCATTAGAAAACACTGGACAACAAATAGACCAGTTACTTCTGTTTGCTGTCGTTTAAGGTTTGTAAACCAAGATTGATATCTTCAGTGTTAAGTGTTCAGGTTAGCCAGCTGATGAGCTTCCTGCTTTGCTGTAAAACAACTCCAGCCCAGTGACCTACAGAAGCAACATAACACAAAAAAGACTCCAAACTGTATGCAGATCCTCTAACAGATGGTAAACAGATGATGTTATATCTGCTTTTTAGAGCAACACTTAGTGGTGTGGAGCACGTTAAACACAGGACACACATTTTTACCCAAAACCAAAGCTCCAGTTTTTTTTTCTCAATAAAAATAATGAGAATCTTTGAGACAAAAGAAATTGAGGGTCATTTTAAAATTAAACAAGCTTCCATTAAAATTAAACAAGCTTCCATACGTTTGATTACGACAGCATTTACTGCAGGGCTCAGTGGCATAAGACTGTACAGATGTACCTAACTAACTAGTAAGTGTGTAGCAGCTGTTACCATCAGACGCAAAACAAAAATGAAAAAGGAGCAAGCCTTATCAACGCCAAGTGATGACCCTGTGGTAAGTAGACTGTGGTACTTATGTGAGTCATAACGTTGCCGAAAATGACGTCTTCAACATTCTTTAGTCCAACTAACAATCCAAAGCCAAACGACTCGTCTTTTACAAATATGTATGAAATGAAATGGAGCAAATACTTAAGACTTAAGGCGCTGGAATCAGGACGGACATTTTTACTCAAAACTTTACTGAAATTATTATTTAATTATCAAAATAGTTGGTAACTAATTTTCTTTCGATCAACTAATGGATTAATTGACAAATTGTGTCATCTCTGATGAAATCTTAGACCAGATGGGTCAAGGAGATGGCAACAGAGCTGTGAGCTACGTTATTACACACACTGCTATTTTACCAGATATTACATTTAAATGAACTTACAGCGTGACGAGTACCCAGTTAGAGAGTTTATAGCATCTACTTCAAGCATCCCACAATGCTAATGCTGTCCCTGAAGCCATGAATAACTGAATGAACGGGGCAATATAGCCAGGCAGCCCTTTGTGTGGAGCTACTGTAGTGATCGCAGCGATACACTGTACAGACTCCCCGAGGATTCCCCGTCTTTATTTTACCTTTTGAGATGCTGCTCCAGCTCCCAGAACAAAAGCTTCATAGCCATCTCGTCATGGCCTTGCACTCGTACTCCCCGTACCCTCATGGAGCTGTCCGTCAGCAGGACCATATACACTCCAAGGTAGCAGAGCGGTGCGTCCAGAGCTTCTTTGTCTGGCGTTTCCTTACACCGCCTTGTTTCTTCTTAAATTTAGCACACAGATCCGAGTTGCAGCTTAAAGATGCGTTAGAGAGTGCAGCTGCATGGGTAATGAGAGGCAGCATGCCAGGTTATGATGACTGTGTATGTGTGTGCTCCTCATTATTCCTCTGTCAATGTGACCCATTTGTGTTTGAATGGCCGACTAGTGAGTGAATTACTAAGTACAGACTAGCTGGGGGGGTGATGACGTGTGATCATGTGATCCTGGGAGTTACATAAACCATCAACAGAGATTAGCATGTGGCCCACTGATTTCCCCGCTCCTGCTGCCCCTTGCCCTCTATAGCCTGAGACACGGATGTACAATAAAACTCTGATCCTCTGCTCTTCAGCATCACTAGACCTCTGCATAGTCTTCCACCATCCAAAATACTATGCCTATGAAATACTATCGCAGGTGCACTGAACATGAAATACAAATGTCTAGTTTGGATGTGATGCATGAGGGGACTTGGCAGAACAGACTGCTCCAAACGTCTGGGGTAAGAGGGATTGCCAATAAGACTAAATTGTTCTTGTCACATAAAACGTTTGACAGAAACACTGATCTTCTGATCTTCTCTTTAAAACTGCAGAAGCAGTCCTAAACACTTCTTCCAACTTTTTATTTAGCAGGTGATTTGAAAATGAAGCATGATTTCGTTTTCTATGCTAGTCCCTCTGCGTGATAGACAAGAGACCCTGTGCTTCAGGGTCTTATCTTGTCATTTCTCATTGAGAGGCTGCCTTAAGATGGCTTAGTTCCTACACCGACAGAAAACACAAGCCTCCACAGGCGCACAGCACAGACTGCCAGCCAAGAAATAACAGGTTAAGGATGAGCACAATGCAGGGGATTTCACTTGTCCTAACAGACTGGATGTGCTGGAGTGACACACTCCTTTATGGGAGGGTCATAGTGTCATGAGGCACTTCACTTTAGATGACAAAGCAAGTCCTAAAACACCATTGATCAAGCTTTGAATTAAAAATACTGGAAAATATGTTTACAACTACTTTAAAGGCTCAATAGAGAAGCATGATTGATGCCACACTACATGCTCGTTAGTCACTGGATAGATGTTTTCGCTTAACTGTAAGAGAAATGGCGGCCAAGTGCACAAACACAAACACACTAGCATCTGATTCTGAAAAATCACAAAAACATGAAAATGAGTTTTCCACCAAAGTATTTTGTTTTAAATTTGGAGGTGAATGAGTTTCAGTTTCAGAATCATGAAAAGAAAAATTTCCTTTTGCCAAAATGTATCTTGCTAACAGGAAGAGGAAGTGATTTCACATCTGCTGTGCCTAGGGGAAATGTCATCCCTAAAAGTTGATAAATGGGGCCTGGCATGTCCCTGCCATGAAAAAAAGAGGCCTATTGAATTGTTGAATTGTAAAGGCTTTTGGCTGAACTGTAGTTTGATCGTGGAAAGCACACAGAGACTTTACCAGTAAGCCCTGGCAGTGGTTTTCCATAGTCACACTCTGACTCACTCACTAGCTCTCTGTCATTCTCCATAGTCAGAGAGGCAGGGAGGAATGATGAGTGGCAATTTTGGCCTCAACATGTAAGAGAGTCAGGTCCTATTGGAGCATTTGGGCTGACAGCAGCAAGTCCTTGGCCCTCGCTCTATACCAAACTCTCTCTCTCTCACACATACATACACACACACACACACACACATTAGGGTAGAGGCAGAGGGAGAGAAGGAGGGAGAGAGAGTTTGCCACAGACACAAGGGCTAGAAAAGTCTAGAGAAACACCGCTTCAGCATTAGTACTGTCTCAAAAAGTCATGGACGGTGACTTTTTACACTGGTGGCACTGGTTCACTTTATTCAGGCGCGCCAGCACGAAATTTAGGTCAACTAAATAATACATTCGAAGCATTAACTTTTTTGGTCAGTTCCCATACACATTTGTAATTTCGTATTAAAATACTGTGTTGAGAAAAACTAGGCTTTCCTTTATTTCAATCACAGCTCACTCAAAAAGAAATGGCAATAATCCTTATTGTTTAAAAAAATAAATGTTAAAAAGAGCTGGTGTTGAAAGGGCTTGATAAACTTTTTATGTAACCATCACTAAAGAATAAAATAAAAATTCAATCTGGTGTTAAAACTTAAGTGTAAAACCAGTCTTAATACTGGCTATATTTGAAGAATATAAGTATTTGTGGATATGCTTTGTTTTTTCTCTCTCAGGTTATCATCAAATGTATTAGTCCATCATTCAATTTCTAGCAATGCTGACTCTTACACGAAAACACTGAGGTGCTTCAGACAGACAAAGCCTGTTAGGTAACAGATGGACTTCTACAGAGAGTCCATACAGTAAGGGAACTGCTATTACTGCTATGTAGAGACACACCACAGACACTTGTGGGCAATCTGTACAATAAGATGTGTGATTTGAGTATATATCTTGATTCCAAAATAGATCTGGCAACTAGAGGTTGTTCTAAAATATGGAGGTTGGCACAGTATTAATTTAATAATGTTATAAGGTATTGTACTCCCCTGGGAAAGAGAGTCAGCACTCATGTGGATGAGAGAGGTGTATGCTGAGTTTAGACTGTAGATGTGATACAAAAAATGTTTCAATCATAAGTTACTCTGCAATTCCCTGGGTGATCAGTTAAGTGCAGGAGCAAACACTGCAGCCTAGATTCTCTAGTAACAGATAAACAGATTGACAGCTGGCTCATATGAACTGGTCTAATGCAGAGTAAAATATGTCTAAATATGTTCTCTTGTCGATTAGTCTTGGAAAAAAACGAGAAACATGCGAGTTTCCTTTCGTGTCAAGCAGCACAAAAGTAGAAGCTTGTTTATTAAGAGTTTATTTTTCCCTACTTGACATTGCACATCCCGCGATGTGACTATCATGCATGCACATGGCATCTTAGGACCAGGGACAAGGAAGACAGGTGGAACGGTTAAGTCTGCCAATGCAGACCTTTCAGACCAATGCACAGGTGAAATGGTCAATGCAGCATATCTCAGTAGTGCAGTGCATTTGGTAGTACCAATTAAATTTTGTCGGTACCCTGAAAAGATACAGAGTTCAGTATCCAACAATATTCTTCATGCTGCACTTGAGTCAAGAGAAGTAATTTGGCTTTGTATAATTGGCTCCATTTAGTAGCTATAATTTCACAGATAAAGAAAAATAGCCAACAAAATAAATTACCCATTACTGTCAAAATATATACTGTATTGTGCATCACTTTTAATGTTAAATGTACTAATATAGGAAAACTTGAAACAGAATACGGCCAACGACTCCTGCTCTCTTTCTTTCTTTCTCTCTCTCTTGCACGTACGCACTCACACACACACACACACACACACACACACACACACACACACACACACACACACACACACACACACACACACACACACACACACACACACACACACACACACACACACACACACACACACACACACACACACAGAGAAGATCCAAGTTACATAAGTGTGTGTGTGTATGTGTGTGAGCAGCAGCTTTGAGTAATGTGGAGTGAAACCTGGAATTCAAAGGATTATCAGCCAAAGAACACACAGAGGGACAGACAACAGAGGGCTGGAATGATGCGAACCACAGCAATATAGATGAGGAGACAAGGCACAACATGGGGCTGCAAGCTGAATGTAGTGATTATCTCCTCATCGGTATGACAATATTAAATCAGAGTAGGATACAACTGTGTTTCTAAAAACACAACAAATCAGCGTAATTTAATTTAGACCTGTCTTCATGTAACATTTTGTGCAAATCAGAAAAATGTAATTTAATCATGCACTTTATTGTAGTTTCATCTGACTGCACTTTTTTATAATATAACTCAGTTTAAAAGAATAATGTGCATATTGCATGGTCTTCATTTTAACGACTCTGACAACATCTACTCTGGAATACAACTTGATAGCTGAAATAAAAAAGATAAGCAGACTCAAAATGTATATTTCCCACAGGCTATTCATCTTACATAATACTTATTGTTTTTGTTTAGTGGTGTGAGCAATGGATCTTGAGAGACAAATCTCATTCAGCTCGGGTGTATTTCCATCTTTAGCCAGTGTGAAGTCCGAACAACATCATAGAAAATGTCCTCGCTTTCCAAGTCTTAAATGGCTTATCTTTGTGAAGACCATCTTTTTTATTAGAATAACTTATCATCTTTTGGAGGCTGGTGGAGGAGGAAACATTACTCACACTAATGTCTGGGTTATACAGTTTTACAACACACACAAACAACTGATACACAGCCTTCACCTTGTAGTTAACAGAATGATATAAGTGAATTTGTGTTGGCTGGTGGGAGGCAGCTTTCTTCTCTTCATACTCCACAAAACTACAAGACCAAGTGAGTCATTGTTCTCACATTCCCTAGTTTACATTCCAACAAACCTCCCTCCAATCTAACCTGCAGGTGTCTTTACCACATCAGTACAAGCAGCAGGCAGATACACTGGTAACGTATACAGTTGTGACAAGATTAGTCACATCAGCAGGAGGGCTATTTTATGTGAACTGATGCACTATACATTAAAAAAAGGTATTCCCTGACCAGACTAATTAAATCATCTAAATACAACTAAACACAAACTTTTAGTCATCATGATTATAGGGTGTTGATTTTAGAACAATCCATTTTAAGCGTTTTGCACCTATTTCAACCTCTGTGTCACATCTCTGTGTCAAGATGAAGCTACTAATATGTAAAAAACTGGTAAAGACATTCATATTGCTAAAAAAGTGGTTAGAATTAACAAGTTTGTACTCGGCAGACAATGCAACTGTCCATATTTGTTACTTCTTTAATGACAACGGTGCATAATAAATATACAATTGCATCAAAATGTGTGTCTTTATGCAATTTTTAAAATATTAAACAATTAATTTATTACTGAAACAGAATCATCACACTGTTCTGCTTTCTTCTCCTTTTAAATCAGCTGTTGAAACCGATCGGGTCGAGTTCATCAAATCAATAGCTTTGGAACGATTAGCCTACGAGCCCTGACCCATTTCTTTGCCTTCTCATTTGTGTATGTGTGCATGTGCATGCAAGATGAAGTGAAGAGGGCAGAGCAGTGAGTGGATTAACTAATAACGACTCGGTCGTCAGGGTCTAAATCTCTGACGACAGCAGAGCTATCATGAGCACAGCTTAGCTCCAAACAAACAAACAAACTGTTGTTTCCTGTGCGGCTTTACAGACAGTCAGGACAACACAGACGTTCACACATTCATCGTGCAAATTTAACTAAAATGATTATTCTGTGGTTATTTCTGCTTTTATGTACATTCAGGATAACTGTGTTTGGTTTATGCCTCATTGTATGTAATTACAGAGGCAAGGATTAGGTCAAAACATCATGCGCAATCAAGTAGGATGCTTAATACAGCAAATTCAAAGTGACATTTAGCTGAGGCTCAGTTACAGCTCAGTTACTCCTCACAATTGTTTAGAATCAGGTATGGAGCCTGGTTTGGTACTGATCACACACAGAGTACAGTAGTTGATATACACGGTCTTCACCCTTCAAAAACTGCTGGCAGACTAACTTGGGCCACCCTTAGCGAGTCGTATATTGTGCATCTTTGTAATCGATTTTGATCCATCACTAATTTCTGCAATGACACCAAAATGGCCAATAACCAGGGAGAGGATGTTTGTGATGGTGATGACAAATCAAAAAAGCTTTCTACAGATCTATCAAACATCTAAATAAAGGACCAAAGTCTGATACAATACGTCTCTCAGAACTGTATCCATTTTCTGGTGACAAAGCAGAATTCAATTGAAAAAACAAACCAAAAAAACCCCTGTAAAATTACATTTTATTTTTCTGCAAGTCGCCACAAGTTAAAGGAAGGAGTGATTGAACATGTATGTTCTCTGCCACGGTGGGACTGAACTTCATAAACAGTGAATGTTACTAATAGGAAATTGACCTCCTTAAATAGGATGCAACAGCCTGCACTTCTGCTACAGATATCTGAATTTGCAATTAATCTGACTTAATTCTTCACATCGTAGACATTATCTAAGTAAAATGGGGCCAGCTGGTTCAGCATGTTCAGATGACATCATTATTCAATTTAACTGCAACACAATATTAAGGAAAAGTTTCTGTTGCCCCATTATAACCTGGATTCCACGTCACTTGATGAATTTAAACTTGATGAGTCAATACAAAAAGAATAAAAAGAGTCTTACCTGTTACGGTCGAAGGGTAGACCACAGGGAAACATGAAAGAAAGAAAAGATCATAATTTAATGACAATGTACCAAAGGGTCAGGAAGTATCACTGAGAAAACAGATGGAAATAATCCTACAGTCTGCCAGCCAGTCAGTGCTTTAATATTTAGGTCAACAGATTTATAATGGCTGTAAAGTGAAAATTTGTTTTGGAATTAATGCCAAGAAAATCTTATTTACAACAAACTGATGAGCTTCCCAGTGGACCAAGATGTTAAATATTTGACGATTTTGACACCGTCAGAGTTTGTCAGCCCCACTATTTGAGAAACATCCCATTTTGCATGTTGTTATTATTTCGTTTTGAGGAAAATTTGCTTCGACCAAATAAGCTAAGACGTTTTCTACAATATTTCTACTAAATTTTAAAAAAAAGAAAGAAACACACACACATTACACAAATGATACACAAAAAGGAAAACTGCTGACTCAATCCCACAGCAACATACAACAGCAATATAAAAAAATCACAAGGCAAAAACTGTCATGGATTCACTTGGCTACAAATGTACATTCCACTGACTGTTATTTGATGCATTGAGACTTGTAGGCTGGTATATGCTACCATCTGGTGGCAAATACTACAGCCACAAGAGTCAATATATGCTTTACAACAAACGAAAAGCTCTGACTAGACCTCCTGTTGTAGGATGGAATCACTGTTATGTGTTCAATTTCTGCTTGAATTGTAAATTGACTGTACTTATACATTACAGTGCCTTTCTAGTCTGACCGACCACTTAAAGCTCTTTACAACCCAAGCCAGAATTCATCCAATACAACACATTCATAAAGTAGTGGCAGAACCTACCATGCAAAGGTGCCACCTACTCATTAGGAGCGATAACCATTCACACAAACACTCACACACTAATGGAACAGCCTTCAGGAAACATTTGGTGTTCTGTATCTTACCCAATGATACTTTGACATGAAGACTACAGGGCCCGGGGATCAAACCACCAACCCTCCGATAAGTGGATCACTATCTGCTGAGCCAGAGCAAATTCTGTTGTTTTCTTTACAGTTTCCATTACTTGTTTTAAACCTATGCCATTTACTCATGTAAAAAATAAAATAAAATACAGTACTGTGCAAAAGTCTTAGGCAGGTGTGAAGAAATGCTGTAAAGAATTGATGCTGTTTTGAAGGCAAAGGGTGGTCACACCAAATATTGATTTGATTTAGGTTTGTCTTCTGTTCGCTCACTTTGCATTTTGTAAATCGATAAAATAAACAATTAAATTTTATATTTTTGAAAGCATTCTTACTTTACAGCATTTCTTCACACCTACCTAAGACTTTTGCACAGTACTGTATATACAGTATATATATATATATATTAATTTTCACAGCAATTTAATGGCTTTTTGACCACAAATAACTACACATGACAATGAGCTAAACAAACAACATTTTGATGAGACAAAATGTTTGGTCATTGTTTCCAGCAATTGGCGACTGGTCCCAAAAATCCTGATCAGATCATCTTCATAACATCAGCATCTGTCTTCACACTAGCAATGTTATAAAGCAAACAAGAATAAAAGTTGTGCTCACAGCTCATTCTGAAGGAATAGTTACTAAAGTTATTTATTGGTGCAAAACGTCATCACTCATGGCACCTTGGGAAGGATTATGGGTCATAGCAAAGTTGCACTTTTACTGCATATGGATGAAGTAAAACATCAGACTAGCTCAAATCATCTGGACCGTTGAGAAAAGCCATACACTGGTCAACAACGAGCCCCTGTTTCTTTAACTTTGCCTCAAGTGCAAAACTGCTTACGAGTTTCTTTCAACTTAAAATATTTTTAGAGCGGTTTCATGCCATTCTGAGGGTTGCTTTGAGACGGATACCACCAGGCAAAAGGAAACCTGGAAGACCAAAAATCACCTGGCGCACATTAAAGACACCACAAAAAGTATAATTAGACGAGGGAAAATTATAACTGGCAATATGACTGAAAATTAATCAACCGAGAAGCTCGGCAAGAAGAATCAATCCAAGCCAAAGTAGATTAAAATATTTTTGGTTATGGGAGTACTTTAATAAACTTATGATAATTAGTTCGGCTGGCTATCAGAGGCTTGACAAATGCAGTGGTTTTTAGGCTAGAAACATCATTCGGGCCATCACACACACGCAGTACATGTGGTTAGCCTGATGTCTGTGTGTAGTCCACAGTGTGCGCACCAGCAGGGGGTAGTGCAGCACTATTTTCAGAGCTGAAAACATTTGCTGACAGTTTTAATTAATGCTACACTGAGTGTGCCAATAGAGACCACAGGAAATGCATTGGATTACCTGCACATTCAACCGTAACTTATAAACAAACATCCCACTCCTCAACTCGTCTGTTCCATGATGAGGAGGATTAGTACATAAAATAGTACGAAACTGTTTTTGGTGAGTTCAAGTCCATTTTGGTGAGCTACCTGAATACATTTGATACAGTATAGGGGGGGAAATGAGTACAGTACTACAAATACTAATGCACTGGACACAAACATGATTCAAGAGTGTCTCTGTGCTTTATTCATGCTAATAGGAGCAGCAGCAGCCTAGACTACTAAGGGAAAAACAAAAACAAAAAAAAACAGACAAACAAAACTTTACCCCCCTTCCTCCAGCAGCCTACCTCATTCAGTCACAGAGCATGGAAAAGAGGGTTAGCCCATATAAAGCAAGAATGAATATCAAACCCTATGGGGAAAAAGACACTCCCGGTATAGAGATCACATCATCACAGCTGAGCAGAAAGGCTAAGACTCTACCAAGAGCAAACCAGACAGGAACAGTCACCACCTGTGACAGTTCATCATCATTAATGTACCATTTGTTCTATTATTTAAACAAACACTCTTTGTAAGGAATTGACATTGTATAGAGCCATGGTAGCCGTTTGCTTCCTGCTTATGGACTATTTGTTACGGAATGCTAATCATGCACCAAGTGTAGTGCAGGCATGAGATTGTTATCCATCTTGTCATCTCACTCTCCAAAATAATTTTTATTTCTTCTTTAAAAGCATAAATTTGCTGAAATTTAATACAACATTTACTTGCTGGTTTTCTTCTTCACGCTGCACCAAATAGTGCCTTGACAAAGTTTTTTTTTTCCTGCTTTTCTGACATAAAGTGTGTTGATTTTAGAGCTGACACATTAGTTGATTAATCAGCAACTGTTTTTATTATCAATTACTTGTTTAAACAACCTATTAAGTAAAAATTCCATACATTAAGTCCTTATGACTTAATGAGATGGTGGTAAACGGTATATCATTAGAATTTTGTACTAGAAGTAGAACCAGGACTGTTTTATTCATTTATCATTTTTAATGATTTATCAAATAAATATCAGATTAAACAATAATGAAAATAAAAGCTTTCCTAATCCGATCCGATCCCTCACGATTTCATTATGTCCATGTCATGGTAACAACCTTTAACTCATTCTCAAACTGTAGCTGCACACAGAACACTGTTCTCATCATAGATAAAACTATGTTCAACACGACGGTCTGCAAACGTGTTGTTATTTTACATTTACTTAAAAACTGCAGTTGTGCCTGAAAAAACTATTTAGAGTGTCTGTTCAGCTCATCAACACTGAGAAAGCTTGTACGAATTAAGGTAGAATGGAATTATCGTTTCAACGATTACTTTGTCTATATCACAGGATGACCTTGACAGCTTTTATTCCTGTTGGGCTGAAAAACAAATATGTCTAATGAACCAAGGTGAGAGAGCATTGGAACAAAAGATGTCATTCACTGTATTCTCCCTAAACTTGGATGTGTGTGTGTGTGTGTGTGTGTGTGTGTGTGTGTGTGTGTGTGTGTGTGTGTGTGTGTGTGTGTGTGTGTGTGTGTGTGTGTGTGTGTGTGTGTGTGCGCGCGCGCATGTGCATGCGTGTCATTCCTGGAGCTGACTGGACAGCGTTGTGGCCACAGGAATGCCAGCCATGATTCAGCACATTGCCTGCATATTTAGGGGGATGACAGTGGCAGCCCAGTAAAGCCCAAAAATTAAAATGTGGGGTTGAACAGGAAACCTCCCATTAAGACTCTATTGTGTCAGACAGACAGAGGTGATTCAATTTGATTTTTGATTTTAAACAATTATTTTTCAACACTGATGGCCATGTTATTATTAAACTTTTGGGGCCTGATTTGTAAAAATCAGATGACTGTTTAGCCATTTATTTAGGTAGAGGTTTAAGCAGTAAAAAGTATGAGTCAGTGTCAAACCCCACAAAGAATAAATGCATTCAGAATTCACATTACCCTTATGACATTTAAGTTGCATCATTGTACTCGGAGCAATCCAGGAGCAACAGTGTGGCATTTTTAAAGGTATACTCCCACTCAGTATTTTCCTTCTCAAGGCGTGTGAAGAGTTTTGAACGTAACCACGATATTTTTATTCAGTAGGACGAATGCTATTCTACAGCCTGATATAACTGTCATATCTTTAGCACTGTGGAATACAGAGAACAATTCAAATTTTAATCCCCTGAGGAGAGAATATTCTGAAATAAACAAAGGGCCAATTTCAAATTCGGTGACGTCACCCAAGGGCTTTCCCAGATTTCTAGGCCATGCAAGGCCCCACGCGCGTGCGCGGAAGTTTCAAATCTGCAATCAAACGGAGGAAATGGAGAAGAGAAAGCAGGGACGACTTGAAATAACAGATAGTGCGAGGAAAAGGCGTCGAGTAGCTGACGAAAAAAAAACAGAGAGCAAAACTGTTCAATACTGAAGAGCAGAAGGATCGATGGGAGCTACTGAAATCGTAATCTGGACACGCACGGCTGGCTTGTGCATGCTCATAAGCAACGGGAAGCTGCAGGGAAACGGCTGCCAGGTAGGAAATCCAAAACAAATCTACCAAATTCCCTTTTGTTAGGCATGTTTTTCTTTGAATTATGCATTGAAACTTGACCAAATAATAAAATGATATTCATTAATTGATATGTCGCATTTTGGGTGGAATGCATTTTGTACGCCTAGGCTGTTAGTTGAACAAACTTTACAGTTTGGAGGCGTCAAATCCATAACCCTATCATTGGTGAATGTGAGCAAACCGACATGAAAATGGCACAGGTTCAAATGTTCATAAAAATAAGCCAAATCAACAAACCAATCATGAGATGCACACCTTTAGGGCCCCTACAAAGCACGTGAAATTTCATTGAATTCCATCCAGCTGTTTTTGAGGATGTGTGGACAGACTATTCCTGTGACGCACAGATGAGCATACAGACAAGGGTAACTCTATATGGCCCCTTTAGCTGGGGCATAGAAAGTTACTTCTATGGTTTAAACACAGCACATCCGCTGGACAGCAAACCATCACTGGACATCATTGACATGACTGAATACAGTATTGATCTGTGCTGATCAATGCCGTCGTTAGTCAATTGTGTAATTAATAATTGGTTCTAATTTCATCTGTATAAACTTGACAGTTATTCATAAAATAGAATTGTCATGGGAAAAAAGGGCGAGTGTGCTGGACTTTCAATTGTGATTTTACTTTGACCCTTTGGCTTTTAAATGGTTAGAGATGCAGAACATGTACCTAGCGACATCATTGCATAGAAATTAAGTGAAATATATTACAAGAAAGTCCAAAAACAATATTGGCTCATCAGCACTAGGATTAATTTTTTTTTAACATCTATTGTATGTTCCCCTGAATTAATAAGTTGGTGAATCAGCATGACAATCTATCAGAAAACATCATCTTATTCACACAACCCAAAAAAAGAACAGCACATTTTGAGCGTGATAAAATGAAAAAGACTACAGACCGTCTCAGGGGAAAGCCAATAGATGAAAAAAACTGAACAAAAGTTGAGGAAGTACTAATTGCTTATACCTGTATTGTACAGGTACAAAAAGGACCAAAATAAAAACATAAGGAGCAGTTTGTCGACAAAGTGAGACTATCATAGCACTGTGTGTTTGTGTTTTCAGGAGGAGGGGGGCAGTTTTCTCACAGATGAAAGGCAGGCTAAAAACACAATCCATTATCGTCCATTACAAGCCATTAGTTTCTCACCGCACTCTTAAGTGAAACAATCCTCTTTATTGATGGAAGAACAAACCATCAGAAAGAGGAGGCAGAGACAGTGAAATCAATTACAAATGTGCACAAAGCACACAAATAAGCAAGGGACAAAGACGGGAGCTATTTATAGTGAGATTTGGATGGTTTGTATTAGCATCTACCTCATCAACATAGAGTTTACTGTTAACACAATATCCTTCTTCAGTTTCATTCTGCCATTCATGCTTTCAACGCTCGGCTTAGAAAGACATAGTAAATATTCAGTAGGGTGTAGTGAAACCTCTCTCCCTCTACTCGCTCGTTCACGGCATGTTGCTGCTCTGTTGTGTTCTGGTGTTCTCTGGCTTGGTCTGTGTGGTAGGGATTGGGGGACGTGTCAGCAGCATAACAAATAACAAATGGTGTTTACTTTTAGTGATGTGAAACTGCAAAACAAACCGGAGATCTATATAAAAAGGAAACCGCTCAAACCCCGCAGTAATAGTGGTGCATTTGCAACAAATCATTCCTCTATGATTGAGTGTTAGTTTTTGTCATGGCGTTGATTAACGATTCTCATAGTTGAAAAGATTTACAATTTTCTTTCAATAATTACTGAAGAGGTATGTGTGGGAGAACTACATGTCACTATACATAAATGTATAAACTTATTCACAGACGTAAACATGGAAAAATTGAAGAGGATTTACAGATGATTATATCAGCTCATATCGAAGACATGGAAATATTTCTTTTTAGCAAATGCATGTCAAACTTTTAATTCTAACTTGATACATTTTCTGAAAGGGATAATTGTTCAGTTGTTTATCGAAATCCATCGCAAATGACCTATGAAGGACAGAGCTACAAACATTTTAAAGCCATCTATCAATCCTTCAGGCAGTGTTTGGTGCTAAACATACACAATATTTAGTGTATGATTACAGTAGTATTACACTACAATCACACATTTATCATTTTAATATATTACAAGAAAAAGTATCTATGGCACGTTAGAATACCTAGATGTGGCCAATGTTTAGAATAGCTCTCTAATCCTCTTCCAAATCTAGCCTAGGCATGAGACTGACTCACTGCAGAACAACAGAACATTGGACATCAGGTTCGTCATAGTCTGTGTGTGGTATAACCCTCCCAAGGCCAATGGACATGCAAAACCATCTACAGACGACACTGATTAAGGACATCATGGAGCAACACAATGGCAGGATTTAACAGAGCTGAAAAAGTGATGCACAACTCTGCTCAGTCTGGTTCCATCTGGTCCAATCTGCCAAGTCCTCACTGATCTCAATAAGCTTCAGTAGACCTGACTAAGTTGGGTTAGTTCAGGTTGGGTCACTTCCTCTGTGTGCTGTGAATTTTGGGGATCTCGTTGATCTCCACACAATGAGCAGCAGTCCCTGCACAAGCTGGGTCCCTGCACTGCCAGGGGGAAGATTATATTCAAAGCAGAGGGCAGCAGAGATAGCCATCATGCTGCCAGCCAGCTTACATTCCCCTGAGCCTTCACATAATCAAAAAAAACAACAACACACACACACTTAGGTTGTGTTCAGACCAACAATAGGACTGTGTTCGAAAACAATCCAGCATCCTGACTGATTTCAGTTAGAGAGATGGCACAGCAAGCGCTTCAATAAAAAGATGCAGGCTAGTTTGGCTAAAGAAGTTACACCTGGCTTATCTTTTGCCACAATGCATTGTCACCGACACAGTGTAGACCAGTAAAAGAGATTAAAGTTTAAATTCATAGTAGCTGAAGTAGTAGTGGTAATGACTTAACGGTACTCGGGATCTGCTGATGTGCAGAGTTTGGGTATTGGCAAAGAAAAAAACGGCATGAGAACATTTCTGATATTTAACATCATACTGATGTTGAATGCTGTTTATGTTTGAGACGAGCAGAATACAAGAAATACACGATCTGCCTGTCTGGCAAACGCATACATGTAATTTGCCCAAAAAGAAAACAAACATATTTGGAGAAAAGCCAACATCAAATGTTTAGTGGTGATATTCTTTGGATATGACAGATTTTATTACAAAAGAATGCCTTAGTGATGTGAAGTCAAACTGCACCTCTTCAATAAAAGTCACCATAACAATCTGTCAATTCATCATTTTATATTCCAAGGAAGCCTTGGAAGACAAAATTACCAAAAGGGGAGATAATTTCATACGTTATTACTAACAGACACCAACAGCAGTAGGACAATGAAACTTAAAAACACGACCAGAAAACACAACACAAACAGTTTGTGAAACTTGAAGATATTCAGAAACTCCGTTATCAGTGTTAACGTCTGGATAGGCAGGAACTGAGACTACTATAGTCTGATACATAGGGCTGGGCAATAAACTGAAAATACCTCAAAACTGACATTTAGAACCTCTCACTGACTTCACCATCATCATCAAACACCATCTAGCTGCTTTTTGTTGATTAATACTTTCCCCAATGTGTACACTCAGGAACTGTCCTTTAAAAAAAAAAAGCTACTTCATATTCAGTCATATGTCTCTACCCTGTCCAACCAACATTAGTCCATATTTAGTCAAAACAAAGGTGCATGCAAAGCAGCATAGATGGCACGAGCACAAACACTGAGCCAACATATAGGTTCAACCAGAGGAGCGTATATACCTAGCAAAGGTATAGCGAAGATGGCGCCTGACAAAACGAAAAAACATCTGAGCTTTAATAGTTCAACATAATTACAATACAGACCTCATTAGAGAACTTGGTAAGCAGTGTACAAAACATAAGATAATCATTCATTAGTTGTAATCAAGGTAAAAAGTGTGAAAAGTTGCTCATGTCATTAGCAAGCTATTCTTACTGATTTACCATGAATGGCCTATAAATGCCAGCAGTCGGCCCACACACACGCAAAGACCACCCACCCATGAACATTTTCAATTAATGCCTTGTCTGTGGAGAAAGAGCAATTGACACCCTCATTCATTCAAATAATCTCAGACATTCACACACAGAGACAAACACATACAGTAAGAGTCCAATGAGACCCTTTAGTTTTACATCCATGGTTTAGGTATGAGGGCAGGGTCATCCCACACATGAAAATCTGAAAATATGTTGACAGAAGCCAAACAGTAGAGCAGACCACATAAAATGTACAGTACAATCACTAACATGGGACAGAAAACCAGCCAGAATATGCTTGTAAATACATTCCAACCACATAGGAAACAAATTAGCTTTTATGAGAGGGACTGGCTCCTTTGCAATTAGTACACAATGGAAAAATGTCCCAGGTCTTAGAAATGCTTCCAATAAAGTGTCTTTAAATGGTGTAAGTCACTTATACTTTGATGCCTCATTGCAGAAGATGACCATCAATTTCTGTATGGAAGTGAAAGTAATCAATACCAGTCATTTCTATGTTACCAAAATTAGATTTAGGGCAATAATTCGGGCATCAGCTTTCAGTGCAATCATTATGATGATATGAACATGTAGCATTTTTATCTTAATAAAGATATGTTGTCCAAAATATTAAAAAAGAAACAAAAAAATGCCCATATGATTTGCAGCCCAGCCCTAATTTGATTTCATTCAATTGAAAGTTAAGTTACATGGCAGTGTGTTTTTGCCAAGAATGGTTCAATGTCCCAGGCTGTCATGTCTTATGTTTCTCCTTAACACAACATTATTTGCAACATTTGTATGTTGTAGGCAGCCTAAAAACCTTCCAAATAGTTTAACCAACACAGCTGTCAGAACTTCAATGAAACCAAAATCCGTCAAGCTCTCAACATAACACAATGTAATTAGCAACGAGTGTAAGTGTGAAATCCTCCGGATTTGAGGTACAACCCCTGCATTTTAAATAATTATACTATTCCACCTTTTTGTCCAAAACACATGTTGGCTAACAAGTAAATAAATCACTGTCTTTATTTTGCAAACTAACAGTATTTTAAAGTGAATTCATGCATACGGCCTTTTTATTGTGCTAGTAAACTTTAAATCATTGCTCAGATAAATGTTGTCAACAATATCGAACAATGCACATAAATTCTCAAGAGTCAGATACTTATTTTTGAATGGTTAAGCACATTTCATGAAAAGAAGATTGACCTCAATGGTGGCAAATCAGCTTCTGGAAAGTTCTTTTGATGCTCAGTGCAGTTTTATTCACGAGCACAGGTTTTTCTGGAAAAGGATCAATTTTGTTTATTATCATTTTTATCCATCGTTTATAACAAGGAAATTGAGTAAAGTGAATTGACAATGTTTAGCTCATGTGGGCAAGTACTCACAGTGTGTTTTATCTGCACTCAAAATTAGCTTTAGAAAAGAATTAAAAATTGAATAAAATACAAGCAGCTTATCAGTTATGAAATTACTTGTATCTGGGGGAAAGCTTGATTGTAATATTCCTAGTTTGGGGTCTTTGTTCATGCGTGTTCGCATCAGCTGACTAGCCTGTGCTGTCATCTCTGGGTTTGCACTACTTTTATCAATGGAGGTTCATTTTTAAACAATGACAGAGAAATAGTCAGTTCCAATTGCAGCCACCACTCATAGGGAACCAGACTTCAGCAAGCCATGTAAACTCCTTTTACCTGTGTGACAGCATGTAAAATAGAGAAGTTAACCATGAGCCTAATTCTCCAAGACAATGTTCTCATTTGTAGCAAGGGCTTTGGTTTCAACCAAATGCTACTTATCATCAAAGAAAATAATCCACTTGATCCCCATAGATTTCACATTCCTTCAAGTTATACGTCATGTGATAACAGTAGCCATCCATCAGTTTCAGGCCTACTGGCCCATAAAGACAGCCTGAAACAAAGCCATTACATCCATGTTACCCTTTACATCCTAAATAATGAAGGACAGTCCACATAACTCCTCCTTCTTATCTCAACCGATTTATTATTAAAACTCAGGCATGCAATCCTAATGGCTGAGGTAATAATAACATTTAAGAAGTCAGGAAATGGGGCTTGAGAATTAAGAGTGGCTGAAATTTGAGAAGTTTCCTGCTGCAGCAGGGTGATTAAAATTTCACTACGACTTGGAAATCAGTACTTGAAACATTATTTGGAGGACATTCCTCAGGACATTCAGTTGGTTCACTGCATGAATAACTACAAAACTGTATTGAAAAATAGAGTAATGATAGAGATAGATGGAGAAAAGGGAGAGAGAGAGAGAGAGATAGAGATAGATGGAGAAAAGGGAGAGAGAGAGAGAGAGAGCTAAAGATCAATAGGCTTTTAGTGACTGAAAAGGACCCATCACTTTTCATGTCGCAAGTAAACCAACATCACTCTCTCGTGAGTTCACAGAGAGGAGATTAGAGAATTTCCAAGCCTTGTGTTGGGAAACAGTCAAACAATATGAAATCTTGCCTGTTTCATTTGTAGAAATGGACAGTTTATTTCATTCATACAACAATTGCAGCCATCGGCCATTTCTAATTTAATAACCATAGAACGTCTGCCTTGCTTCCCACAAACAAACAACAAATGTGCTGAAAAAGTATGGACAGTGCACCCAGCAGAAATTGTGCCCTGTAAAGTAGACAGGCAGTATTCAAGCAAGGGGGCAGGCTCAGTAAAATGTCGATTCACTGCAGCCACTTGATAAAGACATGAGATGTCACATCCAGCTGAGCCATGCACTGCATTCCTGTGACAGAGAGCAGACATACTGGGGGTAGCCAGGTCACTGTCTGCTGGCTATCTAAGAAAACAACACTTTTTCCCCTCATAGCTGCCACAACAACCAGCGAAGATTTCCAGCATCAAACAGACTGAATGCTGTGTTGGGCTACGAACAGCCATTCAACAGAAGGCATTCATTCATTTCCTGTAACCACTTATCCTGTGTAGGGTCACAGGGAACAGAAGGCATCGATCAATCGTTTGCCTTGATTCTAAACTAGTGCTGAAATTTTCTTCACCTGTATGTTAGAACACATATCAGAAATCAAAAGTCCAGAAAGTAAGGAAATATTCTCTTACCCATCCTCCTCTCCATCGACAGTCTTGAGACCAGTTGATGCACTTAAGGCATTGGCGGTAGAGGTGTTTCCCTCAGCGTCCTGACCCTGGCCAGTGCTGGATCCAGATCCAGCCTCCACTCTTGACAGCTTGGGTAGCCCCAACAAAGCCGACTGGTGCTGGAGGAGCAGCCGCTGGGCATCCTGTAACTGAGTGGTGGTGAAGGTGGGCAAACTAGCATAGAGGGCACTGGCCTGGGCAGCGTGAGCCAGGGCCTGGGCATTGCCCTGTTCCTGGGACAACCTGACACTTGATGACTGGCTCTGAGGAGCAACCCCCTGTGGGGGTATCCTACTACTATTCCCAGTGTTGTGCCCTTGGGACAGGGCCTGGGGATCCATCTGAGGGTTGGGGGAAGGCACACTCGGTGCAGACACTTTGCTCTGGTGGATTGATGAGGGCAGCTGGGTGCCCGTGCCTGGATTTTGGATTTGTGTTGGGAGTGACTGTGGCTTCTGTTGCTGGCCAAGACCTGGTACTCCAACATGGGAGGGCATACTTGAGGTGGTGGCCTGAAGGGAAGAGGGCTGCTGGGACTGTGTCTGAAGAAGTGCCTGTGACTGCTGCAGGGCTCCCATCACCTGGCATGCACCATTAGCTGGCCCAGAGGGTGCAGATCCAGCTTGGTTGGACAGAGGTTGAGAACCAGCACCCTGGGGGACACTTTGGTGTGGCTGGGTGTACTCAGATGGCCTCGCCTGCACTGGGGCTGCTTGGGTGGGAGCAGATGGCTGCTGTGGCAGGGTGGCATAGGCCATTTTCTGTTGCTTAACACCCACTAGGCCCTGTGGGGAACATGTGGATTGATTAGCAACTGCCTGGGCATAGGTGAGCTGCTGATGTACAGCAGACGAAGGGAGTCCAATGGTGGTCTGGTGGCCTGAAATGGGAGCAGGCTGATGAATGTTTGTGGGAGCTGAGGGGGGCACAGTAGTCTTCACATGTGAATGGGCAATGTCCTGGGGGTGCATGTGAGGTTTGGGTTGAGACACGCCCATGCTTAAGCCACTAGGAAGGATTCCCTGAAAGCCCTGAGGAGGGGAGGCATAATCCTGGGCATGCTGGGTTACTGGGGGTCCACCAGTCTCTCCACTGCACACATTCTCAGTATAATGGCTCAATGTACTCAAAGTGCTACTCACAGAGCTGCCACTTGTGCCTTCCCTCTCTGATGCCCCAGTTAAGCTCTCAGAGGCCAACTGACGCATGCCGATAGACACAGTATCACATACAGAGGAGCTGGGAGCAGAGGCTGGGGTCTCCTTGTCATAGAACTCAGTGCATGTCCATCTACCCTTCTTAAAGGGCTCAGAGCTAGAGTCCAGCTTCACCACCCTGAAGCGAGAACTAGTGGTTGCCACTGCAGGGGCTGGAGCTGGGGCAGGCTGGGCAGGAGGGGATGGTACAGGGGCTGTGGCCACTGCTGTGACAGGGGCACTGACGGGCTGCAGCACAGCACATCCAACCCTCCCCTGAATACAGCTAGGGAGTCCCATTCCTCCAGAGGCATTGACAGCAGCAGCAGTAGCTGAAGTGGACATCGTGATGTTGGAGTTGATGTTTTGGTGTTGCTGGCTCATGCCGACATGAGTGGCTGAAAGAGCACCGCCATTCCCCACACTGCTGCTCATCACATTGAGAGGAAAGCCACCACTGCTACTGCTAGCATTCGTGCTGATTCCTCCTCTCACAGGCACGTTGGTAGAGCTCAACATATTCACATTATTAACACTGCTTGTCTGGGGATTAACTATGCTAACTGTAGTGCCTGTAGCAGAGCTGTGCATTCCAGGGACAGATCCCAGGGCCACACTGCCCCCAGGCTGTGCAACAATACTTGGAGGGACAGCCTGGGAAAAATTCTCTTGAGGAACCCCCATGTTAGAAGGCATTTTCTGTGTGACACAAGGTAAAGCTCCAGAAGTGAGGGCAGATGGGGTGTTCCCAGGACAAGCAGACAGAGGGTAGGCCTGGGCATGGTTAGGATGATGAGGATGTTGATGGTGCACGGTCCCGTTCACCATGGACACATTATGTTGTTGAGCCTGGTTCAGGGCGTGAGGGTGGGAAGGTTGGTTGGGGGAGACAGCTCCAGGGGTCTCTGCCTCCTGGAAATTATTCAGAGTCTCTTCTGAAGAACTTCTCTCTGCTCCCACGATGTCATTAGCTCGAGAGAGGGATACATCCAGGATTTCAGAAGAAGAGAGATCCTCTGTGTGGGACTCATCCAGGTCATCATAGCTTTCTGTGTCCTCTGCAATACTATTGTTGGTACTCACAGATATTTGTGCTGGAGTCACACTTGTGATCTGGAAACCACTCTTCTTTTTTATCTGCGCTCCAGCCGACTGGCTGGGCTGGGGTTGGGAATGCAGATTCAGGCTGTGAAGTGGAATATGGTGGGGACCTGGGGAGGATGAACCAGCAGGAGGCTGGCACTGAATCAACAGGGAAGGTTGATAATCGTCGATAGGAACCTGGCTGTTATTAACCACCGGGTTTGCCGGTGGCGACTGAGCGGAACCGCTCCCGCTGCTTGTGTTGCTACCCTTTCTGTGAAAGACAGCCGGGTGCGCCATCTTTCTAACACTGCCAG
This sequence comes from Chaunax sp. Z400, assembly GCA_037577475.1. Classification (NCBI taxonomy): domain Eukaryota; kingdom Metazoa; phylum Chordata; class Actinopteri; order Lophiiformes; family Chaunacidae; genus Chaunax; species Chaunax sp. Z400. Next base: position 15,115,381 of record CM075196.1, read on the forward strand.
AGTCTCCTGCAGGGTCCGGATGATGCATTTCGAAAGAATCCGGGGGGTACTTGGTCTCTGACAGTATGCAATAAGGTTGCAGTTCGTTAACGGCGCCGTCTTGACGAAACTACGGTCAACAGACAACACGATCAAAATAAATATTAGAACCAAGTCTCAGTTGTTCTCAAATATCAGGCAAAGTTGCACCGATATGGGCAGCCACTCATACACGACTCCGTGTTATCTAGTGACAGTTAGCAAGGCAAAAGAGGCTAGTGGCCGCTTGCTGAGTAGCTAACGAGCTAACGTCAGCTGATGCCAGATGTAATTCGCCGGCTAACTACCAGCAGTGCTATCTGTCTGTGCCTTTGTTAAGCATAAGCTAATGTTGTGTATGTTCTTAAATGAAAAGCTAACTCGTGTTGCAACGAGCGGTCGTACAAAAACCGGTGCTGAGTATCTAAAGTTAGCGTTATACCAGATGCTAGTCTGACAAGAGGAGTAACGTCAGCTAGCTAGCTGCCAGTCTCCATCACCGGCTAGCTAAACATACTATAGTCGCTTTAGCTGTAGAATTTAGTTCAAAGGAAAGAAAATTAAAACAAGCAACCTTTTATCCGGTACTGCGATGTAAAATCCAATACTAAAACTTAACGGCGGCGGACAAATGTTTAATCCATTTAACTGAGTCCTCGTTTTGGTCCTGGTTTTGCTGTATCACTGGTCCTCCCTACCGGTAGCGTTGTTCAGTATATATACTTCTGCACCGCTGCTGTGGCTCTGTGCTGTGACGGGACTGAAGGGGAGGGGTGCTCCGTAATATGGCGCCCGCGCATGGTCTGTACTGCCAGACATAAAGCAGTCTGGGAGAGGCGGTGACGAACCTAGCATCAACATTACCGACATTGTACCGGAAAGAGCCGAGGAGAGGGCGCTCCCTCGATGGATGGATGGATGGACGGATAGATAGATAGACAGATAGATAGATAGATAGATAGATAAGGTTGGTAAAAAATAATAGACAAAATTCAAATAAAGACAAAAAGCTTAAGAGATATCAACTCCCCAAAACTACAGTCATGTACAATTTTCAGGTACATTCCTGGAATATTTTATGCTACTCAAACATTCATTACGACAACATACAATACACAGCACAATGTTTTTTTTTTACTCTACTACCTTTATTGGAAAGCTGGCAATTTCCACTTGAGATGTTCCAAAACAAGATATCTGATGATCTTGTAAAGTTTAGTGCATTTTTACTGAGTTAAATACCAAATTATGCAGACAAGTGTAAAACAGAAAAAAGCTCCTGTTTACATGTTAACAATAAAAATAAAAATAAAATAAGATTAACATACATAATAATATAACCCTAGGGACATTCTGCATTATGAGTTATGAGTTAATTGAGGAAAACATCAACATCACAACAGTGTTTCTGAAACAAAGGTAGACAGAGAGCTGCTAGATCTCTCTGCAGACACACAGGTGTTAGCTACACTGAAGGATTATTCTCCAAACAGGTACTGTTTTGGGCCTCTCTCTCTCTCTCTCTCTCTCTCTCTCTCTCTCTCTCTCTCTCTCTCTCTCTCTCTCTGTCTGTCTGTCTCTCTCTCCCATCCTGTGTGAGAGAGTGCGGCAGGCTGGGAGAAAACGTACACATGTTGGTCTGTAATGCTACTACGACAGGTCAATGAACTGTTAAACTGGTCAACTTTCTCAGTTTTCAGCGTTCTGGTCTTTTCTGTGAATCTCTGGATGTAAATATTTTCTCTTTGCTCCTCTTCCCTTTGCTATCTAAGTCCTCATCAGCCTATGTATGTGTGTGTGTGTGTGTGTGTGTGTGTATGTGTGTGTGTGTGTGTGTGTGTGTGTGTATATACACAGACACACATACACATACACATACAAAAAAAAATTAATAACAAAAGTATAAATTAAAGTATCCTGGATTACGGAATTAAACAAATAAAGAAAACCTGAAAGGATGATAGAAAACTACATTTAACTACCTCTCTCAAGGAGGTTTTGTTTTTGCTAATGTAGGTTTGTTTGTTAGCAGAATTAATCAAAAAGTTATGAATGGATTTTGATGAAATTTTGTGTCAGGTGGATCTTGGACCAAGAAAGAGTTTTGAGGTTAATCCTGGTATGGATGTGGATTCTTGATCAGTAATTTTGCCAGATGTGTCCAGGATAGTGTGACCAAAACTGTAAATAGTAGATCTGAGTCATAATATTGTAATATTGTAATCAGTGTATTTATTCATTTAAGTACAAACCATGTCATAGCTTTTTGTTTTTTACCTGCGGCAAGGAGTTGTTGTTGTTGTTTTTTTCGTGAATCCTAATTCTACGAGTAGGTTTTCACGATCAAGGAGTCATATTATGAGTGTCAAATTACCATGGGGCTATTGCTTTCAGGTGCGATCATACAATGGTTCCCATTAAGTCATCGCATTATCTGCCTCTCTCTGTCTCTGAATATCTGGAAATAGCTGAATAGAGCAACATCATTTTCTTTTGGTATTTGAAATGTTCAGTTCAGTTGCTAGTTTTGGCCATTGGGGAAAAACTGTGAATCTTATGAAAGTGAAAGCCTCGAACAGAAGAGACATGGAGAGGGAAATGCTAAAAATAGAGAGGAGCAGTTTAGGTAACCAATCAAGAGGAATGACAGACCAATGATTGGTGAAGGAGGTGCTGGAGCGAGGAGGGAGAGGAGACAAGTAGAGATTGACTGTCAGGCAAGCAGGCAGGCTGTATCCATCGATACAAATGATCGAGGACGAGAGACAGCAGGAGTCCAATGCAGTGTAAGCGTCTGTGCTGTCAGCAGCTTTAAATCACACTGGCACTCCACAACAAAAAACACACAGCACTATTGTGCCACCAGTCCTACAATAATGACCAATATATACTCTGGACTCTGCTTTCATTTTGTAAACACTGCTCTGTTGTGAGGGAAAGAAATGATCGACAGCTCTCTATATACTGTAGTTGGTGGATGTCCCTTAAATTGGTTGTTGTAAATGAGTTCAAGAACAACTGTTTGGAGAGGCTTTTGTTCAGACGTAGGTGGATTAGTTATTAACCACAGGCACAGGCAGTTTGATTCAGGGCTTCTCCTCACTACAAATCAGGTTACAACAGTTCCTATTCTCTCCAGATGATATAATGATTATAGGGTTACTGTTTATATGCTCCAAAGGCATTGATCAGAAAAACAAAAAACACTGCGCCAAGGCAAAAACTAGCAGCATGATGGTGGTAAAACCAACCTAAAATTCTTAGAGAGTAAAGGGCCATGCCCAGTGATGCAGGGCAGTTTGTCTGTGTCTCTGTCTAGGGCATGTGTCCACTGGCCCTCCCTGCTCTCAATGGAAGCCAGAAGAGATGCTGGCTTTATTTTTATTGGACAGCCCTCCAGCAGAAGATCCCACTGTGTGTGTCACCACATACCAATGTAGGCCCAGCAAATTCATTCATGACTTTTGCCCACAATCACTGTCGTCTAACCCCCAAGTCACACGGCTGTACTTCATCGTAAAAAAGAAAGAAATATTAAGATTTATAAACTACATAAAAGCCATAGGATAATATACTATCATGTATAGCATTATAGTATAACACCTGCTTTGCATTTACAGTTTGACATGTTCATACTTAGATCTAGATCTCATAGATTGGGGCGTGCCAAAAGCAATATGTATCCAATTCCAAGTTCGTAATTGATGATTCACACATCCAGTTGCAGGTGTAATTTGTGTGTTGATAGGTGTCCACCGTACACATCCTAACAGGTTTACAAGGACACTTCACCCCCAAAATCATCAATAGATGCTTCAGCTGTGATTTAATGAGGCAGCTGCACCTTTTCTCCTTGTGCATGTTTGTGGAAGATTAAAGAACACTGAATTCACATGTTCACGACTCAGAGCGCCTCGCTTATGTTCCAGGTAAATGTCACAAACCCACACAGTCAGAATGTATAACCTTATACACAACCTTTCGGTGTTTGTTTTAGTAATATTACAGAATAGGGGTACAAACTTGAGAACATGCTCTTTCTTTGCATTCAAAGACAAGCTCAGTCACGTAATATGCCCATGAAGACTCCACTGCTGTGTCAAAAATATCTGATACCTGAATGTCTCATCTGTTCAATTCAAACACAAAAACAGCTGCCTATTGTGTGGTCACTTACTGCATGAAGTATGTTCACACTGTGGAATGACACAGCAAGGTTTTTCCTTTATGTGCTGCTATGATAATACACACCAAGTGTTTTCTTGGTAGTTTCCTAACTGTGGAAAATGATTTAGGACAGAATATCAAAAATTATAAAGATTCATTATAAAAGTTTTTTCTTATTAATTCATTATTGCATTAACAGGCACGCATACATTCAGCTCCATGAATTAATCAAAACAGTAACCTTAGATCTGCATGCCTTACTGATGAGTGAAAGGGAAACTTGAGAGCAGCTGGTGGAAGAACTGTATTTAATAATGAAGGAGAGAATCTAAGATGGCACAGGCTCATATTTAAACCAGCAGAAACAACAAACTACTTTGGCCAGGAGACAATGAGATATGTTTGTAATAATTGTTGTGGTTATATCAGTGTTGTAGGTATTATGGTCTCTCTTGTACAAAAATATTCTGTATGTTCCAAACATAATTTAACTCATTATTGTTTCATAAATTAATTTAATCAAGTACTGCACTTATGCACAACTTTGAAGCGCTACTTGAGCCTCCTAAACTTCATTTCAGAGGGAAATATTGTATGTTCTACTAATTACATTTATCTGACAGCTTCAGTTACACAACAAATTAAGATTTTTGCATAAAAACACATTAAAAGCTCTGAAAATACAATGTTTTGTTCCAAATAAAACTACCCAAACATTTGTAGAAGTACAACAAGAGCTAAAACGATTAGCCAATTAATCAGTTAGCTGACAAACAATTAATTGGCAAATATTATTTTAATTATCATGAGGCTTGTGCTATTGGATCAGCACAACTAGCATTGTTAAGGCTGTCACTTTGGGCTCAGGGTAATTGTGATGGCATTTCACATTGTTTTCATAAGCCAAGTGATCTATCAGGAGATCAAGAAAACAATCAGAGGATTCATCCACAATGAAGATAACAGGAAACATTTCTCAACATTAAACAGAAGAGTGTAGCAGAGTGTAGAAATTTATCGTTTTATCGTCTAATCATGTAAGTTTTTGGCAAAATTCTCAATTCATTGTGTTGACTGATTAATCAGGCTTTCAAAATAATGTGATTCCATTATTCTAAGCATCTGAGGGGTTTTTTGGTGGATTTTAAAGTAGTGTGCTGGTATTGAATGCAGTAGCTGATTTATCGCCCTAGTCTGGCCCCTGAAATATACCCAGACCATGGGCAAAAAAAAAAAAAAAATGCCAACCTCAATCCAAGGGTGACCTTGAGAGAAAGCCAAAACCCTCAGCCAGTCGATGCCAAGTTCATTTTATCCCTGATGAAATGAGAACTTTCAACACATTCCAATGATGCTGATAAACTGTCGCCAGTGGCTGGGACATTTTGAGGCTGTGTCTTGATGTCTTGAGCTCGCTGTGTATTACGTTTTATATGAATGTGCTGATGGCTGTTTTTCTTTGGCTGTTTCGTTCAGGGTCACACTTCTGAGAGATCCATTTGGAACACAGGAAGTGATATTCTCAGGTTCCAAATGCAGAGGCCGGTGCCAACTTCCACCACTCTTTGATGCCTATAATTATTATTAAAATATACATCACAATTACCACGTCCACCAAGAACAATGAAGTTACAATATTTCCATATGAGGTTCTTGGTAAGAGTTTATTTTCATCTATTTGTATGGTGTGCTGAGAGAGCAGGTCTCCAATTAAAGACTGAACCAGCTACACAACCAAACTTAAAACTGAAAATACCAAGACAAACGGTCTAGAGTAATACCGTGGTGACCACTAAAGCCTCATGATGTTTTCTGCTGATTTTACTATCTTACTGACAGTGGGATTGTATAGAAGAAAGCCTATGACACCATTGAAGATGGGAAAGGCTTATCTCTTTGGGAACATCCATGAACTCCTATCAGATCATCAGATCATGAGATGTCTTGTTTATTGAATTAACACTTTGGCCTGACAGTGGTGCTAGAGGAAAGGTCAGAATATGAGTGCTCTAAATGGAAATAGATCAATTACTCAGGAGCATGTTCAGCAAATTGAATAGCAATTTGCATCACCTATTTAATGTTAATAAACTGACACTTAATGCTGGTGGTGGAACAAGAGCAAAGGTTTGTCTGTCTTGGTTGAAAATGTTGAATATGATTGACCAGTTGACATTGTCATTCTTGATTCTCAGAGAATCAAAATACGTAGACTATACTGTGTTTATCACCATATTTTTATATGAAAGTGGAGTTAAATCAACAAGAATGCATCCATCCCATCAGTCTGACACTCTTTAAAACAACCATTGCACTTCAAATTTGGCACATTTACATGTGTGCAAGATATATATTGCTGCAATTTTTATTTTCATGTACTTCCTTTCAAAAACTGTAGAGGCTGTGGTGTGTTACGGCTATTCATTCATTCATTCATTCATTCATTATGTAGTACCATGTCAAGTTCTAGCAGTTGTCCACAAGGTGGCACTACATACAAATCATCTGCAGTGGTAAAGGACAATGCTATAGTATCCACAGTCTTGAGTCTTGAGTCTTTACCAGTTGTTTTGTTGTCCTAGTTGTGGCCAGATAATAGTAGACATGAACTTTCGTTTAATATGAAGTAATGCAGACACAATTTATGCTTTTTGCATATTCAATCATAAATGCTTTATTTTCCTTTCTTTATTGTTTCATGTAGTTTGTGCACTAATGACATGTGTGTCACTCTCCAATGATTCATGTTAAGGAACATGAAAGCTAATCTTATTCTGGTCTCAGGATCTATAAGCATAATTTATTCAGTGAAATAACTGCTGCACTGTTGACCTGGATTTCCTCCTCAAATGATCAACAACAGCAGTTTCTTGGAATTCTAATAGGGAAACTTAATTTTTAACTAAATAGAATCAAATGTAAATGGCATTTTAAATAAAAAGGAAAAATAATATAATGAAGTAAAATCATGTAATATCTCTCAAAAACTGAACTTTAAGTCTCACTCTTTCCCATCATAATGTATAGTAAAAAAACAAAGAACCAGAAGAATAATCTTGCTAAAAAGGTTTGATCTATGATAGTAGTCAGCCATACCCATACAGCTTGAGGCCTGTTGGTGTTCTGGAAAATTAATCCCATAATTCTTATACCAGACCACACTTAATTCAAGTCCTATTTACAACATTTAGATTCATATGTAAACCAGAACAACTCAATACTTTGGAAACATCAACCTCAAATATCACTGAGAAAAAAAGAGTCGAGATGACAGTCAGTGGCAGGAAGAATATTGATTTGCCTAGTGATGGATAGAAATCTGATAGAATTCATTTCACTGGTGACACTGAGAGGGAGATGGGAGTGTAGACTGTGAAGATGGACATTTTGAGACATTTAAATACAAATGTGACAAAAAAATGTGACGTTCATACAACATCACAGAGAGATTGTGATTGTGACTGTAAAAGAGTGCAGGTTTTCTGTCGATCCACATGGTGATGCTGCCAGTCTCTGTTAAAAAATTACATCGGCAGACACCAGTTTAGATAGGTTTGCATTCAATGACATACACATTCATACACCATAATTTCTACAGATGTTTGGTGATGTTATGATCATGAACTCATTAAACATTTCAGTAGGACATTTTATATTAAATTCCAGTATCAAATTAAATATTTAATTTAATATAAATAAAAATGTCAAAATGAAAGCACAATTAAAAATAGGTGAAGTTATTTGCTGGCCCTATCAGGGTGCTATTCCCTTTTATGCCAATTGGTTTGGTGACATAATAAAACAACCTTGTGGGCAACAGTCCACCTACGGAATAGAAGTGTTATGCATTCATTGCCATGCTTGACCCTGGACTTTAGTGGCCAGATAATCAGACTGAAGTACAGTTTTATTTGGCTTTGCTGAATACATCTGATATGTGGGTGGTGAACACAAGTCTGGACTTCAGGGGTTAGAAGTTGTGTTGTGCTACAATGGCAATTTAGCCGCAGTGCTCATATCTGTTTAATCCATATTATAATTAGGATATAGAAGCCAGCAGCAGTTCCATTTGAAGTAACAACTCTGACTAATCAATTCCCTCAACACAGTGAAATTAACAAAAATTAACTGCGGGGCCCCTTTTACCTCTAATTCCTCCTCCTCTCTTCACAGGGTGTTCTGTATTTCTCTGCTGAGATAGTAGATGGCCCAAGTTTGCTGTGTTTTCATATTATTAAACACAAACAAATTAAATATACTTGCACATATTAGATAAAATAATGAAAATCTTAAAGCTAGATTTTGAAAGAAGCACCATCTTTGAGAGAAGGTTGTAGGATCAAATAATGAAGTAGAACCCTGAAGCATGGCCCTTTTGATGTCTCTGGTGATAAAAATGATTTATTTCAGTACAATATACATATTTGGATTTTTGCAGTTTCATACCTGCCACACAGGTATGAATATTGTCATATGAACAGGATGTCAAGTAATTTTAAGTGGTAGCCTGCAGCTTCTAAAACTACATGCACACAGTTTATGTCATTAAGACCCTATTTTTTCATTTGGTTTATCCTACAGTTAAATGATGAATGATGTCTATAAAGATTAAATGTATGATTATTTGTTCAAGCTGTTGAGAGTTGCTGATAAGTCTGGATAGGATACTAGATTAGATATTACAAAAACAATTTACATGACTGACTGTCCCTGAAACTTTGTAATTTAATTAAATACAGTAAAGTAGTTTTTCAGATTACAAAATGAATCAAAATTATCTCTCTCTGTGATCCATGACATTAATTGTTGTATCATCGCGTTCAGGGCATAGCACACATTCTGATGATGTCACCATGATGACATTGCTTTGCTCAGATCTGCCTCATGTCATTTTCCCTTGACCCTGTAAAACCTACTCCTAACATTAGGAATCACGTGTTCCTCATCAGTAGTCTATGATTTATCAACAAAAATATAATTTTCCATAATGGCAGATTAGGATTTTTTTCATCTTTATACAGTGTAACTACTTACCTTTCACAAAAACATGAATATGAATTATGTCAGCTACATATTGATAGAAGTACCATAAATCTACAAATATATCGTTTTATCTTCCAGATCTGGATTATGATCCGGATTATAATCCAGATCTGGATCCAATTGTGCACAGTGGTAGAACATCATGAGTCATTCAACCTAGGTATATTTATTTTGATTGATCTATCATTATTTATTATCATATTGGCAATATATTTTTTTAAAATCCCTATCCCAAAGTTGATGAAAGTTTAAAAGTGATCCAGAATCCACATCTGTACCCAGATTCATCTCAAACTTTTAATCAAAATCCACCCCTACACACAATTTCATCAAAATCAGAAGAGATAATTTGCAGACAAACAAACAAACAAACATGGGTGATCACATGAAGTAGCGGAAGACAAGGAAGTGGCTGTTTATGGAAAAAGAGAAAGGAAGAATAAAGAAATAAAATAACATATAAATGAACTGCATACTATTTTAGATTATAAAGGTGCCTGTTTAGCATACTGTCTTGTTCTCCTGTGCAGACAGCCTATTACTTTGTTGTTGTTTTATTTTGAAAAATGTAACAGGAAGTTTAATTTTGTAGTTTTTCTGTTTAATTGGACTCACCTGTATAAATTGAGCTGTTAGCACGCAGTTTGCTGGTACCTCTGTCGGTGAGGCTACTGTACTCTTACAATAGTGAAACTATGTCAGATAAAACGGAGGTTAATCTAACTGGAGTCAAACAAAGTCAAGGCGTATGGCTTGTAAAGGTTTGTCCACCTGTAGATAACTAAATTAACATATGAAGTGTTTAATTTGTTATCTTATTTATCAATTACCTGGTGAAACATGACCCAACATGCTTTAGTTACTATACATCACTTTAACCACACTGTAATAGTTTTAAGCTCCTCCACTCTGTGATGTATTTCGACCAAGTTTTGTGACTTAATCAGTTTTAGTTATTAAAATGACTTAAATGAACTTAACTTAATGAGTCCATCTTTAACATGTAACCTCTGAAATCGTCTCACCAGGTTCCCAAGTATTTATCTCAGCAATGGGAAAAGGCCACAGAAAAGGGAGAAATTGGAAAGATTAGCATTGGAAAGTATGTTCTGAAAATGTTAATTAAGAAGCTTTTGATACAGATATACATTTACTTTAATATATATGCCTAAATCCTGTCCTGATTATTATTTACTTTCTTATCTACCTGACAGAAAACAAGGAAAATCGGAGGTGAGACTGTTTCATTCATATTTCATATATTGTGTATTTTGTTTAACAACATATTCAGGTTGTGTTTGTTTTATATCTTCTTTGCTTTATTTAGTAATGGATTGTAACTAATTGCACTCAATGCATTTAAAAACACCCCATGAATTTTATATGACAAATTTGCTTTGGCAGTTTGTTTTAAATATAAAAGTAACACCCAAAACATAGGGACTATAAATTTCTCAAGTGACCCAACTGAAGTATACAACATTCACATTGTCAGTAATCAGTGTGTCCCCCATCAGCATTGATTACAGCAGTAATCTTCCTCCTGTGGGAAGGCGACCCACTCTTTAGTCAGAGCTGCCTGGAGTTGCTGCTGAGGCTGTGGAGGATGTTCACGCTGTTGCACTCGCTCACTCATCCCTCCACACAGGTTTTCAATGGGGTTTTTAGGTCGGGGCTCATCGCTGGTCATTCCAGATCTGTGATGTCATTCTCATCTAGAAACTGGGCCCACACACAATCCTGGTAATGTCAGCCCATCAGTCCACCAGTGTAAGGTCATCTTAAAGTCCATCATGCCTCAGATGATTTCCTATTGTTTTATCATGTACAGACCCGTTATAGGTGCCGATGGTCTCTGCTGTTGTGGTCGTGATCCTGACTGGGTCGTTACACGTAGTCGGCCAAGGTGCGGACAGTCTGTCGTTGTTCACCTGGTTACATAATGTTAATGTAGATGCTGAATAGCTGAATGGTGAGCATTCACCGACTGCCGCTCCTCCAGCATGCCAATAACACAACCCCAGTCATGTTGCCCCACCTGTGGCATTCTTGTACTGTTGATGTCATTTTCTCCCCAATCTTCATGCCTTTTTATGGGGCTTGGTTAGTTTAACAAGGGAGCGGTCATTTGGGATTAGTTGGTTAAAGGCATCGTGGCTATTCCTCTAAAAAATGTGTTTCCAGACTCAGGACTATACTCACAAATAAACACTCCAAACATTGTATGTTGAGAATTATCACAAAACCTGCCCTACACATAAAAAATTGTGTTTTTAAATTTCTTGAGTGTGTATTTACTCAAGTGCTTGAATGCAAATTTGTGATACCTGTACTGGTGTCTTTTTTCATGCTACTTTCTGTTTCTACTCAACTACATTTCCTAAGCAATTATTGTACTTTGTATTCTGTACTCCACTCCACTCCATTTATTTGATACCTAGTTACTTTACAAATAAAGGTTTTTGCAAGCAAAATGTATGGAAAACTTATAAAATATGTTTTTTACTCATTTAAAGTACACAACAGTATTCACAAAAAGAAATTGAAATATTTATTGATTAATCAATTCGTCAATTGGCAGAAAATGACTTTGCTCATCATTTAAGTTATTTTTTCTGCAAAAACGTGAATGATTCTAGCTAAGCCACTTTGAAAAAAAATATTTTAAATATTTATGGTGTTTGCTGGACAAAACATTGTGAAGTTGTCAATTTGGGCTCAGGGTATTGTGACTTAATTTCACACCTTTTTTGTCATTTTTAAAAAAAGATTATTTGTTCTATTACAAGCTGTTAATGGAGAAAATAATCAGCAGATTAATCCATTATGAAAACAACCATTAGTTGCAGTCCTATATAGAAAAATGAAGAAGAAAAAAATAGCTCCAACTGTACAATTAACCTTTTAGATAAATGTTTCAGCAATAATAATCCAATGTTTTTATATGTAATAGTATAACATTCACA
>CM075196.1:15132574-15145074 GCA_037577475.1 Chaunax sp. Z400
GTTGAAGAGGATCAGAGTATGAATAGGTTCTAAATTTAGTAGTGAATCCTTTCTACGTTGTATGTGAACTTCATCCTACTTCTCCCTAGAAAAGGGGGAAAATAATGTAAAGATAAAATCACTGTCAAGCTTCCAAGGGGCACATCTGTAAACAGAGCAACGGCAACCTGATGTGAATCAAATGTCACAATGATTATGAATTATGAGAGATGACCAAGTGAAACAGGAAAACATTAGAATAATCTCATTAAGCAGCTGAGCAGGCTGCAGACAAGGTGCAGGGAAACCAAGGAGTACATGAATTGGATTATTTCTGTCAGCAGCAAAGCATGAATCAAATTAAACATCATAACACACTTTATGGAGGAAGAATTACACCGGAACACTTTATTTTGATAGATGTATATTGTACGCTAATGATGTATATTCCAGTCATATGCTTCCCTCACTCTATACCGATTTTACCGTGAATGTAGTTTAAGTGAAAGCAATTAGAAAAGAATTTCTATTTCTATCTATGGTTCAGATTTTATCCCACTGGAACCAATCGGTTCCCAATTCCTGCACAATCTTGTGAGCTCATGATATACATGCATATATTCTCCACCACTTTTTGAATCAGACTGAATAATTCATAATCATTTGAAATATTTTCAATAAGACTTTCATGGCCATGTAAGAAAGAAAATTGACCTGGAGTAGATTTACTTATAACACATCTGGCTTGAAAAAGAGTCAGAATGGGTGTTAATGAGAATCCGAGGTTTTGAATCGCATTAAAATGAATACTTACATTACAAGCTTCCATTGTATGTTATCATCCTCCCACTCTCACTGTCTGCCTCTGACATTTTATTAGATAGGACTCTACCACTCTACATGTGCCATCCAGTCAATAGGGCAGTGAGAGCCATGTGATTTGAATTTTTGTATGTTAGCACCATGACAACAGATGATTTTTCATAAGGTACATGACGTAATTGTCAGAAAACTGTGCCTCAGAACTAATGAAAACTGAAATAAAGTTTTTCTTCATCAAGGTGCATGCTACAGCCACAAGGTTTATTCCGTCACCGCCCTCAAGCTCTTTAGACTCACCCACACTTGTGTGCATTAATACCTCCTACATGTGTTAATGGATTTTTCTGCTTCTCTTTTTTAAGGTTTTTCAGTTACCATCAGTCTATTATCACCAGCAAAAAACAGATACACTTGAAAAATGCTCTGCACTGAAATGTTTGGCTAAAATTATGTTTTTAAAGTGTGACCAAATGATTATAACACAGGTCGAACTAGTGTCACAGAGGATCACCTGTATGTAATTCTTGTGTTGGAGAATGTGGGAAAACACGGCATTCAGGAGGCGTGAAAACGTTTCACTTAAAGCTGACTGTACTCCAGATGGCTCACTTGACTGTGAAGGTGCACTGGTAACAAGAAACAGCATAATGTCCTCTGAGATGTGGTGGTGTGTAGTCTGTTTACCTGACCGACGATCGGCTCCACCTCCACTCGCCTACATGAAGGTGTATTGTATGACACCGGTCTCCCACTCGCTTTCTCACTCTTTTAAACACATGCAAACACACACACACACAGAGAGCAGCTTTCTACCACAACTGTATCTGTGTGTATACACTGTATACATAAATATATACAGTGTATAATAACAATTTGTAATAGCACTAGTATTGTGTTCACATACAAAACTGCATGGCAGTGACTTGGATTGTTTCATGACTAGGAAACATTTATTCCTACTGAACATCCTTAAACGGTTTTAGCTGTATGTCCATTTGTTAGGAAATTGGTCATCCAGAGAGCCACATAGTGTGTAATCTTTATAATCCAAACAATTGAGACTTTGTATTGTTCTTTCCTCCACCTCGCTTTTGCAAGTATTCAATGAGCCAACAACAAAGAGAGGTTGCTAATGGTGACCATCAGTGATTGATACCAACAAGAATAGTGTCTGACATGGCTTTTGTACTGTAAGGCTGCTAGCTAAATGTTCCTCCATTATTCCCCTTCTCGTTACTCTGCTTTGTTCCGGCAAGGACCAGGTATTGATTAAGGGGTTGCTAAGCAACAGGCGTAGTTGGCACAGAAGCGTGCAGGAGAGAACAGAAAGCCAGATGTAATGTACCGCTCTGTTGCAGTATGACTTTCCTTCAGCTGCCCCTGAAGCTTTTCACTAAAACTTTGCACTCCTTGGGTTATTTGAAATGAGTGAAAACCACAGTGTCTGCATCATTTGACATTTTAAACGAGGTGTGTATTTTTTCTCTTTTTTTTTTGCATTGTGGTCTATCAGTATTCTTGATTATAAATAGGCAACAAGCTAAAATTTTGTAAAATACATGAGTTTAACACTCAACTTGTGCTAATCCTCTTCATCAGAACAAGTGCTGGTAACATAGGAAAACAACTCCTGAAGTGACAAACACTGATGCATGGTAAAATGTGACTTCACCTTTTCAAAACTACACTCTGCCCACTTAAATCACATGTAAAAAAAAAAAAGAAAAGAAGTTTAAACTCAGACAGGAAATATAGTTTTCATGTAGTACTACATTGCTCATAGTATTGATTATTGATTGAGAATTGAGAGGCCTTAGGCGATTACACAGATGACATTTGCAGCCTAAATACATTCTTTATTGGATTATTGATCAATTTGGGGAATTTGGCGAGTATGTGCTTTGTTCTCCACTGCAACACTGACAAAGTATTTTAACTTTACTGCCTCTTCAATTTGTGCCTCAGATTAGCATCTTCTCTTTAGTGAAGCTCTTTGGTACATTTCGGAATGATGGGGTCTGGGACAAGATTTCTTAGAAAGTTTCAATAATTAAAATTGATGACCATATCATGTATCATTCTCCTGTGTTTCTCATTTGAAGTTTTTGGGAATATCCATGAGGTCGCTTCCATCTACCAATTTTCATTTACACATAGCAAATGAATGGAAATACAAGATTTGAAAAAACAAAACAAAAATGGCATCAAACAAAATGTTTTGCTCCACTTTAGAAAAAGTGCCATGGAAACAGATTTAGTGAATAAACCAGAAATAATAAATGCTATTTTCTTTTAAAAGTTACTGGATACCGGGTTCAAATGTACCCTTCATTTGTATGGAAACCTGGCTACGAACAGACAACTACAAGAACCATTGGCTTCTTACTTTACATTTTGACTCTATCACACAGTTTGATCAGGTCATCAGGTTTTCAGGCCCACTGAAAAATACTCAGCTGTTGGTTCAACCAGGAAAAAGCCAATCACAAGATGTGGTTGAAATTCAGTCATGTTGGAAAGGGCTAAACCGCTATTTCCCATGATTAATCATTTCAAATCCCTGTGCTTTTGCAACATCATGCAAAATAAAGAACAAAACATTGAACTGTGCATGCTGTTGGATCCTGGGCAGACCGTCGTAGGTGTTTATTGAAGGAGTGTGGCTGACTTAGCTTTGTAGATTCATTCCAAAGCTGCGGCTCATGAATTGCCGAGGGTTTAAAGAGAGAAGAGATCTCTTTGACTGGATACCTCTTGAAAAGCATGACTTTGTAGTCAGACGACAGTAACAATGCATGCTTTCAGAACTTTATCTGACTTCTTTCACAAGGACTCAGCTGGCCCACATTATGAATTCTTGGCATTCATTTCCAGCTTTCAGTAGCTCCTTTTTCTGTCAACGATCTGCCTTTGTGTTTTGGAAGGAGAGATGAGGCTGTGTTGAGCCTTATTCCAATGGGAGGCTTCAGAGTTTCTGCTGTCAGAAAGCTCGTCAGAGCCGGCTGAAGCCGTCAGCTCTCCCATGTTGCACGGCTCTCTGCTCTCTCACAGGTCCTCCAGAAATGACATAGAAAAAATATCACTCTCACAATGAGTACCATATTATTGTTTGATTATGTTGTGTATTTCTTCATGGAAAGCAGCTCTGTGCACCTTTGCATCGACTCCTTTGCTCATATTTATACAGTTCTCCACATTCACACTGACGGCTACACATTGAGGATGTAAGAATATATTGTTTCTAACACAATATTTGAAGGCTCCGGTGTATTTTTCCATGGAACAGATTATTAGCCGTATTGCTAAGAAGGAATGACGGTACAGCTTAATCTCACATTTGGGTGCAATTTCCTCTATTTGATCAATTTAGCTAAAAGTAATGCAGACTAATGAAACAGTCCTGTCATGGATGCTACTTCCATAAAGATTTTAATTACCTCTGACAAGGAGAATTGGAGTTCTTCAGATTTGTCACATCCAGGATGTGAATCTCCTGTTTCATCACATCCCAAAGGTGCACTATCGGATTGAGATCTGGTAACTGTGGAGGCCACCTGGGGACAGTGAGCTCATTTTCTTCTACAAGAAATGAGTTTGAGATGATTTGGGCTTCGTGACTTTGTGATATCCCGCTGGAAGTAGCCATAAGCATATTAAGAAGGCCATTGAGTGCCCAAAACATATCCCCTACACTGTTACACCACCTCCTGCAGCCTGAACTGTTGATTCAAGACATAATGGATCATGTTATACTGTGTGTGTGTGTGTACATATATACGTACACACACACAGGTTCATTTCCCTTATGAACCTCTGCGCAGTTTGAGCTCCTCAGGCAGAGGTCTTCTATACGTTCCGTAGTCTAGGCTGAAAACTAAAGGGGACAGAGCCTTTGCCGTCAGGACCCCATGGCTCTGGAACGACCTGCCTGAGGAAATAAGGCTGTCTGAGTCAATGTCGTTGTTCAAGTCTCGTCTTAAAACCTACTTTTACCGAAAGGCTTTTCCTGATTTTACCTGAGCTGTGTAGCCTTTGACTATTTGTTTTAATCTTATTTTCCTGGTTTTATCTTAAATTTTTAATTTCGTGTTTTTATATCACCTGTTATGTTTTCTTGTTTTAAATTCTTAATCCTTTGTTTTTGTTCTCCATATTTTTAGCATGGTATCATAGTTTCATTTGGGTTATGTTTTATTGTAAAAGCACTTTGTAGTTTCGTCAAACCAAGCAACCAATTTTTTTCCATTTCTAATGAGCCTGCACCAGTTGCCTCTGTTTGCTGTATTTGGCGGACAGGAGTAGCATTTGATGATCTGTTTCAAGGTTCAACATGTTTTGCATTCAGAGATGCTCTTATATGCAAGTATTCACTTTGGTTCCTGTTGCCTTTCTATTATCTTGGACCAGTCTGACCAATAACCGTTGACATGACATTTTTCTCCAGAAATCTGCTGCTTACTGGATATTTTTTTCTTTTTTCATTTTAGACCATTCTCTGTAAACCCTAGAGATGGTTGCGTGTGGAAATCTCAGTAGATCAGCAGTTTCTGAAATAGTCAATCCAGCCCATCTGACACCAACAACCATGCCATGCTCAAAGTCTCTTAAACCACCTTAACTTCCACACACTGATGCCTGGTTTTAATTTCAGCACTGTGTCTACATGCTGAAATGGATGCCAGTCACAGCAGTATACCGCTGTGGCAGCATGCAGCTGTCACAGCGTTTGCCTGCATGGTGAATGAAATGGTCCCACAGCTGCCATTTCAATTAGCTGCCACCTGATTGGCTGATTAGATATTTGGGTCAACATGTGGTTGAAGAGGTGTACCTAATAGTAAATAACTTACTGGTGGCATGTGAGACTAAAGTATTTTGTACTGAAGAAGAGCTTTTAAAAAATGCATCCAGTTGTGGTAAAGCTTAAGGATTATACAACTGATAACAAATAAAACCACCTCTTTTTTATTTTTATTGTTTTATTAATTAAAAAATAAAAACATAAATAAATAGTATCACCTCTTTTACTATCTGAAACTGTAAAACTCCACTGGTGGAAGGAAAACATGTCCCTCGTGTTTTCATCACATGGAGAAAAGATTGACCTGTCAATGGAAAATATGGTTGTAGTGTTTTCCAGCACTCTGAGAGCATTATTATTCATTTGAAGAGGGGCAGGCAAACTGTTTGATGCTGCTCTCTGGGTATAAAGCATCTCTCAGTGGATTTAAAATATGCTTTTTACCAGATCACAAAAGTCTGACTGTATGGATTAAAAATGTTTGCACCCCACAGGTTCCTCAAATATGGAAATCTCACATTTGTTTTTGCCTGTAGTCCCATTGAAGCATGACGCTGAATCACTGTGAATCAAACTGAGCCATTCCTCTCAGAGATGCATGTTTGTTGTTGCCCTAGATGAAAATAAGAGCCAACAATTGTTTAGCCAGAGAAACATCATCTGCGTTCTCATTTCTGTTTTGCCTGGTGAAAAGGAAGGTTTGCCAGACCCCTGCTGTGCTCCCACACAAGAGACACGTGACACACAGGATAATGATAGAGGGCTAAAATGTGATGCTCGGTCACCAGTAGACACAATGTGAGTCTGTCAGTAGGTTGTAGAAAGGCTTAAAAGGTTATAGTAAAGTGCACTGCAAGAAAAGGTGGGGGATGTAACGTCTTTATGTTTTCTATGAAGTTGAGGACATAGTGTGGAGGCCTTCGTCTCCATCATGACCTTTACCGCTGTGCCTCCGGAGCCCATTATGTTAAGAGTAATGTCATGTCTCCTAACTGCAGTATTTTCTCCTATAATTCCCCACATTTTAGTCATTGTCAAGTGTTGTGTAACTTCCCTTTGGTCCTTGTTTAAAAGTAAACAGACAAGATTTACTAAAAGTAACCATACATAAGACTCAAAGGTCAAATGCTTTTATTTAAATTTGTTTTAATGGAAATTTCTTTACTATTTTCATCTGAATCTCTTCACTTGCAGGTTCATAAGGCATCACTGATATTTGTTTTTTGTGTCAGAGAGAGGTGGACTGCTTGTTGTTGTTGTTGTTGTTTTCCTCCCGTCAAATAAGGTATCTTAACAACCAATCTCTGTATTTAACATCCAGAACCTCAGCTGACCTCCAGTGTGTTTTTAGAAGGCATAATCACTAAATACAAAACATCACATTATTGCTGGACCAGAGCATGAGCTGGCTGGCTATTAGAAATGCAACCGGTCACTGTTGTTCAAATCTCATATGATGGCAGTTCCTCCACACACAGGCCACCACACAGTCCATATGTTTGTATTTCTTTTGTGAGAGATGTCTGAGCAAGGAAATTATTTTGTGTTGCGTGGGAGGATTTTATTCAACAGAAAGAAACCTTGCCCTCACTCAGCCTTAAAAAAAAATCTGCTCACCCACCAATAGTCTGGCTTTCAGTTCAGAGTTTTGCATTGTCAAAATCTGACCTGAGCTAATAATGTTCAGATTCAGCTCTTGCCCTGAAGGCAGCTCCCTGCATTCCCAACTAGAGCTGGTTTTGAGGGGAAAATGCCAAATTTCTAATAGCAGTAATATGCCGTGTCTCAAATTAGGTACTTAGTCTACTGCAATGTAGTAGACTAAATACAAGTATACTTGTATTATACAAGTAAATACAAGTATACTTGTATTTAGGTCTACAACAATGTAGTAGACTAAATACAAGTATACTTGTTTGTGGAGTACATGGCTGCAACATTTCTCATAAGCCCCCCTACATCACAAAGATGGCCACCATTGAGGGTTAGAAGTGTCCAGTGTTTCACACTCAACATTTTGGCCGTTTGGAGTACCCTGATGGCATACTCAAGTGTATACTACATTTTGACACACGTGTTCGTGTGAACGCACTTATACACTCAAAATGGCAAGGTTAAGTAGGGAAGTACGAGATTTGAGACACGGCATTAATATCCTCTTGCGAGAGTAGTGTGGTAAAGAGTGCTTAGAAATGCTTGTACTTGCTCAGTTTTCCGCATAGATTATTTAAAAGTATGCAGCCACATACTTTTAGATATCCACTGACCATACTGGATGTGCATGGAAGGATCCACCTGTTTGTGGACTGTGTGGAAAATGTTTGCTTTTATGCTGTATTTTGTCCTCCCACTGCCTCTCACAGATCTTTGCAGTGTGTATGCACCGTTTTGCCCATTAAGAACTGTGCACAGCACTACTACACACTGCAGCTTCATTTGCCCAGAGACACAGAAACCAACCAGCAGTCCTATGAATATGCTGGAAAAATACTCCATGGCCCCAGGTTTTTCTGTCTCATAATTTTGATAGTGAGACAAATGTTGACATGTTAGCCAGATCTCAAATGTTGTTGATATCTTATCTCTAGGAACTGAGACTGTAAAAAGAAGGAACTGCGAGCTTCCAAACAGCCCAGTTTCTTTGTGATTTGAAAGCAAACGGACCAACAATGTTTTTAATAGTGTATATGTATTATTTTTCATTCCGTTGTCAGATCGGGGAAACATACATGAAGTATATCCAGGTGAACATTGAAGTTCTCTCCTAAAATGTTAAGTCCTTTTACATCCATATATACACTACACAAAACAGAAGCTACAGGATGAGTACAATACCTTGCTCATAACATCACTGTGAAACTGTTGATATTTACATTGGTATTTAATTAAGTTCACTCAGATGCTCATAATACACAAACCACCACATGTATTTACACCTGTCCTCCGGTTCCAAGGATGCTAATTACCGCTTTCACACGAGTAGGAAGGTGGAGGGGAAGGTTGGCTCTGCTTTCTTTCTCCACTGTTTCTCTGCTCTGCTGGAGATCCTCCTCACTTCTTTCCTTTTCTGATCAGCCTTTACTGCTTCTACATTGCTTGTACATTGGTTTTTATTGAGGAGCTCAAATTATTAGTTTATTAATGATTCATTTATCAACATAACTTGAATCTGCAACTGTTTCAAACTCTGATTTTTAGGTTTTTGATTAGGAATGTGAGGACATCACCTTGGGCTCTGGGGAATTTTGATATCTTACAATATGTAATTAGTTAGTCTCATTGAGATCTGGATCTCTTTTTCAAGAGAAACCTGAGTACAAAATGAACATTTACAATTAAAACAGACACAAAGATTATTCACAGACACACAAGTGTGTACACTTCATAATTAAAAGAAAACAATTACAGGTGTGGTTAGAAATGCACAAGTACAATCTTTCAAGTTGTTCAAATGAAATAAGAGAATCTCATACTTTTTTTTAAGCCAATTCCATTTATATGTCTGCCAAGCTCTGTGCGAACAGGAGGTACAACTAATGTTAAAATATTCTGTGACCTAATATTGTGAGAACTGCATCTGAATTCAAGAGGTAACACAATTTTTTTTTGTAGTAGGGCCTTATAAATAAACAGGCAATGCTGCTCCTTTCTGTCTGCCAAGGTGGACCATCACACCTCTTCATATAGGGTACAATGATGAGTGAGGAATGTATCACCTGTGATGAAGCATAACGCGCTGTGATAAACAGAGTCAAGAGGTTTTAATGTAGAGAGAGAGGCATGCATTTACAATAGCACCATAATAAACTGCAGACAAAATGATGGATTACACCATGGTTTTTCAACCAGCAGCTATACAAAAATCCAATCTTGACCTTCAGATTGCTTGATGGTTGTTCCATATGAGTCTTAAAGTTAAGTCTGGCATCCAGCATAATGACCTAATAACATCAAACACTTATTTTTACCAGAATTAATAACAGGCGTATGATCCAGAGGAGAAATGTAGATAAGCAATGGTCAGATTAAGAGAGGATCCAGTGGCATATAAAACGGTGTCATGGAGCACCTCATCAATTGAAAAGAAGTTTGTCAAATTAAGTAGATAACTAGATATTGAAAATAATTGTTTCATCCCTAATGTATTCACTTCTCTCATGATCCCTATTAGTAACTATCAGGCCAACATTAGTTAATTGACCTTTCTACAGTATGAAAATATGAAGTATAAAAGCGCTCAGATTTAAAGTGTCAACTATTGGCAGCTTCAAGGTAAAAATATCTAAATATATTATTCCATGAAAAGTTTTCTATACTCTGTTTCATTGTGCCCTCTAGCCTCTCTGCTTCTCATCTTTTTTTGTCACTGAATAGTTCTTGCTGCTGCTTCCTTTGTCTGAGTTGAGAGTGGAAATGAAAGGGGTCTGACATTCACCTCCTCCCCCTCTTCATCACTTCAACTCTCCCCTCCCTCCCTCTCCTGGCAATGCTACTCTTTCTGGAGTTTCAGGATAAAAAAAAAATCGGAGGTATATTTTTTGGATATATTGAGGCTGAGCATTCCACACGCCCGGGAAGTATGTGTTACAAGGATGAGCTTGTGATTGTATGATATGTGGGTTGAGATTGCCTGGCGACAGGTGAAAACACTGAGATAAGGCTGTTAATGATAGCAGCGGATTTTAGGTTTCTCACTGCTGTTACCAACTCTTTCCTTCTCCTGCACCTCCTGCCTCAGTCATCCAAAGATGTCTTTTAATGAGGTGTGGCTCAACCTGACTAATAAACATAACCAGTTGTCATCATCGTGAAAAATGCATGGAGCTGTGCTGCAATTAGAAAATGCCTTAGGTTTGATGTTGTTGACAGCAAAGTATCAGGGCTAAGTGAACAGCGGTGGTTGACTGAGCTTATCTCCTCATTTACTTTGACACACAGTGTGACGTCTGTGATTCATGTTTTCTGTCTGTGTTTGTGAGGAGTGGGCTGAAAATGAGGTCTGCCTGATGTCAGAGTTTAATCTGGATGTATGAGTCATGACGGGGGTGGTGGCAGCAGGTCTGACATTGTCTGCTGTGGCATATCATCTCAGTCACCATGGAGGCGAGGGAGCCCCCGTCAGAGGTGCAGCGAGAGATGCCTGCAAAGGTGGCTGACTGTTGGTATGCTTGGTATGGTGGTCAAGGCAACTCTGCAGTCAAAGACAATTTAACATGCTCTTCACAGGCTTTTCCACTTTGCCAAGAATAAACTCTGGAGGAGAGTGACGCTTTTCGGTATTTGGAATTATTAAATTTAGACACTTGACGCCTCCCTGCTTCACATTTGCTGTGACGGCAGCAGCATCACCCACTGCCAGAACACCTTTTTTTTTTATCCTGAAACACAGCAGGTTTAGGTCAGAGATGCACCAAAATTCATATCGTGAGCTGATACTGAAATTCTAGCTGATAAACAGAGCCAATAATTAAAGTCAAATAGCTTTTATTGACTTAACAAGCACAGCATCTAAACACTCCTATACAGGTAGTAAGCACCTTTTCAAAGTTGGGTTGTGGTCCGTCAATAAACACATATAAGAATAGTAAATGAAGCACGTTGTTGTGTTTATGACATGAATCTGCTGCACCTGTGTTGAGCCACGTGTTGTGGACTAGACAGCCAAACATGGCGTCAGTGGTGTGGGTGCTTTTTACAGTTTCAGAGCAAGACAATATTTGTTCTACAAGAAAGTCTATTCATTTTAACACAACAAACCTTTTTAGAGGGTTGCATGGATGAGGCGATGATTATCATTGTCACCTCAAGAGGGTTCTTGATTTGATTCCAGACCTGGGACCAGCAGACCTTTCCGTATGGAGTTTGCTTGCTCTCTTTGTGGTGGCTTGGGTTCTGTCCAGGTGCTCCGGCCTCCTTCCACAATCAAACGACTTGGATATCTAGTCTAATCTTTGACTCTAAATTACCCATAGGTGTGAGAGTGACGTAATTTTGGCTTGGTGCAAGGAGGTTGCATTATGGGAGATGAAGAATCTATTATTTGGAGCTTCAATTATACCAGAGACTAAAATTAGGATTACTTGGCATCTGCTGGATTTATCTTGATCCTTGTTTTTTAATGTATCCTCCACCTTTTGTATGCTATGGTGTACCCATATAATTATGCCATTATCTATCTATTAAAGAAATAATTTGTCACATTAAATAAAACATGATATTTATGTATAGAATAAACTTATTTTAATATGCAAACATATTAATTTGTATGCTATGCATAAAATATAGTAATGGAACCTTACTCAAATTCATACCTCAAATTTAGCACTTGAGTTCAGCACTTGAGTAACTGTACTTGATGATGACACATATCAGAGTGCAATGCAGACAGATTAAAAAGAGGCCCTCCTTCAGGGAATATGGTAGGATTTATCTCACAGACTGGCCTACTTTTAGAATACCAAATATCTTTAATGGAACTGGGAGGATATGAATGGGCTCTCTAAAGGCTCATGGAGACGGAGTTGCTGCATTGTGGTGGCAGTGTGCCAGTACAACTGTTCTTCAATCATTATAGCAGGTGAGAGCAGAGCTGAGTATGCTTTAATTAAATTTAGTTCAATGCAGTGGTATTAACAGTATCTTTGTAAATACAGACTTGTGGAACATAGTTTCATTGAGTTAAAGTCTGTTGACTGCATTGAACGTGTGATTATCAATAACTGAACTGCAGTTCGTTGACTGACCCTGTCCCACCATCACTATGGTTGTGCCTACTTGATCTGGCCGGTGGCCCAGCTTGATTACCAGTATCACCAAGGAGAATTTCACACTAACTGCAGAGTCTGTAAGTATGTGGCAGCATATTGCCAACGAAAAGTGGAGCGTCACAGATGCAACA